>BSBK01004338.1:642500-1242500 GCA_027943335.1 Chamaecyparis obtusa
CAAAAAGATTTTGTAGACTAAATGGAAATAGAAGACCACAGAATAAAATATCACCAAATCCTAGAAGAAACATGAACAATAATGAAAGGAATGATCAAAAGGTAAACAAAAATAAAGTGGATTACCTTGAGAAGACCTTTACAAAATCAAAGTTACCTACAAGTTGATAGATTTGGACTAAAAAGTAGAAGGATATATCAGAGGAAAAGAAGGAAGAAGACTCTCATGAAGAAAAGAAACTCTCATTAGATTCTGATGAGAAATGTACCTTGAACTGAAAGATATTAAACCTTATAGGGGTAAGCATATTAGAATATCACTAAACCATTGATTAGTTGAATGGAGCTCCACGAAGTTGGGAACACCTTGGAATAGACTAAAGGAAGCTACAATAAACCACGCAAAAATTATATTCACATATCTGACCGCGCTGAAGAAGGGAAGGCTATTGACTTAAGGAAAGAAATTTTGTTTGAGCAATTAATGCAGATTTGAATGTTGGAATAATTATGGAAAGTTATGTACTGAGAGGGGAGGGGTGAATCAAAACTCCAAAAACCTTTTTCTACTTTTCTAACCATTCATTGAATTAAAAACTTTGCATACATCAACATAAAACATATAAATCAAAATCATGAAATACAACTCATAACACCATGATTTTTGGGCTCGTAGAAATCCTTGGTCAAAGGAAAAAACTGTGGTGGGGATGACACCCACAATACTTCACTACTACAGTAAATAGTTTGTTTGGTTAGAGCTACAAAATTATCTATTTCTGATAGCTTACCCTGTTAAGAGTATTTACCCTGCTAAGAGTATAAAGACTTATTCATTCTACCTTGCTAAAGGATTTTACAACTCTAATATGAGAGATGTACCCAGTTAAAGGATTTACAATTTAAGACCTATTAGGGCCTACTCAGTTAAAAATTTTACAATTCTGATTACACTATAATCAGTAACAAAAAATGTATGTAATGCTACATCAACATATGCTTATCAAAATCAATATGCTCAATATTAATTTACCTCATTCTGTATTCCACTCACAATTCAACTTCTATACTTAGTAGCTTCAACTCTAAATCACATTCACAACTCTTCTCTAGCTGCTTTTTTACTCAGTAGCTTCTCTGCTCATCACCTTCAAACTTATCTTTGACTGATCATCACCTTCTCTCTCTTACACTAAGATCTTCATACTCTGATCCTTTTATACTCGATCTATAAGTGGCATAAATGTTCTAGAATCTTCTCCAATGGTGCTACCAATGGTTACATCTCCAATGCATATATTACATTTAATTTTCATTGGTGGATCTTACCTTGTAATCATGCATAATATTCATGTTTAAATCTCCAATGTATTACTAAAAAATTTCCTTGAGATCTCTAAAACATTTTATGCTCGGTGTCCAGATTCAATGTATCTTCTATGTCGACTTGTGTTACTTAGTAATACATTTTGTTATGCTCTATAACATATATACCCTTGGCTCAGTAACTATTGTAACTTGGTAAATTATTGGTGCTCGGTGCCTGTTCCTTATATTCCCTTTACCAAAATTTTCTCTTCCTTTACCGACTTGACTAACTTTCCTTACTAACTGACTTATTTGCTTTACTGAATGACTTTGACAATCAATATGACTTTAACACAAGTAATGAAAATAAAATAACTCTTTTAGGAGTATTAGAGAAATCCTTGTGTAATAATCTTCACTACCAGTATATTGGATTCATTCATTCTAAAAGACTTTGTTACCAGCAACGACAAGACTCCAACATGCATCCCATGAAAACAATCTCTCCAACACCTTCATCAAAGGCCAACATAATTAATCATCTATTTTCCTCCTAAATCTAATCTCTTAATCACCTAATCATTCCTTAAATATTAATTAAATAATTAAGTTTATTTAATTAATTAACGTTTAATTAATTGATCTTTATTAGTTAATTAAATTAAATTTCCAATTTCCTATAGTTTAAATAATTATCATTAATTATTTAAATGAGCTAATTTATTCCTCTTGATTAAATTAACTCCTAAATTTAATTTAAGTTAATTCAATTTCATCTCAATTTATTCTAATTCCAATTTCTAATTAATTTCATCTAATTTTATTTTAATTCCATATTTCTTATTTAATTAAATTTTTAATTCAATTAAATCCTCAAAAGTCAGAAAAATAAAAAATATGAAGAATTATAATTTCTAAAAATTAATAATCCTCATAAACTGATTTTTTAAAAATAATAATCTAAAATCAGAAAAAAAAACCAAAATCTTTCCATTTTTCAGTTTTTTGGAAACTTTATCTTCTCCAAAAATTGAAAAAATCTTCTGATATTATCTTCTATTTTTTTAGTTCGAAATGGAAACTTTCCCAAAATCTCTTTAGTCTCATTTCTTTCTCATCTGTCGATCGTGATTTTCTTTGATCAATCTTGTTCATTGATTTTAACTTGGTTTTCTATATAAGAAACCCTCCGCTCTCATAATTTCATCACAAATTTATGCATTGAATCTCTGTCCAATTATCAACATAGTCTTTTAGCAATAATTACTTATCATATTTTCTCAGAATATCAGAGTTGAAGTGCTGCCAGAATCATTATTGAGTACAACCACTTCCATCGATTGAAGAGAGGATACATAATCCCAAAGTCTTATTATTAGTTTGCATTCCTTTGTATTTTCTTAGTTCTGATTATAATGCTTCTTATTTTGTTGTTCGTAGGGATTCATGTTTAGTAGTTTGGAATTATTGTCATATAGTTTGGTGCTACTAATCTCATTTATTTGAGTCTTGTAAAAAACCCTACTACATTTTGGTGAACCTGATGTGAACATGCTAAAAATATAATGAATTTGTCTTCTATATTTGCATGCAGGTTTTCTTTTCTGATTTATTGTTTCCTACGAGGTTTTCAAAGATTTTGTCATATCTTCCAAATAGTTTATAATTTTTCTTGAATTTTTTTTTTTAGTTGGGGTTTGATATCAAGAGCCTATAGTCCAAAAATCAGATTTTTTTGATCGTTTTCATGTGATTTATAAATTTTTAATGATTTTTCACGAAAAAATAATTTTGGGTGCAAATAAAAAAATTTCTCTAAAAAATTTACATTTTAAGAATTATCATGAAATTATAGAGGGGGTCTATTTTTTGTGTTTTTAATTTTGATTAGAAGTAATTTCTAAAAAAAATAGATCTTTAAAAAACTAGTCTGTTTCGATAAATTGGGTCCTTAGGGAACAAATTAAGGAATTTTTTCAAAACTTATTAGTTTTTTGGAAACCTCACTGATTTTGAGAAGGGGTTACTTCTTTTCATTTCTATTTTTGAGGGCCATAAATGTATCTAAAAGTGGAATCTTAATGACTAGGTCAAAAGCACAAAAAAATCAAGCTAAATATGGAGTAAAAATAAATCTAAGTGCTTGTCTTTTCTAAAGTTCATTGGTTTTATTAGCATCTTGTTTTCCTTCACTTTGGATGGTGTATGTTGGAATAATGTTTATGACAACTATTGTGGACACTTAGGAGCTGGAACGATCGCCACTAGGTGAGTATCAAAAAATATAAAATGAAAATTCAAGAATGCGCCTAGCCTTTTGCTAGCTTCGAAGAAAGGTAATCCTAATCCCTTTGCATTTTTCTTTAATTGTGGCATTTCAATTTCAAACCTAGCTTAATTAGAAAGCCTATTATTGTTTGATAAATTTTGGTATTAGGCGTATACTCTTCACTTTCATGGTGAATCAACATACCAAACGTGCCAAAATTAATCCATAGAAAGAAAACCTAAGAGAATGAACAAACACTAAAATTTAAGCCTCTTTGTTTGTGGATAGAAGAATCAGGCCTATGCTCTTCACTTTCATAGTGAATCAGAATGCCACATATGCTTAAATCCCCCTAGATTAAAGGCTTGGGAAAGAACCTTGTTAGTTGTGTTTGGGAGTGGAAAGTAATAGGGATATGCTCTTACCCTTCTTAGGGTAATCAAAATCCTAGACCTACTTTTAATTTCAATTTCATTTTTTTCTAGATTAAATTAGAACCTTAGAGGGCTCACCTCCCAAGAACATGCATTAGCAAGGTCGGTGAGAGGGACAACCCAATGTGGGATACAACTATTGTAGCTGTGGTAATCCAACCCAATATAAAATAAAACACCTCCATTCTTAATGGGGTGGATGAAAAAAAGAGTTTGGGAATGATAATGTCTTCTAGTAGTCTTTTGAGATTGAAAAAAATCATTTTTTTATGTGTGTGGGAGGCCTTTGTAATGGAGGATAAACTCAACTCTATTTGAATAGAATCCTAACTAAATCCTGGTTAAGTAGAAGCCACCCTTTCAACCATGTATAACCAGATTGACCTTAGGTAGATTGTCTGGAATCTCTTCCTGTGCACTTGACTTATCAAAATATTTTGGAATATACACTCATTGATTAGATACTAGGACTATTGCTTGAAGGAAGTGTTGTGCTTGTCAATTTTTTTGTTGCATTCAAGTTTCATCTCACACGTGTCATCAAAACAACCTTAAGATCAAGATTTAAAAGCTCTCCATTAAGGGTCCTAGGTCCTTAGAACTAAGAGATCACAATCAAACATCAATAAGTCTTAATCATAGAGATGAATCTTTCTCTATTAGACTTTAATTGACAAGACACCCTTTAATCTTGGAATCACTGCTACAACAATTTGAACCACACTCCAAACACTTCAAATCAATAGCAAGATGTCTCTTCCGTACCCTTTTGGTTGGATACTAGTAACTGAATATCAAACACGAAATAACTCAGATGGCATGTACTTAAATTCATTTCCTCCATATGAAGAATAATAAGAACCAAACTACTATGATGACATAGACCCTTTTGTCTATTCATAAAGTTTCCCTAAGTTGGCACACAAACAATTGCAAATTGATATCCTCATAAAATAAATGAAATACCTAAAATATCAGCTAAATAATCTTCAAAATAGATGACTTATATCCTTACCCTATTAATCAATCAACCTATATTCCTTAGATAACATCACATGTCGATGAACATTCTCATATTTTCTCAATTCTACCACTGAGGATCTCCCAAACAAACACAATTACAAATTTGTCATCCTTTGGACATCAATCAAGCATGATCAATAGGAAATCTATTATACCACATTTTCAATCAACAAATTATTCACAACATGCAAATGTCAATGTGGTATCACCAACAAGATCGCCCAAGTAGAAAAATCCCCAATCTAAACCTTTCAATTTTTTGCATCAAAAAATGGTTCACATAAATCATTCTATTTTTGAACAAGATCAAAATCACCTACCCATGTCTAGAAATAGAACATCTACCTCCCATAATAATGTTTTCCCTCAAGAAAATTTCATATTTCCCCCCATTTCTTCATCCCATGAAGCGTCAAAAGAGAAATATTTTTGATTTCCATCCAAGGATGTATACAATAATGAGACCTCCCAAGGGCTATCCATGATGAATTTCCAAGCTAATACCTTCCTTGATATAACTCCCTTCTATAATTCAACATTCCTAGATCTAATACCACCATATGATCCATCCTAGACAAACCTACTCCAAAGAGTCTCATTCAAATTCCTTCTCGCCCATGCCAAATCATTAAAATCCTCCAAGAATCCTTCATACAAGTACAAACTCATACCAATGTCAAGAGGGTGATGAAAATCATGAAGAAATGAGTCCTAAAATAAATCAAGATCAAGATCCCAAGAATGACCAAACCTATCCAATTGTTGACCAAGATCCTATCTTATTAGAATTTAATGATGATTGTACCATCCATGTTGATCCTATCAATGAGGATTCCCATTTTATTCTAAGAACAAATTTTCCCTCCAAGTCTCATGTGTTGGACTTATAATGGAAAGTTAAGTGCTGAGAGGGGAGGGGTGAATGCGTACTTCAAATTTTTTTATCAACTATTCTGACCATTTACCGAATTGAAAACTTTGCATGTCACATCATGAAACATAGAAATTAAAACATGAAAACATAACTCATAACACAATGATTTTTGGTCTCGCATAAACCCTTGGTCAAAGGGAAAAACTATAGTGGGGATGGTACCCACAATCCATCACTACTACAGTAAAAAAGTTGCTTGGTTAGAGCTACAATGTTTAGCTACTTCTGATAGATTACCCTATTAAGAGTACAAAAGACTTATACAATCTACCTTGCCAAAAGATTTTACAATCTCTAATCTAAGAGATGTACCCTGTTAAAGGATTTACAAAATAAGACCTATTAGGGCCTATCCGGTAATGAGATTTTACAATTCTGATAACAATATAATTTAGTACTAAATATGTCTATAATAATGCATCAACAAATGTTGTTTAGACTCACTATTTTTAATAACATCTTTACCTGATTATGTACTTTAGTACATTTCAATCACAATTTAGCTTCAGTACTTGGTAACCTCAAATTTGATTCACCTTCATAGTTTTGCTCTGACTATTCTGTTACCTAGTAGATTATATGCACTTCATCACCTTCACATCACCTTCACATTCTACTCTGACTGCTCATCACATGCTCTCTCTCTCTCTCTCTCTCTTTGATATTCATACATTGTTCTTTATATACTTGATCTAGAAGTAGTGGAAATGTTCTAGATTCTTCTCCTTAAATGGTGGTAGCATTGGTTTCATTTCCAATGTATATATTTCATTCATTTTCCATTGGTGGATCTGTTATAATAACTGAGAGGGGGGGGGGGGGGAGGGGGTGAATCAGTTAGATCAGTTATCCTATAGTCCAAAATACAAAGATGTACTCCACATAACAATTCAACCAAATTATGTAGCTTGGTAACACAAAATATCAATCTGTCTGTTCACTTTACCGATTACCAGTAATTAACTAACTGTGATTACTGACCAAATCAACTATGCAGTATGTAAAGTATGATAGACTATGATTATTGACCAAATCAACTATGCAATATGTAAAGTATGATAGAAAAACAATCATAGCATATAACACATAACACAATGATTTAATGTGGAAACCTTGTTAAGGGAAAACCACCTAGGACCGGTAACCCAAAATAATTCACTCTTCTGAAGTGAGCTTGGTGAAGAGCCAACCCTGTTAAAGGTTACAATACACACTATTAGGTGTGACCTGATTAGAGGATTTAACATTAACCATTAAATTTTGACCAGCATTCACTATGGGGTCAACAAGATAAAAATGTACATTCTCTGAATGACATAGGGCAAAATATAAGACGGTTAAGTCCACTCGGTTAAGAGATTTTCTGAATCAATGGTTAAACTAATTTAGTAAAGATCTGATTCAAATACAACTCAATTGTAGATATTTAGATCTATGCTAAGCCCATAAAATATTCTCTGATCATTAATCAATTCACTTCCTCAATATTCTTCAACTTACTTTCACTCGGTAAATGGTTCTCTGACACTCGGTAAAACTCTGCAGCTCGGTTCTTCAATAACCAGTTTGATCAGGCATGCATGAATAAGTTCTTCACATGAATTCTCTGCAATCTTCTTCTTTCCAACATGTTTCAATAATCAAACTCATATCTCTTATATAGACAAGTAAACAATTTTCATATCAGCCATTACATTTTGCCGCTTAATCTTCTTCATCCATTTTGCCTCTTAAACCTTCCTCGGTAGATGTGTCATTAATACATTTCAATCTCATCCTTCAGATCTTCTCCAAATTTTTCCAGCCGTGGATCTCATAAAAAACTTCATCCTTAATCTCGAAATCATACCAATATCCAACTCATTAATTTTAGTCGACTGTTCTTAGTATTTAATGTTTTCATCCATACTCGATTGATATAGAAATGCATTGGTGATAACTAGTTGACCTAGCTTGATTAATACTATTAGTTGGTATACACTACACTGGCTCGATGTATACATAAATCTTCAATCACTGACCATATTCACTCGATCAAATTCAAATCTATTCTTCATAATAGATAAATGTAATATGCTCAAGTCAACAATATAAAGCCATAGACTCATCAATAAGTTACCTAATGTTTTCCTTATCCTCATCTGTCATATCCATCTTTTCCTCATATAGATATCTTAGTTCCTCATCTTTTCTTCCTTCAACAGATGTTCAGATGTTTATAACTAACATGATAAGTACTATCAAGACTAGTTGACATCAATGACAACATATTGACTAATTTAATCATCTTACATATCATTTCAGTACTCAGTGATCTCTAATCACTATTCCTTCGATTCATTCAGGTATTCAATTAGTTGTAGTTCATTAATATCTCCCTTTGGTGGCAACACAAGCAATATGAAAATATGCCATGCACATACCAAACATGTATTATACAACTATGTAAGAAAATGATGTAGCTCGGTGAGCTCAAATTTAATATGTTTAATCACTACAAAACATAACAACATTACAAGTGCAGACTCTCCCTACAGATTTGATCTTTTCAGTTCTCAAATTCCCTTTATTCTCAGCAACGGATATGTCTCTCCCTTTCTCTGTGTTCTTAGTAACTAATTTTCCATATTCATTCTCTCTCCCTTTGACAACAATGCCAAAGAAAATATACAAACAACTCTTCAACAACCAAGTATTTCTCTGTTGTTCGGTTCCTATCATGTACCTTCAGTGTACATATAAACAAATTTATGTTCTAGCTTCTACATTCTTTCACAACCTTAGAAAAAATCCAAAGTGTGAGCTATGTGCATCAACATGAATAATCTTCTAAGAAGTATAGGTTGATGCAACCTCCAGATCACCTTAGTGACCGATAGACAGGGGACATACCCCAAGTCTAGTCCTCAAATACTCAAATGTGTGCTTCGGTAATGGTTAGTAAAGATATCAGCAAGTTGTTCCTTAGATGTTACAAATTCTAGTTTCACCTTTTTCTCTTGAACTTGTTCTCTCAAGTAGTGATACTTAATATATATGTGCTTTGTTTTAGAATGCATCACATGATTCTTAGAAATATTTATAGCACTAGTGTTGTCACAATATATAATCACCGACTCAGTGATTTCCTCATTCATTCCTTCCAACACTTGTCTGATCCAAGCTATATTTGAACAATTTGTAGTAGCAGCGACATAATTTTCTTCAACAGTGGACTGAGAGATGCATGCTTGTTTCTTGCTAATCCAAGTCACAAGCCTTTCCCCTAAAAAGAATTCTCCACCGATTTTTCTCTTTTGGTCATCTATGCTTCTAGCCCAATCTGCATTGGTGTAAACTCTAAGTTCAAATTTTCCTTCAAATGTATACCATAATCCATAGTCTTCTATTTTCTTCAAGTATCTCAAGATTCTTTTCACTACAACCATATGTGAATCTTTAGGATTGTCAGAAAATCTAGCCACAATCCCCACTGCATGTGCAATATACGGCCTACTATGTACAACATACATTAGTTTACCAATCATTGATTGGTACAGAGTCTGATTTACTTCTATAGATTCATCATCTTTTGTCAATTTACAGCCAGTAACCATCGATGTTCCCATTGGTTTAGCTTCTTCCATGCCAAAAGTTTTCAATACTTATTTAATGTATTTTGATTGAGTGATGAAAATCCCATCTTTCTATTGTATAACCTGCAAATCTAGAAAGAATTTAATCTCTCCAAACATAGACATCTCAAATTCCTTCCTCATGTCATCAGCAAAAGATTTTCAAATCATATCTTGTCCTCCAAATATTATATCATCAACAAATATTTCAGCAATCAAAATGTTATCATCAGATCCTCCTTTCATGTACAAATTATTTTTTTCACTAGTTCTTACAAAACCAATACTTATAAGATAAGAATGTAGTCTTTCATACCATGCCCTCAGTGCTTGCTTCAATCTATACAAAGCTTTGTGCAACCTACATACCATGTCTTTCTGATTCTGATCAACAAACCCTTCCGGTTGTTCTATGTAGACCTCCTCCTTAAGAATTCCATTGAAAAATGCTAATTTCACATCCATTTGATATACCTTAAATCCCTTATGTGCATCATAAGCAAGTAATATGTGAACTCCTTCCAATCTAGCAATTGGTGCAAAGGCTTCACCATAATCAATACCTTCTTGTGCATATCCTTTGCAAACAAGTCTTGTCTTATTCCTTGTAACTTCTCCATTCTCATTCAACTTATTCCTGAAAATCCACTTAGTACCAATAACATTTTTATCCTTTGGTCTAGGCACTAAAGTCCATGTTTTATTCTTCTCAATTTTTTCTATTTCCTCATTCATAGCATTTATCCATTCCTCATTCTCAAGTACATCCCTAACATTCTTAGGTTCAAACTCACAAACTAAGCATGCATTTTGTCTTAACTTACTTCGGGTCATCATGCCAACTTGCTTATCTCCAATGATTTGGTTCTTAGGATGATGTCTTCTAACAAATCTTGCTAGCACTTGATCTCTCCTCTGTTCATCATTCTGTTCAGGTACATTTTCCTGCTCGTTAGCTTCTTCCTGATTCTTGGTTTCCATTTGCTGATTCTTGGTAGCATTTTTTTGATGCTCGATAGACTCATCTTGTGGCTTCAGTAGACAGTCTAGATCTTCAACATAAGTAAACCTACCATAATCTTCCAACTCCTTCATGCTTCTTCTTCATTCTTTTCAGCAAAATCATCAACTCTAACATTATTACTTTCTATCATCTTATTAGTAACCTTATTCAAACATTTGTAAGCTTTACTCTTAGTAGAATAACCTAAGAATAAACCTACATCACCTTTAGAGTAAAATTTTCTATTTATATCATTTTTTAGAATATAACACTTGCTACCAAAGAGTCTGAAATAACTTACAGCCGGTGTGTATCCAAACCATAACTCATAAGGTGTCTTGTTTGTGTCTTTCTTTAGTTGAACTCGGTTCATGAAATATACTGCAGTGCTAACTGCCTCTCTCTAATACATTTGTGTAACATTTTTCTCAATCATCAATATTCTAGCACAATCAACAATGGATTGGTTTCTCCTTTCAGCAATTCTATTCTGCTGCGGTGTTCTAGGTGCAGAAACTTGCCTTTTTATACCATGCTCATTACAATAGTTAATGAATTCATCAGAGAAAAAACTCACCTCCTCTATCAGACCTTAATCATTTCAATTATTTTTCAGTTTCTTTCTCAACTTTAGCCTTATACCATTTAAACAATTTGAATGCCTCAAGATTTTTCTCTCAAGAACATAACAGTCATCAATCTAGTATAGTCATCAACAAAAAAAAAAAAGTATCTATCACCATAGTAGCTTTGAGTTCTCATGGGACCACATACGTCGGTGTGAACCAACTCCAAAATTCCTTTAGCTGATTAGTCCTTACTTTTAAAACTAGATTTTGTCATCTTCCCTTTTTGACATTGATGGCACATAACATGATCAGGTTTGGTTAGACTAGGCAATCCTCTAACTTTTCTCTTCCTACTGATCTTAATCATGTTATCAAAATTTACATGACATAACCTCTTATGCCATAACCATGCATCTTCATTCTTCACTAGTAAATAAGAAGTCTTAGTATTGTCAAGATAAAATAAATTACCTTTTGATTGTCTACCTGTTCTGACAAGCTTTCCATTTTCATCATAGATTTTCACCTTCTTGCTCTCAAATGCAACTTAGTGACCTGAGTTATTTAGCTGTGCTACACTTAACAAATTGTAATTAAGTCCTTTTACCCAGTATGCATTATCACATCTAATTTTATCATTGAATAAAATAGATCCTTTTCCTTTAACCATGCAAGGTATGTCATTTCCCATTTTCACTGATCCTCCATTATAATGCTCAAGATGATCAAACTTATCTTCATCACCATTAATGTGATGTGTAAAACTACTATCAATGATCCAAGTATCATTCTTACTAACTTTAGAAATAAGTTTTGTTTCTACATACCTTTCATCCTCTTCTGAATCATCTTTCATTGCAACAAACACCACCTCAATATCATCATCAGTGTCAGTGTTGGAGTCATCTTCTTCTACAAGGTAACATGCCTTTTTTACGTTATCTTTTTTATTTCAGTTGTCTTTGTTGTAGTGTTGGTAGCCTCAGTTGTTTCTTCTTCCATACTTCCCATCACCAGATCGGTCTTTGTCTTTGTCATCCTCTTTCTTGTTAGGACATCTTGCAGCAATATGGCCAACTTCTTTACGATTAAAACAAGCTAAAGGTAACTTTCCCTTATATCTACCTTTACCTTTCTGTAGTCTCCTGACCATGAGTGCTTCAAGTTCCTCAATCTCATCATCAGTATTACTATCACTTTCATTCCTTATAATATGCTTACTACTGGATTTACCAATCTTCAGAGAAGACATAAAAGGAGACTCAACACTCGGTACAACACTATTGTCAAAATTATTCAGCTCAAAAGTTGTTAACTTTCCAATCAAATTGTCAAGGGTAAGAGTGCTATTAGGTGCAGACCTCATTTCATGAATAGTAGATATTCTGATTGCATAGATAGGAAACAAGGTTCTCAGTATTTTACTTACCACTGTATCTTTAGATATGATACCACCAACTCCTCAGATAGCATTAACTACCTCTTTGATTTAGTTTGTGTACTGCGTAATATTCTCTCCTTCCTTCATCTTCATGTCATCAAATCTTCCTCTCAAGCTTTCATCTCTGGATCTCATCACATTCACATCAACACCATAAACTAGAGAAAGTTTATCCCACATTTCCTTCATCATACTCCAATTCTTGACATCCTCAAATTCAACATCAGATAGAGCAACAACAATCTCTATCATAGTAATATTGTGTTCATGACGGTCTCTCAACTGATCAAGAGTCAAAGGACCAATAGTCGGTTGCATGTAGCCATTGTCTAGTAAAGGTATAACATATTATCCAATTCTAGATATGTAAAGTCTCATCCGGCTTTTCCATGTAGCAAAATTGTCTTTGTTCAGCTTTGACACTTCCCTCTTATACATCTTGTAATCTTTCTGCGCAAGTCCTTAAAAAATTTCTTCCAAGAAACCAATGAGCTCTGATACCAATTGTTAGAATAAATGAGAGGGGAGGGGGGTCAATCAGTTAGATTAGTTATCCTATAGTCCCAAATACAAAGATGTACTCCACAAAACAATTCAACCAAATTATGTAGCTCGGTAACACAAAATATCAATATGTCTGTTCACTTTTCCGATTACTAGTAATTAACTAACTGTGATTACCGACCAAATCAACTATGTAGTATGTAAAGTATGATAGAAAAACAATCATAACAAATAACACATAACACAATGATTTAACGTGGAAACCCTGTTAAGGGGAAAACCACCTGGGACCGGTAACCCAAAATAATTCACTCTTCTGAAGTGAGCTCGGTGAAGAGCCAACCTTGTTAAAGGTTACAATACACACTGTTAGGTGTGACTTGATTAGACGATTTAACACTAACCATTAAATTTTGACCAAAATTCACTATGGGGTCAACAAGATAACAATGTACATTCTCTAAATGATATAGGGCAGAATATAAGACAATTAAGTCCACTCGGTTAAGAGATTTTCTGAATCAATGGTTAAATTGATACAATAATGATTTGATTCAAATACAACTCAATTAAAAATATTCATATCTATGCTAAGCCCATAAAATATCCTCTGATCATTAATCAATTCACATCCTCAATATTCTTCAACTTAATTTCACTTGGTAAATAGTTCTTTGACACTCGATAAAACTCTGCAGCTCAGTTCTTCAATAACCAGTTTGATTAGGCATGCATGAATAAGTTCTTCACATGAATTCTCTCCAGTTTTCTTCTTTCTGACATGTTTCAATAATGAAACTCATATCTCTTATATAGACAAGTAAACCATTTTCATATCAGCCATTACATTTTGCCGCTTAATCTTCTTTGTCCATTTTGCCTCTTAAACCTTCCTTGGTAGATGTGTCATTAACACGTTTCAATATCATCCTTTAGATCTTCTCTGAATTTTGTCTGCCGTGGATCTCATAACAAACTTCATCCTTAATCTTGAAATCATACCAATATCCAGCTCATCAATTTCAGTCGGCTGTTCTTAGCATTTAATGTTTTCATCCATACTCGATTGATATAGAAATGCATCGTTAATAACTAGTTGAACTAGCTCGGTTAATACTGTCAGTCAGTATACACTGCACTGGATCAGTGTATACAAAAATCTTCAATTAGCGACCACATTCACTCGATCAAATTCAAATCTCTTCTTCATAATAGATTAATGTAACATGCTCAAGTCAACAATATAAAGCCATAGAATCATCAATAAGTTACCCAATGTTTTCCTTATCCTTATCTATCATATCCATATTTTCCTCATGTAGATATCTTAGTTCCTGATCTTTTCTTCCTTCAACATATGTTCAGATGTTTGTAACTAATATGATAAGTACTACCAAGACTAGTTAACATCAATGACAACATATTGACTGATTTAATCATCTTACATATCATTTTAGTACTCAGTGATCTCTAATCACTGCTCCTTTAGTTCATTCATGTATTCAATTAGTTGTAGTTCATTAGAATATACCTCGTAATCATTTGCAATCATATTTGTTTACATTTCCAATGTTTTACCAAATGATCTTCTTGAAATCAGTAAAACATTTTATTTTCAGTGTCTAGATTCAATGGATCTTCCATAATCTGTTATGTTGACTTGTGTTACTTCGTAACATGTTTTATTCTTTCTTGGTAAGATGCTCTCTCAGATTGTTAACTATCATGCACTTCTTGACTCCTTCCTTTCTCTTCTTAGTGCTTGTCACTCATTTTCCTTTACCAAAATTCTGTCTTCCTTTATCAACTTCTCTATTTTCTTTACCGATTGAGTCCTATGATTCCTTCTTTCATTGACCAACTTTAACAATGCAATATGAATTTGACAATATTAATGACAAAAAAATAACTCTTTAGGAGTATCAATCTCCCCTTTTGGCATTAGTTTGGCATATTTGTTAAAAACTTCAAAGTCATGAAAATTTGTCCTTATTCAAAATTTGTTCTTCAAAATTGTGACCATGTATAAAATATCATAAATTATAACTCTCCATAGCTCCCCCTATTATAATACTTCCTATATACTAATATATTGTACAATATATATATATATATATATATATATATATATATATATATATATATATATATATATATATATATATATATATATATATATATATATATATATATATATATATATATATATATATATATATATATATATATATATATATATATATATATATATATATATATATATATATATATATATATATATATTTGTCCCCCCTTTTTGACAAATATGCTGAATAGTCTCACAATAGGTTAAGATAATCATGCCATTGTCTCTGTTAGGGGTAATATATCTATGCTAAGGATTACCTATTCCCATCATGAAATGCATTTAGATTGTCAACCCAGAGACATAGACTTGAAATGGGACATCACAGTTTGTGCACTAAGTTCCTTTAGGAGTCATAACACCTATCTTGCAGGAAGATAAAATGCATGAAAGGAATCTATGCTATTGCTGTAGGAAAGTAACCACACTCGAATATTTAATGGAAATGTGATAAAAATCTTGTAAAATGAATCTAAGCCTATGTAACAACTCAAAACATTCACTATGTCTATCTTCTGCAAGTGCTGCAGGAACATCCACAGTAGTAATGCTGTAGGAGTAAAATAGTAACTCTACTTGAAAGCAGGGAAAATGTAGGAAGAAAATCTAATCTATCTTAATCTAATCCACCTCCCAAGTGGGCCCCCTTGGTTGTCTTCTGCTAACTACTAACATAGAAAATAATCCAAAATCACTCTTCCATTAATTCTTCTTAACTGGTTACATAGCAATTGAATAACTCATGAAGAACTGAGAAGAACAATTTCTACTATATTGAACACACCATTCTATATTTTCTCATTACCTAACTAAGTCGATCAAATCCCTTTATAAAGAGGACTGCCGCTTATTGAAAACATAACATTAAAATCTAATTAAACCTTGCCAAATAAGGAGGCGGTAAAACAACCATGACATATTACAATTATTGAAAATAACAAAATACAAATTCTGAGGAAATATAGCAAGACTTATTTCCTATATTCTGTGGAACAATAGCTCATTTCTAGGCACGACATATCCTTCAGAACCATGCTGAATTCTTTTGCAATGACTGGTCTTCTAACTCTCCTTCTTTAATGCGGTTGCACCACTCTTCGAACTGCTCCTTGTTTACTTGAAATGTTATTAACATTCAATACACATATTAAAGTCAACATTTCAACCCCCTACTCAAATGTTAGAACACAGCTTAAAATAACTATATGAAGTACTACATTATATTTATAATAGTCAGCAAAACATGTCATTCAAGCTACCCATAGGCTCTGTGGCTTAAGTTGTACTTAGCATAAGCTCACATAGGTATAAGTCATAAATGTTTTGGAAATATCTGTCAGAACATAAAGAGTATCAAAAAAGTATGAAGATTATAACAAAATGGAGACATTAATTTGTCTCATCATCTGCCCCCTACTAACATAATGCTTGTACTCAAGAATTGTATTTACTGGCTATGGTTCTGAAATCACCGACAGTCATCTTCCCCTTCTTTCCACTTCTGAAAGTGTAGTAAAATCCTCTTGTTCTTTCCAGGTAATCTCCTTGGTGATCCTCAACCAACTGATCCAATCTAGTAGCATTGATGTCGTATAGGGGCTAGAGGAGTGTAGATGGTTGGAAGGATAAATGCATCCATAATTCCCTTCTGACCTATTTTCCCAACTACATATATTTAGTCACTCTGTGCACAACTACTTCAAAGTTAATTGGGTTGTGTGGCTCTGCTTTCTTGAAAGTTTTGGGCAATTTGTTCCACCACTTTCTTACCCCTGAAAGAGCTCTTTGGGCTGTAAAATTGGGCAATATCTGAGAGTCTTTGTAGACCTTATCTCTCAATGCAAAGACTTTCTCCCTAATTTTAGGCTTCTGTTTCCCATAGGTCAAATTGAGCCAATCCCTCAAAAGGACATCAAGCTTATGTGACTTAGCCCTTAATGGTAAGGGTTCAAATTTTTCTAGATCCTTGTAATTGTTCAACTATTTGTCATAGTTTTCTTCATTATGCATCCATGACATCAGAGCCCTTAAGTGAATATCCCCTATACAGAGTTGAGAGTTCCACTCTGTTTCATGTGGGATGATAAAGTTGTGCAAATATAGCTCACATAATAAATTCTATTGCCACGGGGGAAGAGTTTGATATATTCCATAAAAATATTGGGTTGACTTGAACTCACAATCAATACCTTTCATTGTCATCATAAGTTGAAACAAAAGAAATTGCTCTTTTAAACAAATAGCATATACCCTGGGTGGTGGTTGACAAGCTATGACCTGATCGGCTAATTTTAGGGCCTTGTCCATTTGTTGTTTTTGTTTCTTTAGTTTCTCCCTAAGAGATTCAATTTCCTCATCTTTATCAAATATCTCTTTCTGCATTTTGATCTCTTTCCTATCTCCACCAGGTGTTTTGAAAAACAAAATGATTGTATAGGTTAAAGAGTATAGACTAAATTGTTTGTGAGGGAAATTCTTGCATCTAAGCTTTCTTTTTCTTTTCTTTGGTAGCTTGCTGAAAGTACTCAGTGAACCATGTGGATCTGTAGGGTATAATGGAGACATTGGAATATACAAGGTGTTACAGAGGAGTAGGTTGACCATTCACATGAATGCTATCTTGTACTACATCTAGGCTTGGCTTAGGCATTCCTTGATTATCTTGTGGCATGCCACTATCAAGTGCTTGCACATTTTGAGATTCTTCCATATTTTGAGGTTCCACCCGCAAAGGGGAGTCATCAGGAATATTTTCAATAGAGGGTTCTGGATTAGGTTTTGGTACTGAAACATTTGGATTTCCAAGGGAAGGTGAAGGCACTTGTCTTCACATGCGAGGGCTTCTACATACAGTTGCCTCTTCAACCACTGCAGTTTTAGTTTGGCAGGATCTTTTTGGCCTTTGTGCTGTAGGATTAGACGCTGCAGGAACGAACGCTGCATGACTCAACCCTTTTTCTTTTCTTTATTTGGACTGCAAGGTTTTGAATTTCACCTTCTAGGTTAGGGATTTCTTTTTCAACTTTCTGCTTGCCTTTCTTCATGGAAGAAGTAGGTGTATCACTCTCTGGAGTGGGATCAATAGACTTGTTTTCTAGGGATAATTCTGGTTCTTCTCCTTTTTCAGGTGTTTCTTCACTAGGCCCAGAAGACTCTACTTCATTCACAAAAGGTTGAGCAACTGGGTTAACTTGGGGCTGCAAGGTTTTAAACTAAACAAATTCCACCTAGGACATGGGAGAGACATTTCTAAGGGATTTTTCAACCAAAAGCTTTACTAGGGCATGGTGGCTTATTGAATTTGCATTACCCTTTTGTGTTTCCTCAGCACTAATGCTTAACATATTATAGAGAAAATTAGGAACATTGACCTGAACATTATGCCTTAAACAACTAAGTAATTTGAAATGGTGGACATGCAGGTTTGAGAATCTTCCTTCACAAGTTAAATACCTGATAATGTGGTTAGCCAATTCTAGAAATGGTTGTTGAAGAGACAACCTCTTGCATCCCTACTTAGTGATTTCAAGTGGAGGATCACCCAGTCAGGAGAATTAAGCTTGAGATGACCTGGTATCATGCTCATTAGGATAGTGCTCTCCAACGACTGGTAATTCGGTGACCTCTACAATTCTCTCCTCAGTAGAAACAACTGTTAAACCCCACACAATTTCTTTTCCCTCTTCAAAAGTGCCCATAAATTTTGTTGCAACCTCCTCATTGAATTTTGTCAACTGAAGGAAATACCCTAGCCAACCGCTTGCATTAAATTGGTGAACTGCTTCAACATCTAATAGTAAAATACCATGGATGACTGGTTCATGTCTCTGTAATTGTCCCCCCATCTTAATAATGCCCACTCTTCAATTTTTCTGCTCTCCAATTCACTGTTAATCTTTGGTCCTCTTACACTTTGCAAATACACTCTTCTTGAAATCCCAATTGCTATTCTTGAGAATACCAATTTTTGCTTACATTACCTCCGTTATGCTTGACATGAACAATAATAATGACATTGATTATAGAGGACATCAGAGTCTTAAGTGGGAGTTATCTTGTAATTTAATTATGGTCCTTTCAAGTCATGTCAAGCTCAAAAAATTGCTCAGAAAATTAGAATTTGAAAGTACGACAAATGTGTTAGATTAAAATAATTAATAGAACGCAGCCTAAGTACAACATTGATGTGACATGGATGTGACTAGGGTGACTTAGGAATAACACTTGGAAGTTATTACACTTCCCCTACGCCCTATGAAATTTTGACAAGTGTCCTCACTTGATAAATTTGGTATGAGAATGGGAAACTAGCTCAACACATATATCATACATGTAATGCAGTACTATATATAATTATTCAAACCTATGTGCTAAAAGTGAGAAAAGAGTTAAAAAGTTGTACCTGGCAATTTTTTTTCATACACATGAATGAAAGCTGATGAGAGTGTCAAGTCTGGCAGCCACATGAAAGTGCTAATGTGGTGTTTTATTGAAAGCATTAAAATATAAATTGTGGGTGATGTGGAGTTTGAGTGGGTGGTAGACAGAGGAATGAGATGGGTTGGTAAGAATAAGAGGGAAAAGTGAATGAAGAAATATACCTCATATGAAATAAAGTTTTATTATGGGAGTTGTCAAAGGCATGTTATGGTGAGGCTACAAGAAGAAGGCTTTCACCTTCTGCTATAGGAACTGTTACCTGAGGGGCTATTAAACTTTGCGTGCTGAACTGCTTCAAGAATTCTTCCTTTGTTTGAGGCTTGTGATATAGGCATAAGCGGTGTCCATTGACAAGTAGCTTAAATTGGACTGGATCAAGTGTGGTTAGTTGGATTGCCCCATTATCAAAGACATATTGAATTTCATATGGCCCCAACCATCTAGTCTACAACTTTCCTGGGAGCTCCTTAAATCAAGAATCATATAATAGAGACCAGTCACCTACTTGAAAGTGTTTATTCTTGATATGTGAATCATGCCACCTCTTCCTTTGGTTCTGGATTAGCTCTGTCCTTTCCAATGTTGACTTTCACATTTCATCCAATGAGTTGAGGTGGAGAAGGCGCTCTACTTGTTCTGCAGGAAGATCAATGTTCAACTCTAGAGCTATGCACAATGTTTTGTGTTCAAATTCTATGGGAAACATTTTTGCCTTTCCATACACCAATTCAAATGGCATGAATCCTATTGTGGTCTTCCATGTTGTACGATAAGCCCAGACTGCTTCATTTAACCAGCTGCTCTAATCTCTTCGATATAATTGCACTGTCTTTGTTAATATTGCCTCTATTTCTCTATTTGTCACCTTTGCGTGTCCATTTGCCCGCAGATGATAAGGACTAGAATTTTGATGTCTTATGCTATACTCCTTCATCAACTCAGTGACCATATTTGAAGTGAACTATGCTCCTTGGTCTATGACTAATTCTCTTAGGACTCTATAACATGTAAAAATGTCTTCATACAAGAATTTAGCTACCTTTTCATCTCTGGCATTTTGCATTGCTTTCACTTCCACCTATTTTGTCAGATAATTAATACATACCAAGATATAAGATTTTCCATTTGATGGAGGATCAATTGGTCCTATGAAGTCCATACCCCATTTATCAAAGGGTGTCATCACCACTTGTGGATTAAGTGGCATCTCATCTGATTTTTTTGGACAACCCATCCTTTGGCATTTATCACATTTTTTTGTATAACTGGCTGCATCTTTGTGTAATGTTGGCCAATAATATCCTATTGTTAATATTTTTAGGGTTGTTCTCTTTGTTACAAAGTGAAATCCACATGGCTCATCATGACAAGCATGGAGTATGTCATATATTTCATCTTCTCTCACACATCTCCTCATGATCTGATCTGGACCAGTGTAAAATAGATTGTTATCTATCCATGAAAATTGAAAGCTTTTCTCTGCAAGCTTTTTCCTATCCTTCTAAGAAAATGTGGGGGCATCTTATTTTCTACAAGATAATTGGCTATGTCTGCATACCATTGGTTTTTGATTGCTATGTGGAACAAGTGTTCATTTGGAAATGTATCTTCAACTTGAGTAGTGTCTTCATTAGCATTTTTTAGTCTAGACAAGTAGTCAACAACTACATTGGTCTTCCCTGGCTTATCAACAATTGTTATATCAAATTCCTACAATAGTAAGAGCCATCTTGCCAGTTTGCCTATTATAGCAGGTTTGTTCATCAGATATTTTATTGTTGAGTGATCAGTGTGAACAAAAATGGGATAGCTTGTGACATAGTGTTGAAATTTGTTCAATGCATAAACTATAGCTAGGAGTTCCTTTTCAGTAACTGTGTAGTTCAATTCAGGGCCATGGAGGCTTTTACTGATATAGTAAATTGCATTCTCAGGGTTGGTAGGTTTTTTTCCTAGCACAACATCTATGGCATAATCTGATGCATCTGTATGGATATGAAATGAGATAGACCAATCTGGTCCTTTGAGGACTGGTGCAGTGGTTAGAAGTTTCTTAAGCTGTAGGAAGGACTCATTACAAGCTGGTGTCCATAGAAATTCAGTCTCTTTGGTAAGCAATGTATACAAAGGACTAGCTATTTGACTAAAATTTTGAATGAAGCACCTATAGTAGCCAACATATCCTAAAAAAGATCTTACATCCTTTGGTTTAGTAGGTGTGGGTAATGTGAGAATTACCTCAATCTTGGCTAGGTCTACTTGTATTCCTACTGCTGAAATAAAATGACCAAGTACTACTCCTTCCTACATCATCATAAAGCATTTATCACTATTAAGGGATAAATTATGTTCCTTACATTAGATTAGAACCTTTTCAAGATTCTTCAAAGCCTCTTCAAATGTCACTCTGAATGATGTAAAGTCATCCATATATATCTCCATACAATCATGTGATATGTCAGCAAAAATACTAATTACAACTCTTTGAAACATTGCTGGAGCATTACACAACCCAAATGGCAATACAAAATATGAAAATGTCCCCCATGGACATGTGAATGTAGTCTTCTCCTGGTCTTTTGGAGCAATAGTTATCTGATTGTATCCACTATATCCATCAAGAAAGGAAAAATACTTCTTACCAATTAAATTATCAAGTACTTGGTCAATGAATGATAATGGAAAGTGATCTTTCTTGGTAGCCTTGTTTAACTCCCTATAATCCACACAAATTCTCTATTTACCCCCCTTCTTGGGTACTATAACCAACAATGATACCCATTTACTATCAGATATAGGATATATAAAGCCAACATCTAATAACTTTTGTAATTCAGTTTTGACTATCTCCCTTAATGCTGGATTAATCCTCCTTTGAGGTTGATGGATTGGTAGACTTCCTTTATTTATATAAATCCTATGTGTACATAGTGTAGGGCTTAATCCCTTCATGTGCCCATAGTCCCATGCAAAGGCTTTCTCATGTGTTTGCAATAGTTTGGTTAGTTGCTCCATTTGTTGTGAAGGAAACTTATTATTCACATGGAGATTATGACCCTTAGAAAGCTCAACAATAGTTTTAAGGTCAATCATGGATACTTCAAGGATAGGACTTGTGTTTACTTCACTAGGTAGAAACTGGTGGATAATATTGGGTTCTGAAGGTAATACACAGTTCTCAAAATTTTCTTCATATGTAGTTAACTCCAATACAGAACTTTCAGATACATCTTTGATTACAACACAATCATTATTAAGAATGCTCTGAATTACTTCATCTTCCTCTTGCAGCTTTAGAAAAGATTGTCTATGTAACATCATGAGATGAACCACAAAATTTATTTCTTCTTCTCCATCTCCTAAATTTGGCTATAGATCTAGCTGTGGTTGAGCTGGAGGATACAATGCTAGTTTCTTAGTGGCTTGCCCATCTGATATTGTCATGTTCCTTGATCTACAACTTATGTTTGCATCAGCTGTTGCCAACCATGGATGTCCTAGAATAACAGGGTAACCAACAAGATTGAACTTTGGTGATAGAATCATGAAATCAATAGGGTACTCCCAAGAATCTAAGGCAACTATTATGTCCTCTATCATTCCATCAGGGGTGACAGTAGAACTGTCTGCTGGTTGCAATATTGTTGGAGTAGCTCTCAACCCTTCAATGCTCAGTTTATTCATAGTATCCTTAGTCATTACATTAATGGCATCACCTAAGTCTATTAATGCATTTTTGACAGACTGACCATTAATAATGATGTTCACAATTGGACTCCCTGGATCTGAATATTTTGGTATTACTAGTTTTCCTAACATGATATCAACCAATTGTCCTATAACATGAACTATTATAGGATCCTTTTTCTTTCTTCCAGGCATTTTAAGACAAGATTCTTTTATTGGTTTTCCATAAACTGGAACATCCTTTATTGCTTGAAATAGGGGAATCTGGACATGCATGTTCTTAAGCTGGTCAATGATATCAAATGGTTGGTCTTCTTTTGGTATGAGCTTTTCCATGCTGAGCCTCTGAGGAAAAGGTGGTTTAACTGATGTATGAGAATTAGCTAGGTTGGAAACATTCTTTGGGGAAACAATATTTGGCAAGGCATTCTTTGGAATTGGTAGTGATGCTACAGGAAGATCTGGCACTTTAGTGATAAGAGGTGGTTTAGGTGTAGGCAAGGTAGTACCTGATCTTAAATGTATATCAGCTATGTTAAGTGCATAGTTCAGGTAATGTTGAGCATCGGTAGCATAAATTTTCTACTGTGGTTGTTGACTGTTGGGATTTAGTTGTGGTTGAGCAGGTAACTATTTTTTCTTTTGAGGACCTGTATTTACAGGTGGTGAGATTATTGGAGGTGGTAAAGGTGGATATCCAGGATTTGGATTAGGCCATTGCTGAGGCCCTCTCCACTAATTAGTGGGCTGCTAATTCCCTTGTGGTTGTTGCCATTGGTTTGGAAATTGTGGCCATTGGGATTTTTGTGGAGGATACCATTGATTCTATTGATTATTTGGCCAAAAATTATTCCGAGTGGGTTGATTATACTGTGGAGGACTTTGGACATTGTGGTTTTGCCATTGACTATTATAAGGATTTGAAATTTGTAATGGGTCTTGAGGCATACCTTGTCTCATGGCCCATGGCTGACATTGAGCAACAAAGAATACTTTCTCATCATCTCCTTCTATCTTTAAGTATTTAGTTGGAAGATGCTAATTCTCCAGGTTTGTGACCAATTTGCATTGGCAATCCTTCTTTTGTTTGCAGTAATGAGGACAGTATTCAGCTAGTTGTGCCTCCACATCTACATGCTTCTTCTTGGAAGTCATCATATTTGGGTGTGTGGTGACATCATTTATGATGTCTTGCTTGAAGTCTGACAACAAGTTTGAAATCTCCATCTTTGAAATACCAGAGCCACTTCCTTTAGCCACCGTTGAGCGAAATCCCCTTCCTTTCTTGACTGCTGCTCTAGAATAGTTCATACAAATCTTCTGAAGGTCATCCAAGGAAGCCTGAGATATATCTCCTCTAGCCATGAGGTCCAAGGCTTCAAGATAGTTTTCATTAACTCCTCGTAGAAAAATCAGCTTCTGTGAATGCTCCTGCAATGCAGATTGCAGGTTCTTTTGTAAATTAAATAAGAAGCATGATATGTAGTCCTTTAATGTCTCATCTTCCTTTTGTGACATATGGAAGATGTCATCTCCTTTTGAATCACTTCCCTCGTAGTATTCCTTATACTTCCTTAAAAATAAATCTCTCATCCCATCCCAATTTGCTACTACATTTTCTCCTAAGCCCATGAACCATCTGAGAGCTGACTCATTTAGTGTTGCTGGAAACAACTTAAGCTTATGACTATCAATATTGTAGTAAAAAATTTGACACAGTATGTCAAACTCAAATAAAAAGGTGTCAGGATCCTCTGTAGTGAGGCCATAGAACTTTGGTAATGCTGAAGCAAGTATGTTCTTGAGATTAGGGTTGCTGATAAGACTTGGAATAGGAAATGGAAATGTAGGAGCTTCCATTATTGGAGGTGTTGGATATTGAAACTGTGGCTAGAAAGTATTGTTGACTGGAGGGTTTTGAACAACAGGTGGTCCTAGAGTAGGATTATTATGGAAAATAGCTAATATTTCTGCAAAATGATGGAGGTCAAATATTTCATGAGTGTCTTCTTCTGTTGAAGATGATGCAGCAAACTCGGGACTTGCATCAAGAAATGGTAACTCAAGTTCTTCAAATTCTTCTTTTAGTTTAACAGGTTCTTTTGGCAGAAATCTACCACGAACATCTCACCTTCTTTGATGCATGCAAGTAAGTTGATGACTTGTGAATCAATCTCACAACCACTCTGCTTTGACTAAAAACAAGAAACTAATCTAAAAAAAAATAAAGGACTCATTAAGGTTCCTAGTTCGACACCATCCCCAGCAACAATGCCAAAAATGAGCAGTCTCACAATAGGTAAAGATAATCATGCCATTATCTCTCTTAGGGGTAATATATCTATGCTAAGGATTATCTATTCCCATCATGAAATGCATTTAGATTGTCAACCCATGGACGTAGACTTGAAATGGGACAAAACAGTTTGTGCACTAAGTTCCTTTAGGAGTCATAACACCTATGTTGTAGGAAGATACAATGCATGAAATGAATCTATGCTATTGTTGTAGGAAAGTAAACACACTTGACTATTTAATGGAAATGTGACAAAAATCTTGTAAAATGAATCTAAGCCTGTCTAACAACTCAAAACATTCACTATGTCTATCTTCTGCAAGTGCTACAGGAACATCCATAGTAGTAATGCTGCAGGAGTAAAATAGTAACTCTACTTGAAAACATGGAAAATGCAGGAAGAAAATCTAATCTATCTTAATCTAATCCACCTCTCAAGTGGGCCCCCTTGGTTGGCTTTTTCTAACTACTAACACAGGACATAATCCAAAATCACTCTTCCATTAATTCTTCTTAACTGGTTACATAGCAATTGAATAACTCATGAAGAATTGAGAAGACCAACTTCTACTATATTGAACAGACCATTCTATATTTTCTCATTACCTAAATAAGTCCATCAAATCCATTTATAAAGAGGACTGACGCTTATTGAAAACATAACATTAAAGTCTGATTAAACCTCACCAAATAAGGAGGTGATAAAACAACCATGACATATTACAATTATTGAAAATAATAGAATAAAAATTCTGAGGAAATATAGCAAGACTTATTTCCTATATTCTCTGGAACAACAATTCCTTTCTAGGGCATATCCTTTGGAACCATGCTGAATTGTTTTTCCATGACTGGTCTTCTAACACTCCTTCTTTAATGCGGTTGCACCACTCTTCAAACTGCTCCTTGTTTACCTAAAAGGTTAGTAACATTCGGTACACATATGAAAGTCAACATTTCAACCCCTACTCAAATGTTAGAACACAACTTAAAATAACTATATGAAGTACTGTATTATATTTATAATAGTCAGCAAAACATGTCATTCAAGCTACCCATAGGCTCTGTGGCTTAAGTTGTACTTAGCATAAGTTCACATAGGTATAAGTCATAAATGTTTTGGAAATGTTTGTCAAAACATAAAGAGTATCAACAAAGTATGAAGATTATAACAAAATTGAGACATTAATTTGTCTCATCATATGCCAAAAAAATTTACTTACTTTGATCAGGTGGTTGAATCTTATCAAAAATATGTTTATACCTCTTCTTTGCATCATCCAATGATGTCTCCCATGATTCCTTCAATGTTTGGAGTACAACATTTTGTTCACCAATATTTTTTGCTAAACCAATCAAGCTATCCATTGCACTGATGTTGGGAGTATTGACCATTTCCTTTGCCTTGTGTATACGTTTCTATAGTGATTCAACTTGGGGTATCAAGATTGCTTGTAGCTCAAAAAGTTCCATCCTTATATTGTTCTCTTCTCTTCTTAGTTCATGCTACATTCCCATCAGATGTTTTATCCTTGGGTAATAAACTTAAAGTGAGCCAGGCTTAGTTGAAACATTCATTAGCTTCTCGGTCATCTCTTTTCTGATTTCCTCAGTGAAATTTGATATTAAACATATCTTATGAAATAATGAAAGAATATTATGCAACTTATTTTCCAACTTTGTGATCAACTTAGAAATTGTTACCTTGTGCAATGCAACATTCTTTAATATATCCTCAATAATTTTATGCTCTATTTTCTTCTTGTTTACTTACATTAGGTACTCGAGGGTCTTTGTACCAGGTTTTTTTCCTTGCTTCACCAAATCCTCTAGTTGACTCAGTAGGCTTCCCTTCTCATTTACATTAGCATCAAGAACAATTTCTTGCATTATATCCTTAACACTTTCTAGTACATCTATCTTTTGCTTCTTTGCCAACATTTTGTCCTAGGCTACTTTCATCTTCAGTAGATCTTCAAATTTAGATATTTCTTTAGGGATTAGTGAAGAAATTTCTACCTTTGGTATAATTATTGGTTGACTCAAGTCAAATTTGGTTTTCTCATGTTTCCTTTTCTTTGTCTTCTTCTTCTCAACTTGAATTTTTTCACCAGTACAAAGTTTTGGGGAACGTGATGCCTTCATTACGTCAGATGTAGTATCAGTTGTAGTTTCTTCTATTCTTTGTTCTCTTTTCTCTTCTTGCATGTCTTCTTTCTTTTCTTCTTGTTTCTCTTCTTCCTTCTCTTCTTGTTTTTCCTCTTTCCTTTCTTCATATTTTTCCTTTTTCTTCTCCTTATCTTTCTCTTGTTATTGTTGTTGACTTGTAGTATCAGTAGAAGTAACCTTCTTGATAGTCTATTCTATATTTTTCTCGACTGCTTTAGGTTCCTTGACTGATTTCTGTTCAGTCTTCCTTCCCTATTCATTGGACTTCTCTTCTGCATTAGTAGGGATATCTTTAACAACTTCTGAAATAACTTCATGAATCTCAAGAAAATTAAATACTTGTAAAAATAGATCTTCATCCATCAACTTAGCATTACCAGTATCATTAGTTTCCATATGTTCAGTGTCATTGTCCTCAGTGTCCTTAACATCTTCATCATGTCTAATTTCTTCAATAGGGTCCTTATATATGATATCTTCAATGATCACTTTATCTTTTTCTTGTGTCAAGTCAATAGGATTTGACTTACCTTATTGTACCTCTGGTTTCATTGACTGGTCTGGAAAATAGATTTTTCTCCATATTTCATCGATTTCTTTTTGTAATGCTTCCAGTTCTCCGACCATGATCCTTAATTATCTTCCTTTGACAAGAAATATCTTAGAGTTCTTTTTCAGTGCTTCCTTGATCTTAGGTAATGAAAACTTGAGTACAATTATTGGTAGGGATATTTCCCTCATTTTTTTGAGATGTCATTACATACTTCCATTTTTCATCAATCTTCTTGTAGAGTTCATCAAGTAGTCAATTGCCAATTTCAATAGGTATACTCTTGAATTTGTGAAATGTAAAAACAACTGCCTCTTCTATCTTTTCCTTTTCTTCATCACTCCTTATATCATACTTGGAATATTTGATTCCTCCAAACCCTCCACACTTCTTAAGATTTTGTAGAAATTCATCTAATTTTTTTGGTTTTGAGGGCTGGTTTTGCAAAACTTTGAATTTACTTAAATCTTCAGACTTTGTATCACCGATTGGGTATCTAGTCACGATGTGTATAACATCCTTAGTGATCTTGATTAGTTGATCTAGCCACATAAACCGATTGTGGAATTAGCTTACTATGATTCTCATTCACTCAGTCTTAAATACACTCAAAATATGTAGGGCATGGATTAAACCTGCAGTCTCTAGGTTGATGTGTCATCCTTCAATTTCTCATTCTTGCACAAACTCTGGAAAGATGTATCAATATTAACTTGACAAATTTCCTCAATTTTGTAGTGGATGAAGGCACCAATGTCTTCAATCAAGATAACTCTTGGTGGAATAGATGATAGTGCTCCCATCTTGTCTGGTTCAATAGCTTTCATAGGAGGAAGCTTGTATTTCAGGTTGACAGGATCAACCTTCTCAACAACAATAGGATTCTATACCTTAGGTGCCATCAATTCAAATATATCACCACTAAACTAAAGTAGGTTTTCATGTGAAATAACTTGGTTGTTCTTTCACAACTTGAGCATACACTAGAAGTCACTCAAATACTTTCAAATATTCTTAAATATATTTAGAATTACCTCGTCAATCACTTAGATGCTCTTAGATGACTTGACTCTGTAATGTGCTCAAATGCTCTTTGAAAATGTTAAGTGAAAATGACTAACAAAGTGATCTATTTATACCTTTTCATCAATTAGGGTTTCCAATGGCTAGAGTTTTAGAAATTAATGCTGTCATCGACTCCCTTTTCATTGATTACCAAACTATACTTCCTTTTACCAAATGAAACAAAATAACATAGTCTTTCACCAATCAAACATGAAATGTTAACTTCACAAAATATATCCAAATGCATCTAAATATGCTTATATGGATCTTTGCACAAATGTTAGGAACTAATTTATGATTAAAATTTAACTCACAGTTCCTACACATACCTTTAACCAATTAGATGAAGATAGGTGCACCCGATCCAGAGGATGATGTGCCATCGACTGTTCCAAATGATGTTCCATCATCTATGTCATGCCCAAAAAGTTAAGCAAAACACACCAATCAATTTTTTTTCAGCTAACACTAAAGTTGTCTAGTTTAACTAATCAATAGCAGT
Organism: Chamaecyparis obtusa; assembly: GCA_027943335.1. Classification (NCBI taxonomy): domain Eukaryota; kingdom Viridiplantae; phylum Streptophyta; class Pinopsida; order Cupressales; family Cupressaceae; genus Chamaecyparis; species Chamaecyparis obtusa. The sequence goes on from BSBK01004338.1 coordinate 672,433, forward strand.
TAATAGTTTAAGGGCAAAGACCTTGAACGGGTTTAAGGAGTATCATGACCAACATTGACTTGGTCAACTTCCCTCTAAGATTAAAGTCACAAATTTAATTTTCTACTCGATTTATCATAGGAACACCAAGATAGAAAGCTTGACTAAGTGTTACTATATTTTCTACTTGACTAAGTGTTACTATATTTTGACTACAGTTGACTAAAATTAACTAGCTAGTTATAAACATATTATTTGATTTCAATAAAGAATACTAATTAAATTCTCCTTTTATTAATTTCTTAATTAAATAGGAATTGATTTAGGATTAAAATAAGCATGAATATTTATTTTATTAGATACACTAATAATATTACAACAATACAACCAACTACAATAATAAACATTATGAAATATAAGAGGTGCAAGAAACATGACACAGTTACATATCTTCATATACAAGCAGAAGTCTTACAAAACCTCAAAGATTCACAAACACACTATTAAGGTTCATGAGATGATTACACACGTCTACTAGTTTGCTATTATTTAAGTGATTAACAAGAAAGGTTCATCTAACTTACTATGTTATTTATTTCATAACAATATTCCTTTTAAACCCAAAGTATAATTCCTACCATGATTAGTCATACAAGTTCATTTACCGATTCAACCCCATAGACCACATGGATCTATTTTACTTTTTTTTTAACAAAGTGATCATTAGTTGATCTATTTTGACTTGGGAAGATATATCTCCCAAAAATGATACTCAAAGATATAAAGATCTAATGTAACACACATGTGGAAATGCTCATTTTCTAGGAAATGATTAACTAAATGTGACATTTTCTAAACAAAACAAGAAGGGAAAAATAAATCTCCACATCGGGGAGTACTAGAAACATGTATATTGAGGACGTAGGTACTCAAATACATTAAAAACATAAAATATATGTAATTAAACATCTAGATCTTCTAACATTTCAGATAAATATTCTGATAATCATAAGAATAATAATAATGTAAAAAACATAAACATTCATGATCAAGAGTAAACATGATCAAAAGTAAATATACTTACATATACAATGCAACAAGAGAAATGAGCTCTCAAGCTCCAAGTGCTAAAATTGGAGGAAGTCTGTCTCTGTACATCGGTCCCCAGTAGTGGTATAGTTAGCAATGCCTCCCAACCGTATGGTACCCATAGGCCCAACCCCCGTGCTTGTGGAGATTGTAGTTCGACCACAAACATAAGACAAACATGCAAACAAGGAGGTGGCTAACACACACGCCAAACAATGCATAACTCATAGGACAATACAATGACCCAACACTATATACATAAGTACAAATACACCACAACATGGAGAACACTCAACATGTGGACCAACGTCCAAAGTGCATACCAAGCACATCCATAGACCAACACAGTCACTACTCAGTACTAAAAAGGTCATCTCATTACAATGACGAAGCACATCCAAAAATAAATATGCAACAAGGCATAAATCAAAAGAACTCAAAAAGTCATAAATATCATAAGGATTAAGTAAACTTAATTGGTCTCAATACCAAGGGTACGTGTCCCTAAAAAACTCAGCATAAGAGCATAACTCAACTATATCTTGGATGTGGTCTCAACACCTGACATCCACATACCACATGAGAGTTCATTCTCAAGCATGATGTGTACTATCACAAGGACACCTGAGAAAAAACAATAACAAAGATAAAACTACACTGATATAAAAAAACAAACAAACACTCGAAGGAAGAAGATTACATACCACACACTCTATTGGCCATATCGCCAAGAGCACAGATCTCAAGATGATCTAATAAATAAACATGTGGTATAAACATTTTTTACATGTTTCATGACACATCTATTATTCAAATAATGAACAAAAAGCTCGAAACATAAAAATACCAATTTCTGGCAAAATTCGATAAGGTTTCTGAAAATCAGCATTTTAACTTGAAAATGTCACTTTTGAGTCAAAATATAAAAATACCCAGAATGTCATATAACCATTCTGATTTGTCCATCATATTCTTTGTAGCAAAGATAACCTATATTAAAATCTAATTCATGCACAACATGACAAATGATGGGTTCTGGATAACACACAAAACAATGCGATGAATAAAAAGTCCAAAATCAAATTTGGATTTAGGCTACAAAATTAAAATCCATTAGCCTAAATCTACCCAACAACACACTTTTCAAATAAAATTCTAATACTGGATTCACAATGAAGTTCTGTTATTTACATAAATTATCACATTTACATTTTTATATCACTATTCACATGCAATCTTCAAATGACCATAACTATATGCGAATGGACTCAAATTGAGTCAAATAAAAAATTCTATTATATAATTCTATCATTCCATAAAATAATATGAATTCAAAACACTCAAATTCCACTTTTTACATTTATTCCTTTTTTCAAACAAAACCATAAACTCTCATAAACTCCATTAAAATAGCTTCAATTTTCAACTTTCAAAAATCAAAATTTTAAATATACCCTTTGGTTCTAAAAGTGCCAAACACCCCTCTTTTAACATAAAATTCACATTTTTCATTATTTCTAAAAATTTGGGCAACATAACACTATTTTACTTCATTTCTCCAAAATGCAAGCATACACAAATTCATACAAACCCAATCAGGTGAAAGAAATATATGAAATTGTAGGAAAATGTCTATTTTCATTCCACTAAACTACTCCAATTTACTTCAGGCAAAAAAATGAACTAAAACAAAAGATATAGAAAGCACTACCTTGCAGCAAGAGGAGAAATCCAAAATGAAAGGGAAGAAATAAATACGGCATGAAAGTAGATGAAAATTTTGGCATAGTGTAGCAATCCCGCCATGATTCCAACGAGCCGCTCCATGCTCAAATCTGACAAATGGATCGCTCCTAACAAAAAAATCTCCAAATTGCTTACAAGAAGGTTTGAACAATTTTGCTCTCCAAAAAATGAAAAAGTGTCTAAATGAGTCCCAATTTATCATTATAAGTCATTTTTCCACTTACAACAAAAAAAGGATAAAACAATAACTTAAATTAAAACAAATTAGAACCCCAAATTCACCCCGAACTCAACTTGGATTAATTTATCCAATTCTAATTAAATGAAATAGCCCTATGATAAAATTATCAAAAAAATGTAAAATAATTTATAATAATAATTAAAAATAGCATTATTAATTAAATCATCTTTAGCGACAACTACAAGACTTTAATGCACAAACACACAACTGGTCTTTCACAATGTGCAATATGAATTACGAATTTACCAACTTGAACCGGATGGAGCAATATAATAATAAATTATGAATACATTATGCAAACAAGGACGATATTGGCTCAGTATGAAAGGTCAGAACTACTATCTCCTATGCCACTGCCGGGAACATAGACACACTCTCAATCCCTACAGCTGAGGATGAATGTGTCTGGTACCTATTCAATAACATACAAACATCAAGTACAACTATTCATAATATATAAATAGCCGAAGCACATATAACACAGATAATCATAATGAAAGATAACATAACACTGCGTGGATCTTGCAAGTAAGTGACTATGACTCCGTATCACTTCATACCAGCACCAATAGACACAATGCATAAAAAGATGCGGTACATCATACACAACATATAACCATATATTATTGCATTATCTTGAAGCATTTAAATAAATCATTTCTAACAATATGAGCATATGTCAATTTAAATCTTCCTAAAATTTCCAGTGGCATATAAGACACAATATCTAAGAATTAGTGACAATCACCATAACCTACTAATCCAATCTTTTGAATGTAACAACTAATATATTTAATCAATAAAGTATCATCATGAATATACTATTCAAAAGGGCAAATAACAACTTGATATAACATCATAGTATTTTATTTTTTGCAAAATATTCTTAGTTAGATTACATAGTATTTAACACCAAGTATACTTACCTCATTATACTTGCAATCCAAAGTTTGAGGCTCTATTACTTCCTTGCAATGACAGAGTTGAAGTGGCACTACAATCTAGAGACTTCCTTCTCCATATTTTATTCATCTTGTCTTTTATTTCTTCAACATTCACTTGTGGTATTTCATTTGTCTTTTCCTAGGTTGGAGCTTTTCCTTGGTACCTACAATCTTTGGCTAGGTGACCTACATTGTGACAATAGAAACATTCCATTCCAAGAGCTCTCCATGATCTTCTATTATTTCTACCATGCATCAATATACAATTTTCTGCTATGTGTCCAAACGTCCCACATGCTTTACATGAAATTCTTGTATTGTAGTCCCATGGTATTATTGAGCCTTCTTGGTTGTTTGATGTATTCCATTGGTTAGGTACTCATTTGATATTATTTCTTTGTGACCTACAATCTTCAGAATTATGACCATATCTATTGCAAGTATTGCAGTAACCATTGAATTTTGGCTTCCTTGTATTGTTATAAATCCTTGATCTATACTCAAATGCTTGATGTCCATACTTATCGCAATTATAACAATAACCATCAAATTTAGGAATTCTTAGTGGTTTACCTCTTTTTCTCCTACATACATTAGTTGTATGGCCAAGTTTCCCACAATTATAGAAAATTGGCTTGTTTGTCTTCGATGGGTTAGAAGTATCTTGGTTGGCTTCTTGGTTTGAGGACTCTCCCTTCTCGATAGTGCTATTTTTAGAGAACCCAAGTCCATTTGTATCTCTTAGTTGTCTCTAACCTCTAAAATTTTCATCCAAAATCTTTAATGTTTCTTCATTCTATTTCAGTACTTCATTTGCTTCCTTTTTTAATTTCAGTTCTCTTGTCAATATTTCAACCTCAAATCTTAATGCTTGATTCTTAGATTCCTTCCTGGCTATCTCTTGATTTGCATTCACTAGTTGGAAAGTCATAGCATAATGTATTTGAGTCATTCTCATGATCTCATTATCCTTTTCAGCTACTCTTACCTCAACTTGCCTCTTGTCTTATTTTTCCATTCTTTTGCATCTTCAACTGATCTTTTTGACTCAAGTATTTCACCCATTATGATACCTTGTGCCTCTTGATCTTTCTTTATCAGATTCAATTTCTCAATGAGTGCTTTATTCTTTTCCATCAGTTCTACAATATCTTTTTCAAATTCATCATTCAAAGTCCCTTTAGAGGATGTCTCAAGTATCTCAACATGTTCTTGTGTATATTTCAACTCATCAGATAAGTGCTTTCTTACCCTCAATAACTTTTGCAATTTCCTTTTCAGATCATCAATCATCTCATGTGCATTTTCCAATTCAAACTTAAGATTATCAATCTACTTAGCTTGCTTATAACTTTCCATCGATGTGATCTTTTCACTCTCAAGTGTTCAAACCGGTATCTTCAAGAGTCCAAGCTCTGATACCAATTGTTGGATTTATAATCAAAATTTAAGTGCTGACAAGGGAGGGGTGAATCAATACTTCAAAAACTTTTACCAACTATTCTGAGCATTTATCGAATTGAAAAATTTTCATGTCACATCATGAAACATAGAAATTAAAACATGACAAAATAACTCATAACATAATGATTTTTGGTCTCACAAAAACCCTTGGTCAGAGGGAAAAACTGCGGTGGGGATGGTACCCACAATCCTTCACTAATACAGTAAAAAGGTTTCTCATTTAGAGTTACAATGTTTAACCAATTCTAATAGATTACCTTGTTAAGAGTACATAAGACTTATACAGTCTACCTTGCTAAAGGATTTTATAATATCTAATCTAAGAGATGTACCCTATTAAATGATTTACAAAATAAGACCTATTAGGGCCTACCCGATAATGAGATTTTAAAAATCTGATTATAATATAATTCAATACTAAATATGTTTGTAATAATGCATCCAAAAATGATTTTTAGACTCACAATTCTCAATAACATCTCTATACTTTAGTACATTTCAATCACAATCCATCTTCAGTACTTGGTAACCTCAAATTTGATTCACCTTCCCAGTTCTTCTCTAACTGTTCTATTACTCGATAGATTATTTTCACTTCATCACCTTCACATCAACTTCACTTTCTTCTATGACTGCTCATCATCCTCTCTCTCTCTCTCTCTGATCTTTATACACTGTTCTTTATATACTTGATCTAGAAGCGGTTGAAATATTCTAGATTCTTCTCCTTAAATAGTGGTAACATTGGTTTCATTTCCAATGTATATATTCCATTCATTTTCCATTGGTGGATATACCTCATAATCATGTGCAATCATATTTGTTTAAATTTCTAATGTTTTTCCAAACGATCTTCTTGAAATTAGTAAAATGTTTTATGCTCGGTGTCGAGATTCAATGTATCTTCTATAATCTATTATGTCAGCCTATGTTACTTGGTAACACATTTTATTCTTTCTTAGTAACATGTGCTCTCAGATTGGTAACTATCATGCACTGCTTGGTTCCTACCTTTCTCTTCTCGGTGATTGTCACTCATTTGCCTTTACCAAAATTATCTCTTCCTTTACCGACTTCTCTATTTTATTTACCGATTGAGTCCTATGAAGCGTTTCACTGACTAACTTTGACAGTGAAATATGAATTTGACAATACTAATGACAACAAAATAACTCTTTAGGAGTTTCATCATGGAACTTCCACTTCCTATTCCTAAGAAAGATCATGTCACCCCTTCCAATATTCTAGATGATGTTATTCATATTCAAGATCAATCTACCCTTAAATCGAGTTGAATGACCCCCTTCCAAGTCAAGATCAAATTATCCCTTCACCTTCATTTCCACTACAAGATCCCATCATCCCTTGAGATCCTCCTCTCAAGCCTACCATTCCTTCATCTTCATGTCCTAACCCTCCATGTTCTTCACAATATCCTATCCTACCAAATGATCATGTCATTCCTCCTATTCCATCATAGGATCCCATCATTCCTCCCAATCCCCCTCATGATTTAAATACATTAGTGAAATATGTTCATGAACCCCATACATATTAAATGGGTTCCTTCACTTCCATCTAGTGTAGTCAGTTTTATGATCATAGTCTTCCCTCCACAAAGTGTCTACCTCAAAATGGACTCACTTCTTGTAGAAAGTTTCCTATGGTTCAAAATCATTATCAAGTCAAATGGTTAAGCATTCATAAACAAAGTATATAAGAACCCTTCCATGTCAAAGATAATTCTAAAGTTCATCACCTTACTTTCAAAGATCACTCTCAAGGTGTTAGTATCCCTTCCAAATCCAAATCCAAGCATATACCTCCCCCTTCATCCTTTCCCTCCATCTTAGGTCTATATATTCGTCCATCCAATAGTTCACAATCCACTTATCCTTTCCTAAATCAAGGTCAGTAAAGGAACACATCTTGGACAGACTTCCACCCATCCAAAAGGCCTCCATATCATTCCTATCCATCCATAAACTTCAATACCTTGGGAAGAAACTTGGATGCCAAGAATAAAATTTGCAAGACCAAAAACCCACATCCAACAAAGAATCAACACGTCCAATATAATTGACATGTAGATACAAAGAAAATAGAAATATCTAAAATGCCAAAAGGCCCATCAAACAAAAAGAAAATTCAATGAATATGTGGGTTCCTATGTGATACCTCGACCCAAAATAGATGAATCCTATGATGGACCAAAAACATCAGAAAATATCCTAAAGAAATCAATCAACCAAAAAAATCAAAACATATAAAAATATCTTGCGATAAAATTTGTCATAACTAGAAGAAAGTAACAATCAAGCATCAAATTTCAATCAAAATGGAAAGCTTCATAAATCAGCAATGGAATCATGAGACCTATCTTTATCAACAATCCAATCTATCATCTATCAATCAGTCAATCAATCAACTAGTCGATGGTCTTATAAAGTAGTAGATCCACTCGAAACTAGACAGATTGGTTTTATATGGGTAGTCCATTTTTGAAACTAGAAACATCAAAATCCAATAAAACATCAAATCAAACCAATCAATGATCAATAAGGCTATTGGAAAAGTTAGTCAAGTCAGTCCATTATTGATTTATCTTTCACGATTGTGTTCCTATTCTCTTCAAGGATACCATTGAGTGGTGCGAGTGGCTATGATGGTTCAAAATTCAGTTTTATTTGTTTGTTGTTTGTGGAGTGTTTTGATAAAATTCTAGGGTAGGGATGATGTAGGGTGAATGTGATAAGTACTGTCATGCATCTGGTAGCTACACATCCACAATTTGAGATAACCATAGAATGATGTTCAAACATTCCCTATTTGTTTCTTCTTATTATGTCAGAGATCATAGTGGTATCTAGATGGTCAGTATCTGAGTGCATTTGAATCTCTTCCTTTTCAAATAAAGCACAATGATGAAAAATAGAGAAATATTTCTAGCAACAACTCAACACATCTTCATGATAACATAAGTCTATCATTTTCTTCTAACTATTTTTTCATGACTTTTCTTCTAATGAACTTGGTCAACTTTGAACAATGTTCAGATACATCATTTCAATATGCATTCATCAATTTGCATGGAAAATACAAAAAATAAAGAAATGCATTCATATAGGAATCATATCACCTAACTAATGCATCTTAGATCATCATATAGAAATTCAACATTATCAACAAATTATCCCTCACATGATGTTTTTACGCTCAATTTGTTGAGGGGGCATGAATCCGCCTGCTATTGCCTGGGCAAGCCGGGGCAGGACTTGATCATATATTCTTTGACACAACTCTTAGAATCACATTGTATCAAAGATGGGAAAATGTAGACTCCCAAAAATGGACATGCTTGTGAGTTAACATTAATTCACTAATTATTCTTCTATTAATTGATGGTTATTTAATAATTAATTAATCATCTATTTTCCTACTAAATCTAATCTCTTAATCACCTAATCATTCCTAAATATTAATTAAATAATTAAGTTTATTTAATTAATTAACTTTTAATTAATTGATCTTTATCAGTTAATTAAATTTAATTTCTAATTCACTATAGTTTAAATAATTATCATTAATTATTTAAATAAGTTAATTTATTCCTCTTAATCAAATTAATTCCTAAAATTAACTTAAGTTAATTCTATTTCTTCTAATTCTAATTTCTAATTAATTTCATTCAATTTCATCTAATTTTATTTTAATTCCCCATTTCTCATTTAATTGATTTTTTAATTCAATTAAATCCTCAAAAATCTTAAAAAAACAAAAATATGAGGAATTATAATTTCTAAAAATTAATAATCCTTATAAACTGAAAAAAACAATATTTTGAAAATCTAAAATTAGGAAAAACCAAAATCTTTCCATTTTAAGTTTTTTGGAAACTTTATCTTCTCCAAAAATTAAAAATATCTTCTGATATTATCTTCTATTTTTTCAATTTGAAATGGAAACTTTATCAAAATCTCTCCAGTCTCATTTCTTTCTTGCCTATCGATTGTGATTTTCTTTGATCAATCTCGATCATTGATTTTAACTTGGTTTTCTATATAAGCAACCCCATGCTCTCACAATTTCATCGTGAATTTATACATCAAATATCTATCCAATTATCAACATAGTCTTTTAGCAATCACTACTTATTATATTTTCTCAGAGTATCAGAGTCGAAGTATTTCTGAAATCATTATTGAGTGCAACCACTTCTATCGATTAAAGAGAAGAAACAAAAGACTGAAGTCTTATTATTGGTTTGCATTCCTTTGTGTTTTCTTATTTCTGAATACAATGCTTCTTATTTTTTTGTTCGTAGGGATTTATGTTGATTAGTTTAGAGTTATTTTCATATATTTCGGTGCTACTAATCTCATTTCTTTGAGTCTTGCAGAAAACCCTACTACAGTAGTACATTTCTATTTCTGATGTGAAATGACAAAACAAAAATCTCTAATAGGATTTATTTCTAACATGTTGATGAAGCTCTCATAATGTGTTCATTATGTATCCTAATTTGTTTATTAAGCTCTTGTAATGTGTTGATTAAGCACAAAAATTTAAATAAAATTTTGTGCACTGTACTATAAATATATGCATGATTACTTCACTTAATGAGTGAAGGAAAACATAATTTAAAATCCTATAGTACAATGCACAAAATACTAGTATAATGAGTGAAATGTTGCAAAATCCTATCATAGGTTTTCCTAGGTTCATTAGGTTTGTCCTAGGTTCAGTAGGTTGTGCTAGGCTCATTAGGTTTTCCTTAGGTCCATTACAATTATCTTAGGTCCATTATGATTGTCCTAGGTTCTAGAAATTACTTACATTCATTATGACACATAAGGGACATCACTGATAGGGTATGACGCTAAGAGTTCCGACAAGTGGAGATGAAAAATATGGCCGTGCCTAGGGTAAGCCCTCTTAACTTGATTCATTCGCATTAACGGTTTGACCCCATGATGAACGCAACTCTTTTTAGGCTACCTTGCAAGTTTTCATTGAATTCATTTGACACTTTTTGCATCATCAAAAAAATTGATGCCCTACAAAAATCACATTGAATCTTCAAAATTTGAGAGAGGTTATTATAAAGGGGCCTCATGTGATCGTATAGGATTAGATGGATCCACCACATGTACCACAAAATAAAAGAAATGGTTTGTAAAAGTTTTTCCATTTTGTTCACTTAGGGAACTTAAGGGACATCGTCTATAGAGTATGGTGTCAAGAGTTATGATGCATGGGGAGGAAAAATGGGACCATGCCTAGGGTAAACCATCCCAACTAAAAATTTTCACATTGACAGTTAGACCCCACGATGAACACAAATCTTCTTAGGATACCTTTAAATTTTCCATTGAATGCATTTGACACTTTTTGCATCATTAAAAAAATTGATGCCCTATGAAAAACACTCTGATTTTTCTAAATATGAGGGAGGTTATTGTAGAGGGGGCTCATGCAATCCTATAGGATTAGATGGATCCACCAAAGATGCCATGGGTTGCAAAAAATGGTCCTCCAAATTTCAGCACTCTTTTTCTCTTAGGGCACTTAAGGGACATCATCGGTAGGGTATGGCACCAAGAGTTCTGACGCATAGGAAAGAAAAAAAGGACCATTATAGGGTAAAACCACCCAACCAGATGGGTTTGCGCTAATAGTTTAACCCCACAATGAAAAAAAATATTTTTGGGCTACCTTGAAACTTTTCATTGAATGTATTTGATACTTTTTTCTTCATCAAAGAAAATATTGCTCTATGAAAACCACTTTGGGTCTTCAAAATTTGAGAGAGTTTATTGTAGAGGGGCCTCACATGAGCATATAGGTTTAGACAAATCTACCACAATTCCCATTAATTACAAGAAATGGTCTGTCAAAGTTTGATAGTTTTGTGTACTTAGGGAACTTAAGGGACATCATTGATAGGGTGTGGCGCTAAGAGTTTTGATGTTTGGGGAGGAAAAATTGTACCATTCAGGGTAAACCCACCCAAATGAACATGTTCACTTTGATGGTTAAACCCCATGACAAAAAAATTTCTTCTTAGGCTACCTTTAAAATTTCCATTAAATACATTTGACACTTTTTGCATCATCAAAAAAATCAATTCCTTACAAAAACCACTCTAAGTATTTGAAATATGAGAGAGGTTATTATAGAGGGGCCTCACACAATCCTATAGTATTAGATAGATCCACCATTGATAGATTGCAAGAAATGGTCTATCAAAGTTTTGTACTTTTGTGCACTTAGGGTAATTAAGGGACATCATCGGTAGGTTATGCCACCAGGAGTTATAACAAGTGGGGAGGAAAAATGGGACTATGCCTAGGGTAAACCCACCCAACTTGATGAATTAGTGTTGATGGTTCAACCCCACAACAAACAAAAATCTTTTTGGGATACCTTGCAACTTTCAATTGAATGCATTTGACACTTTTTGTGTCATAATTTTTACCCCTACAAAAACCACTTCAAGTCTTCAAAATATAATAGATTTTATTGTAGAGGTACCTCACATGAGCATATAGATTCAAACAGATCCACTAAAGGTGCCATATATTGTAAGGAATGGTTTGTCAAAGTTTGACAGTTTTGTATACTTAGGACACTTAAGGGACATCATCAGTAGGGTATGACACTAAGAGTTTTGAGTGTGGGGAGGATAAATGGGACCATACCTAGGGTAAAACCACCCAACTAAATGTTTTCATGCTAATGGTTTGACCCCACGATGAATAAAACTCTTCTTAGTCTACCTTTCAAATTTATGTTGAATGTATTTGACACTTTTTGCATCATAAAAAAAGTCACTTCCCTAAAAAAACCTTTCTGAGTGTTTGAAATATGAGAGAGGTTAATATAGATTGGCCTCATGAAATTCTATAGGATTAGATGGTTCCACCATAGATACCACATATTGCAAGATATGGTCCATCAAAGTTTGGCAATTTTGTGCATTTAGGGCACTTAAGGGACAATGTCGATAGGGTATGGCACTGAGAGTTCTGGTGCATGGGGAGGAAAAATGGGACCATGGAAAGGGTAAATATTCCCATCCGTATGCATTCTCATTGATAGTTCAACCCTAAGACAAAAAAAAACTCTTTTAAGGATACCTTGCAACTTTTCATTGAATGCATTTGACACTTTTTGTGTCATAAAAAAAATTGCTGCCCTACAAAAACCACTTTGAGTCTTCAAAATATGAAAGATGTTGTTGTAGAGGGGCCTCACATGATTATATAGTTCTATAAAAACCCATTACAGGTGCCACAGATTTCCATAAATGATCCTTCAAAGTTTGACAATTTTGTGCACTTAGGACACTTAAGGGACATCATAGTTAGGGTATGGTGCCAATAATTATGATGCATGGGGAGGTAAAACGAGACCATGCCTATGGTAAAACCACCCAAATACATTTTTTTCATTGATGGTTTAACCCCATGATGAATAAAACTCTTTTTGGGCTACCTTGCAACTTTTCATTGAATGCATTTGACACTTTTTGCTTCATCGAAAATTACTACCCTACAAAAACCATAGTGAGTCTTCAAAATCAACGAGAGGTTATTATATAAGGGAATCATGAAATTTTATAGGTTTATAAGGCTCCATTACATGTACCATGGATTTATAGAATTGATCCGTTAAAGTTTGACAGTTTTGTGCACTTAGGGCACTTAAGAGACATCACTGGTAGGGTACATATCCAAGAGTTTTGATGCACGGGGAGGAAAAATGGAACCATGCATAGGGTAAACCTTCCCTAATAGATATTTTCATACTAATAGTTTACCCTGATGATGAACAAAAATCTTTTTAGGCTACCTTGTAACTTTCCATTGAATGAATTTGACACTTTTTGCATCATCAGAAAAATCACTGCCCTACAAAAACCACTATGAGTCTTTAAAATATGAGAGAGATTATTGTATAGGGGCCTTATGAAATCTTATAGGATCACATGGATCCACCAAAGATGCCACAAATTGTAAAAAATAGTCTGTTAAAGATTGGTAGTTTTGTGCACTTAGGGCACTTAAGGGACATCGTTGATAGTGTATGGCACCGAAAGTTTCGATGTGTGGGGAGGAAAAATAGGACTGTGCCTATGGTAAAACCACCCAAATGGATGTGTTCTCATTGAATGTTTAACCCCATGATGAACACAAGTCTTCCAAAGGTAATATTATGAAGGATTGTGACTCTCAAAATTTTGTAATTATGAAAGGTTGTGACTCTTTCAAAGGGCATAAAGGATGAAGGGTTGTGAATCTCTAGAAAGGTTGTAATAATGAAAGGTTTTGACTCTAACATCATGAAGATATAAATAGAAGGAAAAGTCATTTATCGAACTACCAAATAATGGGTCCCAATATGTTAACTATATATGTTACGTATGTTAACTACCAAATGTATTATAAATCATTTTTTGTTTGTTAATTTTATTTGATTTTAATGTATAGTGATATATGTGTATCATTGAAAATTTAAAAACATCAAATATTATAAAAACACATATGGAAAAAAAATATTTTCCAAACACATCAAATATTATTAAAACATAGTAACAATGACTCTCACATTAGAAAAACCATGTAATGATTCCATAAACATAATTAATACATTTAGTGAACATAAGGAAGAAATTATATAAAAAATCATATTCTATATATGAATTTTTTTAATGAGTATATTTGTCCATATACAAATATGGCACAAATGCCAACCAAAACAAAGTTTTACAAAATGTGGCATATGCCATCTCAAAATGTGTACAAAATATAGATATGAAAATTGGATGTGTCTATTTCATCCTTTGGTACTAATGGATCATCAAAATGGAGCTCTTCAAGGAACTCTTTAGCTCTAAAGGATCCCACACAAAACAAAAACTCAAACCATAATTGAGATTATTTAAATTATAAAATAAACTCTAATTGAAATTTAAAATTGAATTCTTATATGTACCTCTACTCTACATCTCCTAACATGGTCAAGAGTCTTGGAATATGTCTTTGGCAGTGAAGGTATGTTGCTGAGACTATGAATGCCAACCTATATATGTTCACAAGCATAATTTAATAAATTATCCTCTAAAGTTGTCATTGATAGGAACATAAATTTACTAATCTCATGAATAAAAATAAAAATGTACCTATGAGGGTGTGTCTTCTTCTAGAAATGTTGGTGTAGTCAACAAGGATGTAAATCCCTCTTGTTATACCTCCCTCACACTCAGTGTTACCTAAAAGAATAAAATAATATCAAAATGTCAGTTAATATAGATTTAAAATAATGACAATATAAATGACAAGCATGTATTGTGTTAAAAATTGTAAACAACTAAGTACACAAATACATACCATGCTACTATCAAGGCCAAATGAAATGGTCAAGAGGTAGGGCTCTTCAACCCGTGTCATGCCCATTAAATAGACCATGGACATAAACATCAGTACACTCCAATGATAAGTACATGCATAATCATTCTCAAACTCTTAATTACCTTGCCCTTCTCATTGTGCACCACTGCAACCCCCTTGCATTGCACCTCTTGGCAGTAGGTGACATCTACAAGAGTAAAATTTAAGATGAAATGTTAATTAGTATATTATTTTTAATTATCACAATTTAAATGACAAGCATGTCTATTGATAAAAAAAAATTTAATGACTAAGTGCAAAATATATACCATAGAGATCTCAAGACTAAATGAAATGACTGAGAGTGTGGCATCCTTCACCTCTCTCATCTCCTCCTATATCATCAACTAAACATAAATAGATCAAGTATAAAAAGATAAGTGTACAATCATGTAATAAGTTATCTAATAAAAATATTCATTTAAATCAAATCATATACTATGACATTAAATGTTAAGTCTTATTGTAACATGAGGAATGCATGATGGTTGTGCCTCCTCCTCTCTCATATGTGAGGAATCTTCATGGTATGTTCTAGTCCCTATCATCAAATCTAGTCCACCACACATATCACTAGCCTCATACTCTTTTGTGTCCATAGGGTCCTCGACAAGGTCATCAAGGGGAACCAAGAATATATTATGACATGTAGTGCAAGTATGAGGCACACACATATGTGCACCTAAGGAGGATGCATTAGTAATACTAGGAGGTTGTGTTAGTGATGCAATGTAAGTAGCCCAATGGATTCTCAAAGTGTGAATGACCATAATGGTCTCCAAGGAAGTTTGTGCAATAATGTCTAGATCATTCACTAGAGGAGGGGGAGAAATGAGAGGAGGGGGGGAATATGGGACCTGTACTAATCGATGTTCCCCTAGTCTATCTTGGGGTTGGCCTCTCCCTATGCCCATGAAGGCTCTCATACTCCAATAGTTAACACGATGACCCATGAAAAAATCAACATATAGTTTTTTATTGAAATAAAAAGGGGCATCCATATTATTGCTGGGTGGTTTATCAAAAACCATCCACTAATGATCCCAAAAGTTGTCTCCTATAGCAACTTGTGTGTACCATGTCATGGACAACTTCTCTTTTTTAGTATCAGGATCCTATCTAGTATGAAGATTAAAAAATAAGGAACATATTTGTTGTTTAGTGATCCCAAGGGCCTTCAACCCATCATAATCTATCCTATCATCTAACTTGGAACGCATGGCCTCAAGCCATCAAATTGCAACATTATTCTATGTGGTGAGGGTCTCCATTAATTATATAATAGAACCTATTATACCAAACATTGGGGCTAATCTAGGGATCCTCTTATAAACATTCCTAATACCCGTCAACATCTTTAAATTATCTGTTATAAGGTCTTCTATTGGCCAAGGGTTTGTTACTGGAGGGTTTTTAGGTTGTGGCTCTCAAGGCTTTAGGTTTTCAAGGGGTGGGTTTCCAGGCTCAAGATTATTAATATTATCCATCGTACCTGATAAAATTATAAATTCATATAAATAAAATGAATTTTAAACAATAAAAAGTATTTCAAATTAAGAAAAAACCTAGTTTTCATCCAAATACTAAAAATAAAATTCAAAAAATTAAATAAACATAAAAAACTAATTAAATTCATGCCTAGATGTGAATTTGTGCAAAAAATGGCCTCTTGGGATTGGATATTAGATAAAATATGATATCAGTTATCAAAAATATTTTTTTCACAGCAAAGATCCTTGGGTAAAATAACCTAGGACCGTTTTCTTTTTTATATATAGTAGTCATATATGATAT
Source organism: Chamaecyparis obtusa (assembly GCA_027943335.1). Taxonomy (NCBI): domain Eukaryota; kingdom Viridiplantae; phylum Streptophyta; class Pinopsida; order Cupressales; family Cupressaceae; genus Chamaecyparis; species Chamaecyparis obtusa. Next base: position 689,142 of record BSBK01004338.1, read on the forward strand.
CAGATATGAGAAATTATTATTTCATACCCGCGGTCCCAAGTAGGGACTGTCGATTTTATAAAAATTAATATAATATAATATAATACAGTATAATATAATATAATATAATATAATATAATATAATATAATATAATATAATATGATATAATATAGTTTATATTATAATATAATATAATTTATATTATATTATAATATATTATAATATTATATATTATGACATAGGGGGGAGGAAAGTTTAAGAAGATTTGACTCAACTTGAACCAACAAACAAGTCCTACTTAGAGTTTCACATAGAAGCAATATACAATTCACATGAACAATGAAAACACAATGTATATGAGGCAAGGCAACTGACAACCAAACTGGTGTGATTAAAATAAATTAGTCAACATGCCCAGTTGTAAGGCCTTTTGGGTTTAGGCCTTATACAAAAAGAATTATGAATTCAGAGTCTTAGATCAAAAATTATCTTCTTTTCTACTTCTTCTACTCTTCTACGATCACGATCTGCCACCATCTAAACCAATATAAGCTTCTTATATAGCCAACTAATCCACAAGTCGACTAGTCAAGCATTTAATTACATTATAGGTCCACTTAGGAAGAGAAAACTGAAACTATTGAAAGAATGAACACAACACAATACAAAGTAATATTTAGGTCCACACATGATCTAAGAAAAAATCCCCAACTTCACAAGGTCCTATTTCCTCATACGAAACTGTGCAAGGCAAAGAGCTTTCATGTTTCATGCGAAATTGGCTGGAAAGTTGATACCTGAGGAAAATGATGATAAATGTTAACTCCAAATGAATTAAGATTTATTCTCTTAGGAAAAGGTTCACAAATAGGTCCACATTACCAAATTAACTTCACATAACAAGAAACCAACAATTGCAATGACTACAACACAAAAAACCTATAGGAACAAAAAAAATAGGAAATGTTTTTGATTGATGCAAGATTGCTCAAAGACCTAAGATGATCCTACATCAGACACCTGGGGTAAATAAAGAGATGATATCCACATCATGCAATGCTCATATTCTGACCTGAATCATAAAGATCCAACTCAGCTTGTGTAATCCATGAACTATCTTCAACTGGCTTGTCTTTCCATTGAACTAGGTATTCCATGTAGTCTTTACCTCTGGTACTCTTGCTTACTCTACTATTCAAGATCTTCTCAATACTATCTTTATTCTTCTTAAGATAATCCAGATCATCTTCTATCTCATATGTTGATTCAAAATACTCAAAGATATCAACAATGTTGAATATTGGTGATATATTCATGTCTTCTGGTAATTCCACTACATAAGCATTTCCACTATCAAATTTCTTTAGAATCTTACAAGGTCCAAACTTCTTCATTTTCAGTTTGTTGTAGGTACCACCTGGAAATCTATTCTTTTTCAAATGAATCATATCCTCATCTCCAAATTCAAAATATTTATGTCTCCTCTGATATGCTCTCTATTTATATTTCACATTACTATCCTCCAAATTCCTTTTGACTTCATCATGTAAAGTTCTCATGAAGACTGCAAAATCCTCAGCTTCAACACTTCTTCTTGTCTCAATAGGAAAATCTCTCAACTATGTGGTTCCATTAGGATGAAATCCAGTAACAATCTCAAATGGTGTCCTCTTAGTGCTTCTATTCACAGAATTATTATATCAAACTCTTCTTGTGCCAAAACTAAATCCAAATTAGCAGGCTTATCTGCAACTAAACATCTCAAAAAGTTTCCCAAACTTCTATTCACAACTTCAGTCTATCCATCTATTTGAGGGTGAAATGTAGAACTAAACTTCAATTCTATATTCATCTTCTTCCAAAGTGTTTTCCAAAAGTAACCGGTAAACTTAGTATATCTATTTGAAACGACAGTTTTGGGCAAACCATGCAATCTTACCACTTCCTTGAAAAATAATTCAGCTACATGTAATGCATTAGATGTCTTCTTACAAGGTATGAAATGAGCCATCTTTAAAAATATATCAACCACTACCAAAATAGAATCATTACCTCTCTGAGTTCTAGGCAATCCAAGAACAAAGTCCATACTCACATCTTCCCAAGGTCTATCAGGTACAAGAAAAGGTGAATACAATCCCAAATTATGACTAGTTCCTTTTTCTATTTGGTAAATTCTGCAACCTCTAATCATTCTCTATATATCCCTATAACTCAGTGGCCAAAAGTATCTTTCCAAAATTAGTTTCACAATCTTATCATTCCCAAAATGTCCAACAAGTCCACCACTATGTTTCTCCTTTATTATGTTGACACAAGGCATGAGCAAGAGGGGCCAAAGGATGGCGTACCCTAATGATCCAAGCTTGCTACACACACGTGGAAGCAAAAAACAACAAGAGTGAGAGAGAGAATGCTAGATCCTTCATAGATTATCATCAATTTGAATTATACATGCTGGGCTTTAAGGCCTTCCTGGTTAGGGCCTGATATTACAATGAATTACAGAAGTCCTCAAACATGTGAGGATCTACTACAAATCTCTAATCTAATGCTTTCTATCTTCTATCAAAACTGACCCCCTAAGCTACCACCAAACATCTACATTTATACAAGAAGCTACCAAGCTGAGTCAGCCTTCAGATCCAAAATTAACAGAAGTAACAATCAAATCTGGGGCCACATGCTTCCCAATGATGGATACAAACATTAATTCCATGATCCAATATAAATGCACAAGTCAGCCACAACAGGAAACAAAACTAGACCCGTCGGTAAGAAAGATAATCGAGCAGCAGAGAGACAACACTGAGTGCCAGTGAATTAATCGATCACCCAAGAGATAACCAACCACACTCGATAACTAAAGGAAACTGACCAACTTGGTCAAAGCAGAAACCAAGCAACATAGACAAACTCCAAATTCTTTTTGGTGACATAGGATTGCCAAGGACCCGAGATGGTCCTGCATCAGACACCTGGGGTTATTTTGAAATGATTCTTCGAATCATTTGGTAGGTCTAGTTTGAGCTGCATCCAACTCAGACTGTGAAATCCATGAACTATCTTCCATCAGTCTATTCTTCCACTTAACTAGATATTCCATACACTGTTTTCCTCTTGTGCTCTTTCCAACTCTTTCCTTCAAAATCTGTTCAACTTCATCATCCTGCTTCTTAGGATATTCTGTTGGTATTGTTACTTCTTCATCAGGTTCATGATACTCATATAAATCAACAATGTTGAAAATTGGTGATATGTCCATGTCATCAGGTAACTCAATTTCATATGCATTTCCACTATCAAATTTCTTCAAAATCTTGCAAGGTCCAAACTTCTTCATCTTCAATTTCCCATATGTTCCAATAGGAAATGGACCTTTCTTCAAATGAACCATGACTTCATCACCCACATCAAAATTCTTATGTCTTCTTGATCTATTAGCTCTGTCTTTGTATTTCTAATTATTGTCTTCCAGCTTTAGCTTCACATCTTCATGCAATGTCTTCATGTATTCGGAAAACTTTACTCCTTCAGAACTTTTCTTATTCTCATCAGCAATGTCTTTCAAATCAGATATTCCTCTCGGTTGTGTGCCATTCACAATCTCAAATGGTGTTTTTCTAGTACTCCTATTCATTGAATTATTGTATGCAAACTCTGCTTGTGCTAACACAGAATCCCAATTACTCGGTGTGTCTCCAACTAAACATCTTAAAAGATTTCCCAAACTTCTGTTCACAACTTTGGTCTGTCCATCGGTTTGTGGGTGAATTGTAGAACTATATTTCAACTCAATGCCAAATTTCTTCCAAAGTGTTTTCCAAAAATATCCAACAAATTTATTGTCTTGGTCAGAGATAATACTCCTCGGTAATCCATGCAATCTGAAAATTTCCTTAAAGAAAAGATCTGCTACATGTACTGCATGTGATGTCTTTCTACAAGGTATAAAATGTGCCATTTTTGAAAATCTATCCACAACAACAAATATAGAATCATTACCTCTTACTGTCTTCAGTAAGCCAATAACAAAATCCATACTGATATCAATCCAAAGTTTCTCAGGAACAACAATCGGTGTATACAATCCAGTATTCTGACTTACTCCTTTTGCAACTTGACAAATACCACAACTTTTCACAAATTTCTAAACATCTCTATACAACTGTGGCCAAAAGTACTTTTCCTTAAGCAAATTCCATGTTTTAACAATGCCAAAATGTCTAGCCAAACCACTAATATGTTTCTCCTTTATCAAATTAGATCTCATTACTCCTCTCGGTATACACAACTGAATACTTTTAAACAACATATCTTCCTAAATGAAATATTCATCCCATTTTGTATCTTGTTGATCTTGAATAGGTGCTCTGCACTTTCTCCATGGCTCAAAAAAATCAGGGTCATTTTCATACAAACTTCTCATCTCATCAAAACCAAGAACTTCAATTTTCATCTCGGTCATCAAAGATCTTCTTCTACTCAATGCATCAGTAACTCGGTTAGTGACTCCTCTCTTATGCTTTATCACAAATGTATAACTTTGCAAATACTCAACCCATTTCATATGTCTCTGATTCAACTTATTCTGACTACCCAAATATTGTAAAGCCTTATGATTAGTATACAACACAAATTCACTCGGTATCAAACAATGTCTCCATTTCTTCAGTGCTTGAACAATAGCATAGAATTCTTGATCATACACAGAATATTTCCTTCTAACATCATTCAACTTTTCACTAAAGAAAGCAATAGGTTTACCTTATTGACTCAACATTGCTCCAATTGCACTTCCAATTACATCAAATTCTATTTGAAATACTTTATTGAAATTAGGTAATGCCAAAATAGGTAATTCAACAACCTTCTACTTCAGAGTCTCAAAACTTCTATCAGCTCCATGTGTCCACTTGAATTCTCTTTTTTCTCCTCTCATAGTCTTAGTCATAGCATTACAAATTGAACTGAAATTCCTTATGAACTTTCGATAAAAACTTGCTAAACCATGAAATGATCTTACCTCACTAGCATTCACAGGTGTAGGACAATTCAAAATAGCTTCAACCTTTTCAGGATCCATCTTCAAACCATCAGCTAAAATAACAAATCCCAAATACACAATCTCTTCTTTCATGAATGAACACTTTTTCAAATTTATCAACAACTTTTCCTCTTTCAGTCTTTGCAAAGCTTGTCTAACATGCAACAAATGTTCTTCTATGGTCTTACTGAATATTAGAATATCATCAAGATATACAATCACAAATATACCCAAGAATTTCTTCAAAACTTCATTTAGCAACCTCATAAAAGTACTCGGTGCATTAGTTAAACCAAAAGATATAACCAACCACTCATACAAACCTTCCTTTGTCTTGAAAGTAGTCTTCCATTCATCACCTTCTCTGATTTTGATATGATGATACCCACTTTTCAAATCAATCTTTGTGAAATACTTTGCTCCAGTCAAACTATCCATTATGTCATCCATTCTCGGTATAGGAAACCTATACTTCATTGTTATCTTATTGATTGCTCTGGAATCTGTACACATTCTCCATTCTCCATTCTTCTTTGGTGCCAATACAATAGGTACTGCACAAGGACTCAAAATTTCTCTGATCAAACCTTTCTCCAACAACTCTTGAATCTATCAGTTCAATTCTTGATTCTTGGTAGGTGTCAACCAATGAGGTGCCTTATTCGGTAAACTAGCTACAAGGATTAGATCCATGCAATGATCAATACTTCTTTTCGGTGGCAAACCATTAGTTACATGATCAAAAATGATATCACTGTACTCGATGAGTAACTTATCAATCTCCTTAGGGATATTATCCTCTGCTTTCTTACTCGGCTTATTAGGAATTACAACAAAACATACATCATTCCTCTTCAATGGGTTAACAAACTTCCTTCCTTCCATCAAGAAAACTTTCACAAATGTGCAAAAATTACTAACAGGTTCTTCCAATAAAAGTAACAAGATTTGTTTCTTTCCATCAGCCACAATAGTATACTTATGCAATTTCCCATCATATATAGCATGTCTATCATATTTCCAAGGTCTAACCAATAAAATATGACAACAATCCATAGGCATGATATCACATAACACCTTATCATAGTACTTTCCAATCTTCAAATTCACATAACATTGTTCACTTACTAGGAGTGTGTGCTCATCCTTGATCCATGAAATCTGATAGGGCTTCAGATGAACCAACCTTTCCAACTACAATTTTGTGACCATCTTTTCAGATGCCAGGTTCTCTGAGCTACCACTGTCAATGATTACCTTCCAAAATTTGTTAAAAACTCTACATCTGGTCTTGAACAAACTTTTCCTTATCGGATCTTCCTTCTTGCTTTCATTCCATAGTGCTCTCCTTACCATCAAGTTATTTTCTTTTGCAGGTTCATTCAGTGACTCTTCTTGCACCAAAGCATTTCTACTACTACCAACCTTCTTACTAGCCTGTGTACATTCAAAATATCTATGTCCTTCTTCTCCACAATTATAACAAGTTTCTCAAAAACTTCCTCTACTATATCCACCTCGGTAGTTACTGCCCCTGCCTCTAGAACTTTCACCTTTCCATTCGGTCTTGCCTTTGTCCAGATTTATCTTTTCTGGTTCAGATCTACTATTTTCACCATTAGATCTACCTCTTCCTCTAGGGAATCTACCACCACAACCTCTTTGTCTTTTCTCATGTCTTTTGTTCAATTTCTCCCCGGCTTTCAAAGCAAACTGATAAGCCTCTTCAATGTTCTCCAACTTGACCATACTAATTTCCTCTTAGATGGAAATCCTCAAACCATTTAGGTATTTGTTGATTCTTTCCACATCATCTTCATCATGTCCAGATCTGATATCTAATCTATAGAATTCCTTAGTATACTCTTTTATTGAGCTATCCTTCTGTCTTAGACTTTGCATTCACCGAACTAGGTTAATCTGATAATCATAGGTTAAGAACTTTCCTTTCAACCTATTGACCATTTTACTCCATACCTTGATTTTGTCTTTGCCTTTCCTCTTACGATCCAATTGCAGATGTTCCCACCATAAGGCTGCATGACTTTTCAACTTTGTGCTTGCAATCTTCACCTTCTTATCCTCAGGAATACTCTCATATTCAAAATACTTTTCCATCTCGGTGATCCAGTCCACCAATTCATCAGAATCCAACTTTCCACCATACTCAGGGGGATTGAAATGTGGTGTTGACTTTTGATTTGTCAAAGCCTTCAAGAATATTTGTTCACCTTGATCCATAACTAGAGTAGGTTCTACATTCACCTGTTCTTCTTAAATTTCATCATCACTAACATCTTCAAGATGTCTACCTCTTCTTTTGGCTATTTCCACTGCTTCTAATCTAGCAGTAATCTATCTTAGCATATCTACCAATCCTGGATCTGCATCTTGCCTCCCATGAACCATCCTGACAACCTTCTACAATTGCAGGTCAGATCACAATCTGCTACCCTACAAAAATTCAACTAGGGCTTCAAGAGGAACCTGCAAACCTAGATCTATAGAACTAGATCAAGATCTCACCTCGCTTTGATACCACCTGACACAAGGGAGGGAGAAAGAGGGGCCAAAGGATGGCGTACCCTAATGATCCAAGCCTGCAACACATGTGGAAGAAACAAACAACAAGAGTGAGAGAGAGAATGCCAGATCCTTCATAGATTATCATCAATTTGAATTATACATGCTGGGCTGTATGGCCTTCCCAGTTAGGGCCTGATATTATAATGAATTACATAAGTCCTAAAACATGCGAGGATCTAGTACAAATCTCTAATCTAATGCCTTCTATCTTCTATCAAAATTGACCCCCTAAACTACCACCAAACATCTACATTTATACAAGAAGCTACCGAGCTGAGTCGGCCTTCAGATCCACAATTAATAGAATTAACAGTCAAATCTGGGACAACATGCTTCCCAATGATGGATACAAACATTAATTCCATGATCCAATATAAATGCACAAGCCGGCCACAACATGAAACAAAACTAGACCCGTCGGTAAGAAAGCTAACTAAGTAAGTCCACCACTATGTTTCTCCTTTATTATGTTCTCTCTCATAGATCCTCTAGGTATACACAACTGAACTCCCTTAAACAACATGTCTTCTTGAATGAAATAATCAGTCCACTTATCACTCACTGTTTGTTCCCTACAAGCTTTCCAAGGCTCTACAAAATCAAGGTCAGTTTCATACAAACACTTCAAATCATCAATACCAAGTACCTCAACTCTCATTTCTGTCAGAAAATTTCTTCTTCGGCTCAAGGCATTAACGACTTTATTTAATTGTCCACTTTTATGCTTCAATGAAAATGAAAAATTGTACAAGAACTCAACCCACTTCATATGTCTTTGATTCAATTTATTCTGACTTCCCAAATACTGCAAATCTTTATGGTCAGTATACAACAAAAATATTTAGGCATCAAATAATGTTTCCATTTCTTCAAAGCTTGAACCATATCATAGAATTCATGGTCATAAACTGAATATTTTCTCTTAGCATCATCCAAATTTTCACTAAAGAAAGCTACAAGTCTTCCTTCTTGACTCAAAACAGCTCCTATCACACTTCCAGTAGCATCACATTAAATTTGAAAAACCTTACTAAAATTAGGCAAAGAAAGTGTAGGCAATTCTGCAATTCTTTATTTCCATGTTTCAAAACTCTTTTGTGCTCCATGCATCCATTTGAAATCCCTTTTATCTCATCTCATAGTTTCAGTCATAGCATTACAAATAAAACTAAAATTTCTGATGAATTTCCTATAAAAATTTTCCAATTCATGAAATGATCTTACCTCTCCAACATTCTCTGGTGTAGGAAAATCAAGTATAACTCTCACTTTCTCAGAGTCCATCTTCAATCCATCAGTTGAAATTAAAAAACCAAGGTACACAATCTCTTCTTTCATAAATGAACATTTCTTCAAATTAATTAGTAACTTTTCTTCCTTCAATCTTTGCAATACTTGTCTAATATGTTCAAGATGTTCTTCCTTACTCTTATTGAATATCAAAATGTCATCAAGATATATGATCACAAACTTACCCAAGAATCTTTTCAAAAATTCATTCATCAGCCTCATGAAAGTACTAGGTGCATTAGTCAGACCAAAGGGCATAACCAACCATTCATACAAACCTTCATTAGTCTTAAAAGCAGTTTTCCATTCATCCCATTCTCTAATCCTAATATGATGATAACAACTCTTCAAATCAATCTTTGTGAAATACTTTTCTCCACTCAAACTATCCATTATGTCATCCATCCTAGGCAAAGGAAATCTATATTTTACTATTATCTTGTTTATAGCTCTAAAATCAATGCACATTCTCCATTATCCATTCTTTTTCAGTACTAATACAACAGGTACTGCACAAGGACTCAAAATTTCCCTAATCAAACCTTTCTCAAGTAATTCTTGCACTTGTTTGTTTAACCCAGTATTTTCATCAGGTGTCGACCTTGTGGTGCTTTATTAGGAAAACTAGCTCCAGGTATCAAATCCATATAATGACTTATACTTCTCATAGGAGGCAAACCCTCAGGTACATTATAAAAAATGATGTCATGAAATTCAGTCAACAAAGCTTTGTTAGAATAACTGAGAGGGGGGGTGAATCAGTTATCCCTCAGTCCCATACCCAAAGATGTATCTTATAAAACAATTTCAACAAATTATGCAGCTTGGTAACATATAATATCAATCTGTTTGTTCAGTTTACCAATTACCAGTAATTATCCAACTGTGATTACCAACTAAATAAACTATGCAGTATGTAAAGTATGATAGAAAAATAATCATAAAAAATAACACATAACACAATGATTTAATGTGGAAACCCTACTAAGGGAAAAACCACCCTGGATCGGTAACCCAAAATAATTCACTCTTTTGAAGTGAGTTCGGTGAAGAGCCAACCTTGTTAAAGGTTACAATGCACATTGTTAGGTGTGACCTGGTTAGAGGATTTATCACTAACACTTAAATTTTGACTAGCATTCACTATGGGGTCAACAAGATAACACTTTACATTCAACATATGTCATAGGGTAGTACATAAGACTGTTAAGTCCACTCGGTTAAGAGATTTTCTGAATCAATGGTTAAATTGATATAGTACTGATCTGATTCAAATACAACTCAATTGAAAATATTTAGATCTATGCTAAGCTCAATAAAATCCTCTGATCATTAATCAATTCACTTCCTCAATGTTTCTCAACATACTTCACTTCGGTAAGTAGTTCTCTGACGCTCGGTAATGTCTGCAGTTTGGTTCTTCAATAACCAGTTTGATCAGGCATGCATGAATAAAGTCTTCACGTGAAATCTCTATAGTCTTCTTCTATCCGACATGTTTCAATAATGAAATTCATATCTCTTATATAGACAAGTAAACTATTTTCATATCAGCCATCATATTTTGCCTCTTAATCTCCTTTGTCCATTTTTCCTCTTTAAACCTTCCTCGACAGATGTGTCCATAACACGTTTCAATTTCATCCTTTAGATCTTCTCTGAATTTTGTTAGCCGTGGAGCTCATAACAAACTTTATCATCAACCTCGAAATCATAACAATTTACAATTCATCAATTCAGTCGATTGTTCTTAGGATTTAATGTTTTCATCCATACTCGGTTAATATAGAAATGCGTCAGTGATAACTAGCTAACTAACTAGCTCGGTTATTACTATCACTCAGTATACACTACACTGGATCGATGTATACTAAAATCTTCAATTATCGACCACATTGACTTGTTTATTTCAAATCTCTTCTTCATAATAGATTAATGTAACATGCTGAAGTCAACAATATAAAGCCATAGACTCATCAATAAGTTATCCAATGTTTACCTTATCCTTATCTTTCATATCCATCTTTTCCCATGTAGATATCTTAGTTCTTCATCTTTTCTTCCTTCAACAGATGTTCATATGTTTGTAACTAACATGATAAGTACTGTCAAGACTAGTTGACATTAATGAAAACATATTGACTAATTTAATCATCGTACATATAATTTCAGTAGCTTGGTGATCTCTAATCACTATTTCTTTAGTTCATTCAGATATTCAATCAATTGTAGTTCATCAAGGTTTAATCTCAGGTGCATGTTCTAACTCATCTTGTTTCTCAATTTTCCTTGGAATCAAAGCATAGAAAACATTCTTTTCTTTCATTTATCTTGCAAACTTTTCACCATCAACCAAGCATACTCTGATCGTAGTACAGTGACCTTCATCAAACTTTTCTACTAAAGGAAAAAATACTTGTTTCTTCCCATTCATCCAAATAGTATATTGATTCAATCTACCATCATGAAAAGTTTTCTTATCATATTGCCAAGGTATACCCATAGAATATGACAACAATCCATAGGCATAATATCACACAAGACTTCATCATGATAATTCCCAATTTTGAATTTAACAAGGCATTGTTTACTTACAAGTAGATTATGATCCTTCTGGATCCAACAAATATGGTAAGGCTTAGGATGTCTCTGATGGAATATGGATGAAGTGACTAAGAGGGGGGGGGGGGGGGGTGGTGAATCAGTCAACCATAAAACACTTCACAATTATTTCTTTCCAGATCCATTAGGATATCTTAATGAATATTATCTGTTTAACACTCGGTAAATAGATTGCAGTAACTTTGTAGATGTAGAAAGTATTAGTAAAATTATCTTTTAGATATTCATCACCACTTGTATATGATTAAGATAACCATTAAGAACACAAGAGACACAAGATTTAATGTGGAAACCCAATATGGGAAAAACCACCAATGTATCTAGATACTGATTTTCACTTTTCTGAAGTGATGCCCGGTTAGAAGCCAAACCGGTAAAAGGTTACAAAACACACTGTTAGGTGTGACCTTGTTAGAGGATTTAATCACCCTGCTAGGAGTGGCCTGGTAAGAGGTCTTGAGAACAATTCAATGGAATTGTCACCTTGTTAGAGGATTTACAATATGGTTGTTAAATCAACTCAGTTAAGAGATTTAGAATTCACTGTTACAATGATAAAAAGGTAACAATGAAAATGACCTGTATAATAATGCAACTACCTTGCTGATTACAGATCTTTGTTCTGTATAAGTGTGATCCTTCCTGATCGAATATATCTCTACTACTCCTCAAGGATATCTAATCATCCTTCACAATTTCGTACACACCTTTCCTGTCTTTCTTCTATATATCTTCTTCTATATTTCTATTCTGTTTTTCACATTTTACCTTTTATTTATATGATTTTAGATTTGTCAAATCGGCATTACTTAGTATAATAGTCGGCTGAGTTAAGCAAACTTTATTTGCAAAGATCCTTCAAGGGCCGACAGTGCTCGGTGACCATAATTTTCTACAATCTTTGGAGACCGAGGGAACTCGGTAAACACTGATAATCCTTTTTCCTTTGATAACTGACTGAACTTGGTAGATGCTAACTTTTCTTTGACAACCGACTGAACTCGGTAAATGTTAACTTTTCTTTGATAACCGAGTGAACTCGGTACATGCTGATTTTTCTTTGATAACCGAGTGAACTCGGTAAGCACTAATTTTAATGTCAGGTAGACTGACTGAGCTCGGTAGGTACTGAATGTTGCGGACTATGACATTGTGTGACATCAAAGATAATACATAATTTGAGTAGCAATTTTCTTCAGACAATTGTTTCCAACAGTCTCAATCTCTACAACTACAACTTGTTAACCAGCTCTTCAGATGCCAAATTATTAGAACTTCCACCATCAATGATTACCTTGCAACATTTGTCAGCGATCTTACATCTGGTTCTGAACAAACTTTTCCTCAGAATAGGTTCCTCATTAGCTTCTTCATTCCACAAGATCCTTCTTAGCATCAAACTCTCACCAAGTTCAAGTTCATTAGATAATTCCTCAACTTCTTCACAAGCCAAATTATTTCTGCCATTACCCCAATCTTCTTTCTAGAGTTAGTACATTCAAAAGCTCTATGTCCCTCTTCACCACATTTGTAACAAGTACCTTTAAACCAAGATTTCTTATCTCTTTTCCCACTATTGTTATTCCTAGAGTAACTAGTGTAATCACCTAAAAGTGGACATGATCATTCATGTGAGAAATCAAGGCAAATCAAGGCAAAATCAAGGTAATTGAATCAAAACAAGCATTTAGCCAATCAAATTTAAAATCAAGCTTTAATTCAATTTAAATCAAAATCAAAAGCATTTAAATCAAGTTAAATCAAATCAATGTGCAATTAATTCAATTAATTGTATAGTTTGAATTAATTCAAATCAACCCATTCAAGGGGTACACTTGGCTAAATAAATAATTTAAAATCAATTGATTAAATTCTAATTTCTCTCAACACCACATGGGAGGAAAAAGCCTCAACCAATAGTATTTAAGGAAACAAGCCAAAATGAATCTCAATCACTCAAATTGAAAGAACATCTTGTCCACTCATCTTGTCTTCTTGTCCCAAGCTTTGAGGAAACAATATTTAAATTGTCTTCAAAGGGTGGAACTAAAGACTTAACCCCAACTCAATCATGATTAATCCAACTACACCCCTTACCCTTGCCAAAATCTATAAAAGCAAGGCTAAATTCACTCATAACTCATCCAAAAATATGAGAATAGCATCAAACCTCTTGTAAATTAGAGCTAGAAAGGCAATTTAGAAGTTAATTAAGCATTTCAATTTGGAATTGAATTAATTAGCTTAGCTTATCATTCATTTATCATTCTAGGACTGTCATTAATGGAGGCTTGCTGAGAGCTTCAACATTAACATACCTAGTTAGAGAGCAATAAAGTGCTCAATTGTTCATTTATTTGTTAAATAGATTTTCTATTTGTGGTAACTTAGTTTCTATTTGATTTATTTGACAATACTAACCCTATGAAGGTAAAAATTCTCATACCAGATCAAAAGTGCTAAAGTAAAATTTAAAAGCGAAACATGCCCTAGAACAGGCATGTAAAAGTGCAAATCCGCTTCGCGGACATGCTATTTTAATGCGCGGAAGTGCTAAAAAATGATCATACGTGCTAAATAATTTCACAAACGCGCTATTTCAAAAGAAAATTGCAAAAAAAGAGGGTTTTTCTAGAATAAATTCAATTTTTTTGAAAATAAATGCATAAATTTGAAAACTAAGAAGATCAGGCACTTACCAAAGGTCCATGGGTTGGCTGTCGTTGATACCGTCGATCACACTCGAACCTATGCTCATGAATCAAGATTACCACCTCAAACAACTCAGAAGGAGTTAGAGCAAAAATTCAAAGTAAAAAGTGAAAATGAATAGTAAAAATAACTTTTTACCCCTTTATATGGGCCCTTTTGACCTAAAAAGGGTATCTTTGACCAAAAAATGACCGGGAACCCAAATTTTTCACCAAATCAGCCAAATCAAGGGTATTTTTCATCACACGAATGCGAAAACAATATCAGAAATGAAATCAAAATTCATTATAAATTAACCTAATCAACACAAAATTACCTAAATCGCCAAATTTTTTCAAACATCGATCAAATTTCATTTCATTTCTGAGGGGGCGTACACTCGGACAATCAGAAACATCATCAACATCATCATTGAATCAGGGGGATGACCATCAAATTAGAGTGCAAGCTTTTATCATAAATTTTTTTGTATATCAATCGAAAGGGGCATTAAACATCAAATCAAATTAAATCAGGTATCATATTAGGGAAATATCATCAGATCGATCATAAAAAAAATGCAGTCAAATCAATCTTATCATCAGAATCTGCATCTCACATCAAATGACAAAATTTAGCATTAAACGCAATCAAGACTTTTCATCAATGCAATTAGGACTTTGCATCAGTTGGATCAAGACATTCTTTGAATTGACGCGCTTCTCACATCAACTCAAAGAGGGGCATTTGTAATCACCTAAAAGTGGACATGATCATTCATGTGAGTAATCAAGGAAAATCAAGGCAATTGAATCAAAACAAGCATTTAGCCAATCAAATTTAAAATCGAGCTTTAATTCAATTTAAATCAAAATCAAAAGCATTTAAATCAAGTTAAATAAAATCATTGTGCAATTAATTCAATTAATTGTATAGTTTGAATTAAATGAAATCAACCCATTCAAGGGGTACACTTGGCTAAATAAATGATTTAAAATCAATTGATTAAATTCTAATTTCTCTCAACACCACATGGGAGGAAAAAGCCTCAACTAATAGGATTTAATGAAAGAACTCACATGGATCAAGCCAAAATGAGTCTCAATAACTCAAATTGAAAGAACATCTTGTCCACTCATCTTGTCTTCTTGTCCCAAGATTTTAGAACACAATATTTAAATTGTTTTCAAAGGGTGGAACCAAAGACTTAATGCCAACTCAATCATGATTAATCAAACTACACCCCCTACCCTTGCCAAAATCTATAAAAGCAAGGATAAATTCACTCATAACTCATCCATAAATCTGAGAATAGCATCAAACCTCTTGCAAATTAGAGCTAGAAAGGCAATTGGAATTGAATTAATTAGCTTAGATTATCATTCATTTCTCATTCTAGGACTGTCATTAATGGAGGCTTGCTGAGAGCTTCAACATTAACATACCTAGTTAGAGAGCCATAGAGTGCTCAATTGTTTATTTATTTGCTAAATAGATTTTCTATTTGTGGTAACTTAGTTTCTATTTGATTTATTTTAAAATAATAACCCTATGAAGGTACAAATTCTCGTACACAACCAGTATAGCTACCTCTAGATTAATTACCTCTTCTACCAACAAGTTCATCTTTCCATCCTTTATCTTGCACTGCATTATCAAATCTACTACTTTCTCCATAAGTTCTGCCTCTACTTCTCTAAAATTTGCCACCTCTTCCTCTCTATCTTTGATCATGTCTTTTTGTCAATTGTTCTTCTACCTTCAAAGAAAATTGGTATGCTTCTGCCACACTATCTATTTTAACATAGTTGATCCTCATCTTGAATCGATGTTCTCAGGCCATTCAGGTATCTAGCCACCTTCTCAACTTCATCATCCACATGTCCAGATCTGATATCCAATTTGTAAAATTCCTTAGTATATTCTTTCACACTCATGTCCCTTTGTCTCAAATTTTGCATTTTTCTCATCAAGCTAACTTGGTAGTCAGCTGGAAGAAACTTCTTCTTCATCTTTCCAAGCATATTCATCCATGTCTTAATCTTTTATTTTCCTCTCTTCTATCTCTCAATTTGCAAATGATCCCACCAAAGAGATGCATGACCTTTCAACTTTGTGACTGCTTTCTTATTATCAGGAGTACCTTCATACTCAAAGTATTTATCCATCTTAGAGATCCAATCCAAAAGTGCATCGATCTCAAGTCTTTCATCATAGCAAGAAACTTCAACTGTAGGTCTTGAGTTAGCTTTAGAAAAAAATATCAAAAGTCTTTCCTCATCGTACTCAACTTCAAGTTCAGGATTAGGTGCTACCTCTTCTTCATCACTAATATCTTCAAGATGTGTGCCCCTTCTTTGGGATGTCTCTACAACTTCAAGCCTAGTTGCAATATGCCTTAACATATCCATGATAGCATTATCATTTCCTCTACCACAAACCATCTTGAAAATCAGGTTCCAACAATATTGTAACCTTTTTCAAATTATAGGTCAGATCTCAGATTCACCACCCTACAACAAATCCAATAAGGTTCTCCATGATCCAATCCATAAGAAAGAACTCGCTCTAATACCACCTGACGCAGGGGGGAGGAAAGTTCAAGAAGATTTGATTCAACTTGAACCAACAAAAAATCCCTACTCAGAGCTACACATGAAAGCAATATACAATTCACATGAACATTGAAAACACAATGTATATGAGGCAAGGAAACTGGAAACCAAACCGGTGTGATTAAAATAAATCAGTCAACATGCCCGGCTGTGAGGCCTTTCAAGTTTTAGCCTTATACAAGGAGAATTATGAATTCAGAGTCTCAGCTCACAAATTATCTTCTTTTCTACTTCTTCTACTCTTCTACTATCATGATTTTCCACCATCTAAACCAACCTAAGCTTCTTATATAGCCAGCTAAGCCACAAGTCGGCTAGTCAGGCATTTAATTACATTATAGGTCCACTCAGGAAGAGAAAACCAAAACTATTGAAAGAATGAACAAAACATGATGAAAATTAATATTTAGGTCCACGGATGGTCTGGGAACAAATCCCCAACTTCACAAGGTCCTATTTTCTCATACGAAACCACACAAGGCAAAGAGCTTCCACGTTTCATGCAAAACTGGCTGGAAAGTCGATACCAGAGGAAAATGATGATAACTCTTAGCTCCAGATGAATTAGGATTTGTTCTCTTAGGAGAAGGTTCAAAAATAGGTCCACATAATTGCATTAACTTCACATAACAAGAAACCAACAACTGCAATGGCTACAACACAAACAACCTACAAGAACATAAAAAATAGGAAATGTTTTTTGGTTGATGCAAGATTGCTCAAAGACCCAAGATGCTCCTGCATCATATTAATATAATATGTTATAATATATATAATATACAATATATTATATTATATATAATATTTATATTATTAGATAGGGTATCCGATATCAGATACCGAGTTAGCTTAGGTGTTTGCTTTTGCCAGGTGTATTGACACCCAAGCCTAGTAAAAAGTCAACATGGATTTTCATGTTTTGTGGCAGATGAAATATTTTTTTTCACATTGCTACATTTTGGCCCCCAATGATCTTGCACCAACAAATCTATTTTAGTTTTTGTAAGTTTATTTTGGGTTTTCACCAAATGGAAAATGTTTAGGAAGGTTGTGATGGTCACTAGATAGGTGTATAATATACCACACAGAGATTCTCTAGCAATGGACCATTGGAATTTTTTCACTTTCTATTTTCAAGTTGGAAAAATAGTGCATGTGGATTCAAGCTTTGAACCTCTTTGAGAATAATAAAATAATGTGTGAAATTGAGGAAAGACCTATATATATGCGGTTTGAAGTTATACTATTAAGAGGGAGTAGAAGTGTAACACATATGTACAACAATGAGGAGTGAGGAATAAGAGGTAAGTAAAGTAGTGTAGAGAATGATGCATATTGCAATCATGTGAGAATCCTATGGTATTATTTTGTAGGCCATACTAAAAGTCTTTGAATTGATGTTTCCAAGTTATGTGTTTATGTTTGCGAGAATCCCTTATAGTAGATCTTATCGTTCTTGTGAAAATTTGGTTAAAATTATATTTATGTAGAATACATGGTTGGACATTCCTCTTTTGGACCCTTTCATTGTGATTACATCATTTTCCCAAAAGTAATAGTCCAATAGTAATATTTGTCAACACACTTATATCACTTTGCATTAGGGTTTGGTTCATTCGTGAATGATTATTGCATTTTTTTGTGGCATGTAATGGGTAGTCCTCTACCAAACGATGCTGATATGATAATAGAATTAATTAAATTCACTATAATGATATTTTCCACCATGTGAAATATTAAAACCTTTTTCTCATCATCTTTTTTTTTTCATGGAGGAAACCATATTTTTATAACATATAAAATAAATATAGGGGTGTCTTAAATCATCACTAATAAAAGTGATGTATACTGTCATGATTTACCTATAGATCCACATCATTTTTAATATTCTATTTTCTTTATGTCTTCTTTATAATACACTTAAACAACAAGAATTTTTTAATATAAATCAACACTCTCTCTATAGAATTATCCCTTTTCCAAGAGCCTATCCTTATACCTCTTTAATAATCTATCTATTCTAATTTTATTTTCCTAAAAAATTGTAACCATTATTCTTTCTTCACTTAACCAAACTACGTAGATTCAAAATGTGACATGTATATATTGTTGGATTATAGCGGGGGGCGGGGTGAATCAGTAATCAATGATTCTTTGTGCCTTAAAAACTTTCTCTGATTCAACTTGGTAGAAAATTGGTCAAACAAACTTCAATATTAACCAATAACAGTAAATTAACTTTATCAATAAAAAATAACATTCATAATAAACATTAAACACATTTAACACCAATATCTAACGTGAAACCTAATTTGGGAAAAACCACTGTGAAAATGGTCACCCACTAAAGAAATACTCTTTTGAAGTATGCTCAGTTAAAAGCCAATCTCATTAAATATTACAATGCACATTGTTAAATGTAACCCTTTTAGGGTATTTTCCTTAGATCAATTAGGATCTTCACCTTGTTAGGAGTGGCCTGGTTTAAGGTCTTCAAAAACTCTTCTAGAATGTCACCTCTCTCAAGGTTTTACAATAAGATTGTTAAGTCCACTCGGATAAGAGATTTTTCTGCTACAAATGTTAATTAGATCCCTTTCTTAATTAGATCCCTTGTGTGCTCTTTGTCTTAACTTCAATCCATAATTTTCCACTGGCTCCAACACTTCGTCAAATTCTTCTTGCAGACTCGGATTTCAACTTTTTTATTCTTCACTACATCAGTAGGTGACTCATCCACACTTCAACTTGCTATCTTTTTCTCCATACTATTTCATCCTTTATATAGAATTTTTTTTCCTCTTAATATCCTTTATTACATTTTCCTTTGATTAATCTCAACCGTCACATCATCCTCATAAACTAATTCAATGAATTTAGAGCTCAGTAAAATGTTTTATCATTACCTTAGAACTTGAAATTTCATTGGAACTTGTACCTTCACTTTTTTCCACTTAGATCTATACCATAGATCATCACCTTGTTTTTTCCTAATAATAGATCTCTTTAACTAACTCTTCCTCATCCTTAGAATCTTCCAGATCATTGTAGCTCATCATTAAATGTCATTCTGATCCTTGTATTTAATTTTTGTTCCTTGCTCAATGGCTAACTTCTTTTTTTCAATTGAAATTCTATTTGTTTCGCTCAGTAAATGACACCTTCTACTTGGTGTCTTGAATTAATTTCTCTTTACCAAAACTTACTTTCATTTTACCGAATAACTCCTTCCTGCTAGGTAACCAAAGTGTTTTGTTTACCAACTCGACCAATATTCTTTACCGACTTGATATAATCAAATGCTTAGTAGAAAACAATTATATCAACATAACCTTATCATTGTCTAATCTATATTATCTTCCCAATTAAGTTCTTCAACTTCAAAACATTTCACTTCCTCTCTCTCCTTATCTCTTTCAACTTATATCATACTCCTAATGATATGACAACTAATTATAAACTTGAAATCAATTTCTTGACATCAATGAAAAATAATAATTGATATAATCCTTCTACATTCTTGTATACATGTGATCATTGTTAGTATTCATCATCATCACCATTAGTTATAGTAAAAATCTCCCTCTTTGGTATTGATGGAAACTCACTCTCAATTTCTAATGGCAACACCCACTGTCTTGTTCTTATTTTTGTCCTTTACTCCCTCTGAGCTTTATCTTCTTCTTTCTTCTTTTCTTGTTCTTCCTCTGTAATCAATTATTTATTTTCCCTTTGTCTCTATAATCATCAATAGAAATCTTATCCCTCTTTGAAAAAAATGCCAAAGACACATACTCCTGAAAACCTTATTCAGGCAATGAATCATACCTAACATGTATTTATTTCTCATTACATACATAAACATATTTCACAACTTCAGGCATCACCCAAAGAGTGAACACTAGCATCAACTCAAAAAATAGATATTCTAATGAATCCTTAAATTGATGTAGCATGCATCTTGCCTTAGTGAATATTGGATAGGGGAAGAACCCCTAATTTACCTCTAAGATAATCAAAAAAATCTTTCGGTAGTGGCTTGGTAAATATATCTTCTATCTATTCCTTTGAATTCACATACTCCAATATCACATGCTTGTCTTGAACTTGTTCTCTCAAGTAATGATACTTGATAGAAATGTGCTTTGTCTTGGAATGCATTACCAAATTCTTTGATATGTTGATAGCACTTGTATTATCATAGTAAATAGTAATTGGATCAATAATATCCTCTTGCATACCTTCAATTAGTTTTTTGATCCATACAATGTTTGAACAATTCATAGTTGCTGCTACATACTCAACCTCGATAGTAGATTGTGAAATACAACTCCATTTCTTACTCAACCATGTCACTAATATTTCTCCTAAAAAGAAAGCTCCTCCACTTGTACTTTTCCTGTCATCAATGTTTCCATCCCAATCAGCATTAGTGTACACCTTTAGATCAAAATATCCTCCTTTCTTGTATAGTAGACCAAAATCTTCAGTCCCTTTTAGATATCTAAATATTCTTTTGACTGTAGACATGTATGTTTCCTTTGGACTAGCATAAAATCTTGCAACAATACCTACTTCATGAGCAATAGTAGGTCTTCTATGTACAACTTACTGTAGCTTACCAATCATTGATTGATAGAGTATTTCATTTACTTCCTTTGTCTCATCTTCTTTTGACAATTTGCAACCAGTAGCCATCGATGTACCAACCAGTTTTGACTCTTCCATACCAAATGTCTTTAGGATCTCCTTGATATACTTTGACTGTGTGATGTAGATCCCATCTTTGACTTTTTGAATCTGTAGTCCAATAAATAATTCTATCTCTCCTATCATGGATATCTCAAATTCCTTTCTCATCTCCTCAGTAAATGATTTACACATTAACTCATTTCCTCCAAATATTATATCATCAACAAATATTTTAGCAATCAAAATCTTATCATTACTATCACATTTCAGATATAAATTTTTGTTGTCACTTATTCTTTGAAATCCAATCTTGATAAAATATAAATGTAACCTTTCATACCATGCTTGGGATGCTTGTTTCAAACCATATAGTGCCTTGTGTATTTTGCATACCATGTCCTTGTTAGTATTCTCAACAACTCCTTCATGTTTTTCAATGTAAACTTCTTTAAGAATTCCATTAAAAAATGCAGACTTAAGATCCATTTGATAAATCTTGAATCTTTTATAAGAAACATATGCAAGTAAAATTATCACTCCTTCTAATCTAGCAACATGAGAAGATGTCTCACCATAGTCAATACCTTCTTCTTCAGAATATCCTTTGCATACAAGTGTAGCTTTATTTCTTATCACATCTCCATTTTCATTTAATTTATTCCTAAAAATCTACTTTGTACCATAACATTCTTGTCCTTAGGTCTCGATAAAAATGACCAAGTATTGTTCTTTTCAATATGATCAATCTATTCTTTCATTGCATTAACCCAATCTTCATTTTCAAGTGCATCCTTGACTAGTCTTGGCTCAAATTCAAAAATCAAACATGTATTGTCTCTCAACTTACTTCTTGTCATGACTCCTGCATCCTTGTCTCTAATTATTTGAGTCAGTGAGTGGTTCCTTCTCATATACTTTTCTACTATTGGCTCGATTCTATGTTCTTCAACATTTTCTTCTCTCAGTGGAGGCTCAACTGATTCCTTGATTTCTTCTTCCAGCTTGGGTAAAGTACCAGAAACTCCTTCCTCTACATATACAAATCTTTGATAATCTTCTAGTTCCTTTTTTCTCTCCTTTTCATTTCTTTCTGCAAACTCATCAATCCTTACATTTTCACTTTCCACAATTTTGTTAGTAGCCTTATTCATACATTTATAAGATTTTCTCTTTGAGGAGTATCCTTGGAATATACCTTCATCTCCTTTAGAATCAAAATTTCCATTCCTAGTATCTTTCAGAATGTAACACCTACTTCCAAATTTTTTAAAGTAGCTAACATTAGGTGTATGCACATACTAGATTTCATAAGGAGTTTTATTTGTACCTTTATTTAGTTGTACTTGGTTGAGGGTGTAAATAACAGTACTAATGGCTTCTCTCCAGAATGTTTGTGAAACCTCTTTCTTAATCAATAATGTTCTAGTACAATCAACTATTGATCTATTCCTTCTTTCAGCTATGCCATTCTATTGTGGAGTTCTCAATGTAGAGACTTGTCTTTTGATTCTATTCTCATTGAAGAAGATAGTAAATTCATCAAAGATAAATTTAGCTCCTCTATTTGATCTTAAACATTTAAGTTTCTTACTTGTTTCCTTCTCAACTATTTCCTTGTACCATTTAAACATTTGGAATGCATCAGAGTTTTCTTTTAGAAACATTATATACATCATCCTTGAGTAGTCATCAAAAAACAAAATAAAATACCGATCACCATAATAGCTTTGTATTCTCATATGGCCACAAAGATCAGTATGAACTGATTACAATATACCATTAGATGAGTAAGATTTTCTTGAAAAACTTGATTTTGTCATCTTACCAATATGACATTCCTTACACATAACTTTATCAAGCTTGCTTAATCTTGGTAAACCTATGACTCTATTTTTCTTACTAACCTTGATCATGTTATCAAAATTTACATGATTTAATCTTTTATGCCATAACCAAGCATCCTCACTTCTTGCAAACATACACACAATTCCATTAGAGTTCAAAAAAAAAAGTTACCTTTAGATTGTTCACCGGTTCCAATCAAATCTCCAGTAGCATCATTGATCTTCACTTTTCTATTTTGAAACTCTCTTCGATGACCAGTGTTATTCAATTGTGCAACACTCAAAAATTTGTACTTTATTCCTTGAACCCAATAAGCATTATCACATTTGATCTTTTCATTTAGCATAATGGATCCTTTTCCTCTTACAAAACATGGAGCATCATTTCCAAATCTAACAAATCCCCCTTCATATTCTTCTAAGTTTTCAAACTTATCAATGTCACTAGTCATATGATATGAATAGCCACTATCAATTATCCATGGGTCAATTTTTCTAGCTTGAGAAATAAGGACTTTTTCATCTTCATACCTTTCTTCTTCTGAATCATCCTTCATAGAAACATAGACCACTTCCTCACTTTCTTCTGTGTCATCAGATTCATCACCAGTTATTCATCACTGGTTATTCCTTCCTCAACTAGGTAGCATGCTTTCTTTCCTTTATCCTTGAAACCTCTAAATCTTCGGTATCAGTTCTCCTTCTTGTCCCTTTTGTCATTCCTATCATTATTCGGACACCTAGATGCAATGTGACCAATCTTTTCGCAATTAAAATATTTTAGAGGTAGTTTACCTTT
Organism: Chamaecyparis obtusa; assembly: GCA_027943335.1. Classification (NCBI taxonomy): domain Eukaryota; kingdom Viridiplantae; phylum Streptophyta; class Pinopsida; order Cupressales; family Cupressaceae; genus Chamaecyparis; species Chamaecyparis obtusa. Next base: position 713,308 of record BSBK01004338.1, read on the forward strand.
ATACTTTCCTTTTCCTCTCGGTAGTCTCTTTACCAACAATGCTTCCAATTTTTCTTGTTCTTTTTCCTCAATTATTATACTATCATAGTCACTTCCACATGAACTATAGTGATTATCTCTTTCTCTTCTTGAACTACCAATTCTTAAAGATGATTTAAAAGCTATTTCAATCTTTGGTAAACTATTATCAGAATTACTAAGCTCAAATGTAGCCATCTTACCGATCAAAGCATCAAGAGTAACAACATTACCAAGTATGGATCTCAGTTCTTGAATAACAGAGACTCAAATAGAATATTTAGGTGAAAGAGTTCTAATAATTTTTCTTACCACTTCTTCTTAATTTAATGTTCCACCAACACCTTTGATAGAACTACCACTTCCTTAATTCTGATACTATATTGTGCAATGTTTTCTTCTTCTTTCATTCTCATATCATCAAATTTTCCTCTAATACTATAAAAACTTTCTTTCTGTACATGTAGATCACCTCCATAAATAAGTGCACGTTTATCCCACATATCTTTTATTGTATTACAACCCTTTATGTCATTGAACTCAACATCAGTCAGGGAGGAAGCAATTTCAATCATTACTAATTTGTGTTCCTACTTTTCTATCATCTGATCAAGCGTCATAGGTCCAAGAGGCGGTGGAGTGTATTCATTATCCAAATGGTTAAGTGTAGAATCTCCAATTCTAGATAGGTATAACCTCATCCTGCTTTTCCATGTATAAAAAATCTCCTTGTTTAACTTTGGTACTTCTTTCCTATACATCTTTGGATATTTTACTCAAGTCTTTTAAACTTATCCCTTTAGAGCACTTAGCTCTGATACCAATTGTAGACACCTAAAAATTGTCAAGATCAAACCAAGTGAGAAACTAAGAAAAAATCAAAGCATTAATTGCAATCAAGCCTAAAACCCAATATTAATTGAAATAAAAAGCCAAAAAAATTAAATAAATTATTTAATTATGTAATTAATCTAATTAATTGTATAGTTGGATTTAAATCAAATTTAACCCATTCAAGGGGTACACATGGCTAAAGAAATTAATTAATTCCTTATTTCTCTCATCCACCACATGGGAGGAATTACCTCAACCAATAGGAATTAAGGATTGGACTCACATGGATCAAAGCCACATTGAATCTCACTCACTCATAAGGATAGAGCATCTTGACCACTCATTTTATCTCATTGTCCCAAGCTTTGAGGACAAAATATTTAAATTGTCCCCATATTTGAAACCATGGACTTAACCTTAACCCAATACTGATCAAAGTAACTCCACCCCCTATGCTTTCTAAAATATATAAATATAGGGCTAAAATAGGGAGAAAAGGATCCACATTACATCTTTCAATTGCATCATTACTATAGTGAATTTGAACTAGGAGCATTTTTAGCATAATTGAGCACAGTTTTCATTGAAATAGGATTAATTGTGTAATCATTTAGCATGATTCTCATTTTAGAGCTATCACTAATGGAGGCTTGCTAAGAGATTTTCATTAGCATACCTACATAGAGATCTATAGGATGCTTATTGTCATTATTTTCATTAAATAGCTTACTGATTACCATATTTTAGCTCAATTTGATTTAAATCTTGAAAAAGTAATCCTATAAATGTACTTCTTGTACACAAAATGGTGCCCACCATTGGGCATGAGGCTTCATTTAATCAAATTTCAGAGTAATTTTCAAAATTGTTTGACTTTATGTTTGAACTCTCTGTTTTATAGGTGAAGTAGGGCATTGAAGACCTGGAGTAGTGTGTACCAACAAAGGAGTAGCTCATTTAAGACCTGAAACAACACATCCATGACAAGTTTTGATGCATTTACATAGAAAAATAGTGCATTTAACCACTTCTGTCTCCTGTCTATCATTCTTTTAGCGCTTTCACCCTGACTTTACAGTGCATTTAATTACTGTTTTAGCAAATTTTATGTTTTATTTATAGGCATTTAATCAATTAAATAGCACATATAAGTTATGTAATAACACATTTAATTAGTCCTATAGCACGTTTAATATCTCAAGTAGCACATTTAATCAATCCTATAGTGCCTACAACTATTTTTGTCAATTTTTAAATTTGATAGTAAATAATGCCTTCTCTTTGTTTTTTCGATGACGGGGCATAAAAAGGTGCAAAAACCAAAGGCAAGATTCCAAAGTGAGGACAAAAACCTCAAGAATAAATTGAAGAGAGAAAAGATTATCCACATAAATAATTTTCTCAAAAATTCCAAGCAGGAAGGTGAGGAATATGAAAAGTACTTGCATATAATCGAATTGTATAAATCTAAATTCATTTCATTGAATTTTATTTTTACTCCTTAAGCTTGTCATATTTTTCTAATTTCTAAATGAATGGAACAAAAGATAAATTGCTTGGATTCTCTTTATTTTGTTTGTTTTGTGAAACTAACAATCTTGAGGAGGAAAAAGAGCTGGAACGATAGCCACTAGGTGAGTAGAGCAATTGAAAAATTAAATAAAAAATGCCCCTAGCCTTTGCTAGCAATGAAAAAAGGTATACCTAAAACCTTTTGTATTTTTCTTAGATTGTGGTAAGTTTGATTTAAATCTAGTAATTAGTAGCCTATTATTGTTTGGGGGATTTAGTAGTAGGCCTACGCTCTTCACTTTTTAAGTGAATCAAAATGTCATACCTACTAGATCTTTTTATTAAATGAAAGGCTCAGGAAATGAACAAACACTAAAATTGAAGCTTATTGCTTGTGAAAAAAGGTATTAGGTGATTATGCTCTTCACATTTTAGGTGAATCAAAAAACTAGAAGTACCTAATTCCCATTGGATTAGAAGGCTTGGAAATTGAACATTGTTAATTGTGTTTGGAAGTGAGAAATAGTAGGGATATTCTCTTCACATTTTAGTGAATGAAACTCCCAAACCTATTCTTTCACTTTATTTATTTGCTTTAAATGAACATGATAGAAGATTAGTGGGCTTGCCTGCCGAGAATTTACCTTAATGAGGTCGGTGAGAGGGACAACCCAAAGTGGGATACAATTGTCTTTTCCACAATAATACAACCCACTATAAAATAAAACACATTCATTCGTAATGGGGCGAGTGACAAAAGGATATCAAGAATTGAACCTCCTCGAGTAGTCCTTCGGGATTGTGCAAAACTCCAACATACCGGTGGTGAGAGGCCCCTAATTATTGTGGGATGAGACTTTATATTTATTTGAATGGAATCCTTACTAGTGCCTTGTTAAATTAGTAATCCTACCTAATAGATCCATGTTTATGAACTAAATTTGACTATAGGTAGATTGCTTGAAATGTCTTATTATTAAAAACCTGTGATAACGTTATTTACATTTCAAACATTTTGTGTTTAGATAGTTTAAAAAACAAGTGTACTTGTGATTTCTTTATTAAAAGATACATATAACAAGGAAGAAACATCCATTTGAAAAATCATCTTATATTTTTAAAATCTTCCAAAAAGAACAATCACCAAAGAGGGGAAGTTCCATTTGACTTAAACTTTTGTTGATGCCGGTTTTCACGAGATCACATAAACTAAAAATATCACCTCAAGGAGATGACATTTGCATAACACAAGAGGCCCCTGAGTTCATATTTTGAACTCCTTTTACCAAAACACATGAACAAGAAGAAATAATCCCCAACTTATTTGAAGAAAGAGTCAATCCAATGGCTAGAAACAATGATTTTTATGACTATGTCCAAGGAAGAAGTAATGAAGATCAAGATACAACTACCCCAAGAAACCAAGGGCCAAGGGAAACAACCAAAGAGAAAGCCAATAGGGCTTCCCAAGACCCTTACTTTCTTGAAATAATGGAAACAACTCTTAGAAAGAAATAAAGAGAGATACTTCCTTAACTTAGCCCAATCAGGGGTTAAGCTTCCTCATTATTACAACACAATGACACTAAAGAAAGAAGAGGAAGAGGAAAATCTATTAGGTGAAATGAACAAAAAAATTAAGATGTTTCAAGCACAAATTGACACTATGAAGAAAGCAGTCGAGCCAAAACCATTTTCTATTGAGGCTTCATGCCCTTTTCCTTTTGATCAAAACATGGTTATGGTACCTTTCCCTCCCAGTGTGGTTTTTCCAAGATATGACAAGTACATGGGTAAATATGACCCACAAGACCACTTAAGGGAATTTTGTGCCTTAAGTATTGAGTTCATGCACGATACCACCTATTTAATGTGACTGTTCCCAAGAATCCTAGGAGGGCAACCCATGGAGTGGTTTTCAAAATTACCACAAGAAATAAAGTCTTTCAAAGATATATCCTCCAAATTTGTGACTCACTACTCTTATAATATAGAGCATGAAATCACCATGCTAAACTTATGTGACATGAAACAAAAATATGGTGAGCCTTTCCTATGCTTTCTCCAAAGATGGAGAACAGTTTTCATGAGATATCCTAGAAGCATACCTGAAAAGGAGAAGATGTAAATTTTCATGAATAATCTAAACATGGAAATAAATTATAGACTTCAACTTCAATGTCCCCCAAAATTTAAAAATATCATTGAGAATGAGATAAATATTGAAGAGATGTTAGTAAAAAGAGGAGAAATCAAACTCTTTAGAAAAACAAAGGTTATACTAACACCAATAACAATAATAATTTAAATAATTATAATAATAACAAGGGAGCTAACAAAAAAAATGATAAATCAAGGTTTTGGTTGAAAAACACAAATAAAAACTTTGTGAATGATGGGGTTGTAGAAGCCAACAACCTAAACGCTACCCCTTTTAACTTATCAAGTGGGTCAAACCAAACGAACAATGTAAATCAAATGACTAAGACCCCTTTCAACAATAAAAATAATTCTTTCAACAATCAAGGTGGAAACAAACCTAAGCCTTTCTTTGCTCCAATCCAAAGGAGAAAATTCACATTCTTGGGAGAACCCTTAGAAAATGTTTTAAGGACACTTTTTGCCAATAAAATCATTGTCTTACCTGAATCAAAACCATATGAACCTCAGGTTAAACCCACGTGGTGGAATGATGCACACCATTGTGAGTATCATCGAAATAAGGGACACAAAACCAATAAATGCATGAAAATCAAGTATTTAGTCCAAGATTAAATAGACGATGACACGATAAAGGTTGAAGGGCTCCAAAACAATGAAGATCACATGGCCTTTAAGAACCCTTTCTTGAATCATGAAAAAGGAGAAACCTCAAATTCTAACCAAAATAACAAGAGAGGAAATGAGAAAGTGAACTTTTCTCACATCTATGACAACACCATAAACTCTTTGAATGGATGTGAAAATTCCATCAATGTCATAGTGGTGAAGGAAAATTAAAAGGTAGAGGCCTCAAATGTCATGACTAGGGGGGAAGCATCTAAAATCACCTTGCCAGGAGGTGCCCCTAGAATCATTGTACCAAATCAAGCATCCTCTTAGTCAAAGAAATACAACTTAGTAGATTAAATCCAACGAACTCTCACACAAATTTCTATTTTGGAGTTGTTGAAACTTTCACCTACCCATAAAGAAATCTTGGAGAAGGCTCTTATCGAAACCAATGTTCCCTTGAATTTGGACATGGACAAATTTTAGAATATGGTAGGGAACCTATTCGCGCCCCATTGCTTATCCTTTTTCAAGAAAGATGATATATCTCTAAATCATCCCCAAAATTTACCATTTCATATTGAAGTTTTGATACATAAACACCATGTCAAAAGAGTCCTCATTGATGGAGGTGCTGGTCTAAACATTTATAATTTGAACCTTGTTAAAGCCTTAGGGTATTTTGAAGAAGCTATAGACCCTAAAAGAAAGATAACCATAAAATCTTATGATGATGAAGAGAGATCCTCCAAAGGAATAATAGTACTCCCTATCTGAGTGGGTCCTATTTAAAAGGAGACTATTTGTCAAGTGTTAGACTTAAAATTGACTTATAACATTTTATTGGGAAGGCCATGGATACACGAAATGCAAGCGGTACCCTCAACATACCATCAATGCTTGAAGTTTCCATACATGGGTCAAGAAATTATGGTGAGTGGAGACCTAAATCCATCCCAATATTGTAACAATATCAATCCCATAAATTATTCATTAGTACCTCATAATGCTGAAGGCACTACATCAAAACACATGGAACAAGGACAAAGTTTGAAGGACCTTCCCTCACTAAAAAGAAAATAAAAGATGGATGAACAAGATACTTTTGTTGAGAACAATCAAATTACCAATAACTTAGCTACATTGACTAAGGGAAAAGAGAAAGTTAGTGAGGAAATTCGTAAAGAAAAAGAAGATGGAGACAATTCAAAACCTACCCAAATTCAAAATAAAGAGGCTCATTGCCAAAAGATGGATGCCATGATGATTTTTTTTGAAAAATAATGCAAGATTAAGAAAAATGGTGTGGGAGAATATTCCTTATCCATGATGGATTTTCCACTATCTCCCAAGTCTCACGGGAAATCTTCTAGTTCAAATCCACCTCAAAATACAATAATCATTTTATAAGGGCTAACAGTTCTTTATCCATGAATGAAGAGGACAATGCAATTTTGAAGTGGTTATATAAGGATGATGAGTCAAGTGCTCATGTAAAAAGAATTCAAAACATTAGCATCCCTACTAATCAATATGGAAAATATTTCCAAATTATGCAAAAGATGGGTTACAAAGGACAAGGAACTTTGGGTAGAAGAAATGAAGGGTTGATTGAACCCATAGAAATGGCTTGGAGGGATAGAAAAGAGAAACCAGGATTAGGGTATCTTGAACAAGGATACACTCAAAAGAATCACCCCATATTCTATGAAAAAATCTTGCAATTAGACTCTCAAAGTGATGAAGACTCAAACAAATGGGAGTGGGATTCGTTATCTAGTTAATCTTGCCAAGATAAAGAAGTGGATGTAGTCCATACTTATGCTCCTAATCAAGGTAAAAGACAAGATTTAATCTTGGGATCAATTTCTAATAAAGCTTTGAGTTCTACTCAAGAGGCTCATGAAAATATACCAAGTCAAGAAGAAAAAGAATCTCAATGTGTAGGAGAATCCTATGTACCCTCATGGACACCCACAATGGAAGAATCTAGAAATAGGTTTAACCCACGAGATTTTTATCCACAAGAAACCCAAGAGGATTAAAGTGAAGAGGATTTTGACCCAAGTTCTTTGGAACACTTAGAAGAAGCACATGTCATAGACTTGAGTGATACAATGTATAGACCTTCTAATGAAGTCATGTCCCTAAATCCTATTAACCTAAACCAAACCAATGATCCCTTATTCCTCGTATATTGGGAACTCATTGAATGGGATTCCATAGAACCAAACAACCTTCCCACATTCCTAAATGATAAATCTATGACCTTACACCTAAATTCGGTTGAACCTTCTTCTACCAATGAATATCAAGAAGAAATGATGAAGGAAAGTATGCAATCACTGAGTCGATAAATAAAAGAAAAAACATAAAAAAATTTAAAATTAAAAGAGTTTAATGGTGAAAACCACAAGGTGGTAGTATTAGACCAAAAAGAGAAAGAAATAAAGGGTGTTTCCAAAGGTGAAAACCCAATTGTGGCACCTAAGGAAGAGAGGTTGGATACTTTTCCTGAACATGATGAGGAGAGATCACTTATTCTAATAGAGCTGATAGAAAAGATCAACATTGAGATCAAATCATAACCAAAGGTCATATATCTAGCAACATCATTATCAAATGAAGAGAGGAATTTATAAAATTATTCAAAGAAAGGAAAATAAATTTTGCGTGGTCTTATGATGACATGCCTAGATTAGATCCAAAATTGATCATGCATCACTTGAATATTAAAGAGGGGTAAAACAAGTCAGGAAAAATTTAAGAAAAATGAACCCACATATTGCACTTCTTGTCAAAGTGGAATTAGAAAAGTTACTAAAAGTTGGGTTCATAAGAGAAATTGACTATGTTGAGTGGATATCAAATATTGTGCCTGTTTCTAAAGAAGACAAATCCATAAAAACTTGCACATATTTGTGAGATCTCAATCTTGCATGTCCAAAGGATGACTTTCCTTTACCAAGCATAGATGTTATAGTGGATTTGATAGTGGGTCATTCAATGTTATCTCTAATGGATGGATTTAGTGGCTGCAACCAAATTAAAATTGCACTTGAAGACCAAGATAAAATAGCTTTTACATGTGCATGGGGGACATTTTGTTGGAATGTTATGCCCTTCAGTCTAAAAAATGATGAAGTGACCTATCAAAGAGCCATGACCACTATATTCCATGATATGAAGCATAAGTTTTTAGAAGATTATGTGGATGACATACTTATAAAATCTCATTTAAGGGAGGAACACCTACCGATTTCAAACAAAATCTTCACAAGGCTAGAACAATTCAAGGCAAGACTCAATCCAAAGGAATGTGCCTTTGGAGTACAATCTGGAAAATTAATAAGGTATATAGTCTCGACAAAAGGAATAGAGGTGGATCCCGCAAAAATCAAAGTAATTATGGAAATGGGGGCACCTAGAAATATGAGTCAAATGAGATCACTCCAAGGGAGAATTATATCAATTAGAAGGCTTATATCATAAATAGTAGAAACATGCCATTCTTTTACTCAACTCCTTCATAAGGACATAGTGTTTAGATGGGATGATAAGTGTGAAGAAGCTTTCACATTACTCAAAAAGTAAGTAATGAATCCACCAATTTTGATGCTGCCAAAAAGAGGAAAGTCTTTGATATTATACATTTCAATGACAAAACATTCTTTAGGGGCACTCTTGGCTCAAGAAGATGAAATGGGAAAGAGAAAGCTATTTACTACATAAGAAAAACCTTGGTGATATATGTTAAATTATAATTTCATAGAAAGAGCATGTTTGGCAGTAGTTTTTGCTTCCCAAAAGCTATGACATTATATGTTTTCTCTTAAGATCAAGAAAATAGAAAAAAATGATCCATTAAAGTATCTTCTAAGAAAAACAACTTTGACAGAATATGGTGTTGAGAGAATTTGATATAGAATATGTGGATAGAATTTGATAGAATATATGAATACAAAAAATATAAGATTCAAGTCTCTCCTCTGTGTCTATTTCTTTGAATTATGAATTTTATGATTCATCGCATAAAATTTATCTGTGTGTGTGTTTCTATTCCTCAACTTTGATATGAGATCAAATTAGATAGCTCTGGATAGAACATAGATTCATTTTTGTTTTCACAAGGATTTCTATAAGTAGTATGAATATGGTTTTAAATAGATCAATATTGTCATAAGGTGGTAATATTTGGGGGTCCTGAATCATTGACATTAGTTAGTTTCTATATTTTTCTTTTCATAAGAGATATTGCCCAATGGCTAAGGCACTAGCCAGAAATAAGTATGCTCTACAATGATATGTTCTTAGTAAGGTTTGGCTATACATTTGATATAAATCTTTCAAGTACTATGATCTACAAGTTGTATTTTCTTAATGGTAATGGAGAATCAATAAATGACTGGTTATCATTTAGTATTTTATTATTATTCATCTGGTGTTAGAATCCAAAAATTATTGTGAAGTGTTGTATGTGGATCTGGATTAGGTGTACCCACCTTGATTTTGTAGAGATAGAAGTGCAGAGGGAAGTCTTGTCCCTATAGTTAGTCCAATCACCTCATATTTTCCATACTTGGAACTGACCATTCCTGACAATCTATCTATAGGTGTATTGGTTTCTTTCATAAGCATAAAGTCCATTTTGAAGAACCAACAAAATGGAAATTTCTCCTAGGGATGTAACAGTAAATTTGTATTTAATAACGCAGGTTCCAAGTAGAGCTGGACTCTTGACTTGATTATTTGTTCAAACTAGTCAGTTTAACATTAAAGATATAGAGTAGTACTTTTCCATCTGTGGATTTGATTCACCATTGGAATTTTTCTAGGATTTTCTTTGTTTCATTTTGGTTGTCCTTTTATTTTACAAATTCCTTGTTATAGTGATCGTACTATTGAGATCTAGTGTTGTATTTCCCAAATTGTGTTGGGTGACAACTCGAAAAAATCTATGCAGTAGTGTTGAGTGATAAAAAATATTTTGTATACACACTTTCTTAGATATGAGTTATAGGAATACCAAATCTTGGAGGAGAGATCATCCTAAAAATAAATTGGAAGGTGATCTTCCAAGTACCTCTAGAGCTGGTCAACCAAGAAAAGAAAAAGTTGATAAAAATATATCTCAAACTTGGAGACAAAATATAAATACCAAAGAAAATGAACCAATCCACCCTAGCCAGGAAGGAAATGCTTCTGAATATGAAGATGTTGTGGACTTAGGATTGGGTGTGTATGATGATTATTATTATCCTCATTCGAAAGGAGAAGAGGGATCACATCATACTAAAAAAGTGATAAATAATATATCTCTAGGGAAAGTTAGGAGATCAAGAAGTAAATGTAGAGGTTGAGAAGATAGGAATGCACCTCCTACCCAAAGATGTTCACCTTCTAAAATCCCTCATGCCCTAAGAGATAAGAAAGATAGGTTTCTTGTTGAAACTTCAGAATCTGAAACTACTCTCCCAGATTTTGAGGATATCTTTGAAGAAGTATATAATTTAGAAAGAAGAATTCGAGAGCAGTTTTCTATCAGGAAACAAAGAGAAAAAGAAAAGGAAGATGAGATAAGGCAAGCTCAAATTAGGTTAGATCATTTGAGAAGACAATTTCTAACCCTAGAGACAATAAATTATGTTGTAGCACCCAAGAAAACTGATGCATAGCCTATTATCAGTCAAGTTGTTGAAATTAGAAAACCTAAGAATAAAGGTAAGCAAGTAGCAACTAGGATTTTGATAAATGAACCTATTAGTGACAAGGTTCCAATGGATCAGTTGTCCAAATTGGATATTGATCTTGAAATGGCTAAAAGAGAAAAATAAATCTTAGCCAAAGAACTAGAGAAGATAGAACTGGAGGCTACTTCTCTAGAAATGAAGAAGAAAATTAATTTTCTCAGGCAGTCTTGGACCTTCTAATGTGGTTGCTTCAATCTCAGTACCTGGTGGAATTTATGGGAACTTTGCTAAGTAGACAACCATTATTCCACCACTGGCTAGTGCTAACATTACTACTACATCAAACAATAAAGCATCTACTTCCCAGAATGATGAATCATTCCAAAGAATACCAATTCATGTGGAAAGGTATAGGCAACTCCTCTTTATTGGTATTCTAGGTTATCCCAATGTAATTCCTAAAGAGATTAGAGAAAAACTTCCTAAATTTACTAGTAATAATGTCATCACATGTGAAGAGCACTTAAAATTTTTTATTGACATGGTAGATGATTATGAAATTGAACATGAGGATGTAATTATGAAATTGTTTGTTCAATCACTAACTGAGGATGCTAGAGATTGGTTTAGAGGACTCCCAAATGATTGTGAAAGTTCTTGGGATAATTTTATTAACTATTTCAAGGATCAATATGGTGACAAAACAAATGAAGGTTTTATGTTAAATGAATTTAAAAACATAAAGAAAAACTAGAATGAAGAGGTTCTTGAATTCAATGTGAGATTTCAGAAAGCCATGCATAAGATTTTCCAAGTAATGAGGCTAGATGATCAGGTATGTCTAGCAACTTATTTAAATGATTTTGATGCTAAGATGTGCTATCTTCTTAGGGATAAAAATCATAGAAATATAAAGGAAGATTATAGATTTGTTGTTAACATTGAGAGTAACATAATAGTATTAGGGAAGTTGGGTAGAAGGGAAGATCCCAGGCTTCCAAGATTTGGAAGGAAAGAATCAGATAAAACCTCTAATTTAAAACCCAAAAAGGAGGATAATTTGAAGCAGATCTTAAATGCCCTAAAAGATTTTAAGCTTGGTGAAAATAGAAATAATAGAGCTGAAAATAATGAGAAACCTTCTTTCAATAATTTTAACAGGTAGCTAAGGTTGCAAAAATTCCCTTATCATACCCAATGGAAGGATGGGAAACCTGTTCTCCCATAAAGGAAAGACAAATATAATGATAAAACCCCTGATCCATTACAAAAATACTATGTTAACATGAGTGATGATGTTACATGGTGTATATCTTGCCAATCTCCACATGATTCCGATCATTGTGTTGTTTCTTTAAGTGTATCTACTAATGAGGGACACGGGGATGAGGAAGATGACACATATGATGAGAGTGGTGGTGATATGACCTCATCACATTTGTATAATGAAGTAGATTCTATTGATGAAGGTGAGAACCAAGATGTGTCTAGATCACAAAGCAGAAAGGAGGTCTATCATAAAAGAAAAAATTCTGATGAGGAAGAAGAGGAAAATGATAATATAATTTGTAATATAGAAAAGGGTTAGGAGCCCATTGTATTAAGAAGACCCTCTGATGAAGAGATAGAAAAATCACTGCTGATATGGTTACTAAAGCTAGGGGTAATTATGTTTTGAGGAATAGGTCAGTTGGTAATGAAGATGGTAGACCAACAAGATTTTGCACAAAGAAAAATAAAGTGGACGCCAAGCAGACACAAGAAATGGAAAAACATGCTGAGGGTGTCAAGAAAATAAAAATCAAGAAGGCTAAAAATCCAAATGGTATGAGAAATGTATATAAGATAAAGGTAAAGACACTAGGAACAAATGTTTCCCCTTCCCAAGGTGACAATAAGCAAAAAAAGGGAGACAAACTAAATTTAGCATCTCAAGTTGAAGATAGAAATGTTGTTTCTATGAAACAAGATTTATCTGATGTGAAATAATCCCCTATTGATATGAGGTAGTTATTATCTCAAATCAATGTCAAGGTTACACTACTTGAAATGATGAGGATTGGGGAACATAAGGAGAAGGGCTTGACATGGGTAAATGGTGTTATTTCAACTAAGGTTCAAAAACCAAACAATAGTGAGAAGTTAAAAGGAGTAGAGGATAAATCTGAAAGAAAGGGAAGGAATCTAAAGAGATTGTTTCAGAAATCCCTTAGATTTATTTAGACAAAAATGTTGTAAACACTTCTTTAGGAGCTATTGATCCCTTTTTCTTGACTCTATTTATAAATGGAAAGATACTAAATAATTGCATGATTGATTTTGGAGCATCTAATACTATTATGCCTGCTGAGGTGATGAAATAAATAGGATTACAAGTTTATAATCCTCATGGGAGATGTTAGGCTATGGAATATAGGGAAGTACCTATTATTGGCACAATTAAGGCTTTGCCTTATAGACTTTCTACCTATCCTGATAGATAATTGACAATGAGTGTCTTGGTGGTTGACATCCCTCCCCAATATGGAATGTTATTGTCAAGAAAATGGAATGCAATAATGGGAGGTAGTATGCAATGTGATCTATCCTTTGCAAATTTCAAGATTTCTAGTGAAATTTTCAAAGTATACAGGGAAACCATAATCTCCCACATGATTGAGGAGGAAACTGAAGATGAAACTATGAATTGTTTCCTTAACATTGACATTAATTCTTTTCAAGTGAAAGACAAAAAACTTGAAGGAAAAATTGAACCTTTGTTTTTATCTAAGGATAAAAATAATTTAATAGACCAAATTGGTTTATGGATCATGTATTTTGATGGTGCAAGCTCTAAGGAGGGAGCTGGTGTAGGAATTCTCTTAATAGCTCCTAGTGGTAGGACATTTAAGTATTCATTTACTTTAATGTTTTCCTTTACAAATAATAATACAGAGTATGAGTATTTGTTGATAGGGTTGAGGTTGGCCTCAAGACATAAGATAAGAGAACTTAGAGTGATTGGAGACTCTGAATTGGTAATATCTCATATAAGATCCAAGTATGCTTCTAAAAACAAGAGACTTAAGCCATATAGAAATGTTGTTTGGGATGAGTTAGAAAATTTTGATGCATTTGGTATTGACTGGATGGACAGAGGTCAAAATAGAATGGAAAAATTGCTGGCCAATATTTCTTTGATGCCAAAGGATGTTACATTTGCAAGAATATCAAAGATAGAGGTTCAATCAAGACCATCTATACTAGACAATGTTGAAAATTGGCAAGATTTTGAAGATGATTTGGACATTTTAAGATTTTTACATTGTGAGGCCAACTTTGAAGACAAAGAGATGAATTTCAGTGGTCATGTGGAAACCTTAGATGATAAGGACACTATTTTTGGCAAAGAAGTGCTACAACTGAAATCAAACAGAGTTCCAAAGGGTCTTGTTGTGCTTGAGAGATCATTTGACAATAATGACAAGTCTTTTTCTACAAAGATTATAAATAAACCAGAGGATTTGGAAGAAATAAATTTAGGAACAACTGGAGCTCCTAAAAATATATGTATTGGAGGAAAGTTGTCTCCCAAAATAAGAAAATATTTGATTGATCTTCTAAGAAAATATAGGCATGTTTTTGCATGGTCTTATGATGACTTAAAGGCCTATAGAGAAGATCTCTTTCAGCATGATATTCCCCTAAAATAAGACACAAAAACTCTCAAACAAAAGTTGAGACCTGTAAACCCTACTCTGGCACCAAAAATGCAAGAAGAGCTGAAAAAAATGAGGTATGCAGGAATCCTAAAAACCATCAGGCATTCAACATGGGTATCAAACTTGGTCCCAGTAAGAAAAAAGAATGGTGATATCAGACTTTGTGTAGACTTAAAAAATGTGAACATAAATTCATTGAAAGACAATTATGGTCTACCAGACATGAAAGCCATGTTACAAAGAGTTACTGGATCTGAATCGATGTCAATGATGGATGGTTTTTTAGGGTATAACCAGGTTGTTGTTAAGGAATCTGAGCAGTTTAAGACTGCATTCACCACACCATGGGGCACTTATGTGTATGTTAGAATGTCTTTTGGCTTGAAAAATGTTGGAGAAAATTTTCAAAGATCCATGGATGTGGCATTTTCAGATTTCATAAATAAGTTTTTAGTGGTGTACGAAGATGACCTCACAACATATTAAACAAAAGAAGATCAACACTGTGGTCATCTTGAGAATTTTTTTGTAAGAGCTTTGGAATATGATGTTTCACTTAACCCAAAGAAACGTGCCTTTAGGGTAACATAAGGCAACCTCTTAGGGAACATTGTATTCAAAGATGGAGTCAAGATTGACCATGAGAGGGTTGCTACAATTGATAAAGTGCCACAACCAAAAAATGTAAAAAAAATTCAATCTTTCTTTGGACAAATAAATTTTGTTCAAAGATTCATTAGAGATTTTGTTGAGACCACTATTTCTATCTCCAAGATGTTGAAAAGGGGAGATAAGGTGGAATGGAATGAGGAAGCATATAGGGATTTTTTAGGTATCAAACAAGACATCAAAGATGCCCCTATTTTGATAACCCCTGATTATAGTAAATAAATGCAAATATTTTCTTTTGATTCTTACCATATCATTGTTGCAGTGCTATTGCAAAAAGAACCCAATGGGTTTTGAGCAGCCCATTTCCTTCTTTAGAAAATCCTTGTAGGAAACAAAACTGAATTATGATATCAACAATAAATAGGCATATGCTTTATTCAAGGCTATTAAAGCTTTCAGGTGTTACCTAGTTGGAGCAACCATAGTTGCATATGTGCCTAGAGCTACTGTAAAGGACATTCTGGTACAATAGGAGGTTTCAAGAAAAAGATGCAAATGGATAAATATAATAAAGGAGTTCAATATTGATATTTAGATCACTAAGTTAGTTAGAGGCCTAGGATTAGAAAAATTAATGGCTCAAAGAAACTTAGATGTCAATCACATAAACATTCTTGAAGAAGAGCAAAGACCTTACATTTGTGATTTAGATTGTTTTGAATGGTACAAGGATATTATCGGATACCTGCATAAAATGTCTTTTTCTCCTAAAATGGATGAAAATAAGAAGAGAACAATCATGTTTCATGCAATTAGGTATGCTATTCTGAAGGGTGATCTATGGTGGAGGAGCAATGATGGATTTTTTCTCAAATGTGTAGACCATGCTACATCCAACAACCTGCTAGAAGAAATGTACAATGGTGTATGTGGTGGCCATTACATGGATAAGACCACTACACACAAAATATTAAGGTCTAGTTTTTGGTGGCCTACTATTTTTAAATATTGCTCACACATTTTTAAAAAAGTGTGATGCTTGCCAGAGATTTGCTGGTAAGTTGAAATTCAGCAGAAATTTTCCTTTGAATCATGTGATTGTTGAAGCACCTTTTCAGAAATGGGGTATGGATTTCATTGGGGAGATTCCTAACAAGTCTAGTGGGGGCCACTCATGGATCCTAGTAGCAACTGATTACTTTACTAAGTGGTTTGAGACCATTCCCAAATAAAGAGCCACTAGCAAGGTTGTGATTGACTTTATGTTACAAAACATCCTCATTAGATTTGGTTGCCTTGAGACTATAGTGGTAGACAATGCAATATGTTTTAGATCTGAAGAGTTTAATAATTTCTTCCAGCTATATGGAATTCAAATTTCCTATTCATCCCCTTACCACCCATAGGAAAATGGTCAGGCCGAGTCTAGCAATAAAATCCTAATAAAATTTTTGGAAAGAGTTTTGGACAAAAACAAAAAGGCTCGTGACTCAAATATGCAACAAGCTCCGTGGACTGATAGAGTGACAGTAAAAAATGCAATTGGTTGTGCACCTTTTCATTTAGTGTATGGTATACATGCTAGGTTTCCAAAATTTGTTTTGCTGCAAATGTATAAGTTTATCCAAGTGTATAATGATGAATTGGATGATGACATGAAGATCAAAATGAAGGACTTAATACAATTAGAGGAATCTAGAAGGGAGGCACATGACATAAATGTTAAGTTACAACTCCAATATAAGAATCTTTATGAAAAAAGGACCACTGTTAGAAGTTTTGACATTGATGATTTGGTCTTGATGTGGAATGCTAGGTTAGAAGATAAAGGAAAACATGGAAAGTTTGATCCGATTTGGTTAGGACCATATCTCATTGATGCTAAATGGGGTTCTGATTCTTATATCCTTAAATATTTGATTGGAAATGTTTTGGAATTTCTAGTTCATGGACAATTCCTAAAGTTTTACTTCTTCCGAGGTAGCTTTATTATCCATTAAACAATAGGTTTTAGGTTTTCCTTTTTGTTGTGTGTTTGTTTTAGGTTGTGTGTTGTTAGGTAGTTCTTCTTTTGTAGATGGTCTGCTTAACCTAGAGATTTTAAAATCTTTCTATGCCTACAAGAGACATACATCCCCAAAGAGAGCCACTGATGGTCAATTTTCTTGTTGTTATAAATGTTTTAATGAAAGTTGCCTTAATTTCAAGAAATAGGGTTTATTAGTTGGAAGGGTTTTAAAAATTGTTTTGTTTAAAATCCTAAAGCCCTACCTTTTTCTATTTCTTCGTTACTTTTTTAAAATCAGTTAAGTTATGGTTTAAACATGTATTTTAAGTCATTGAGTGGGGCTAAAATATTTTAAGTCATAATGCCTAGTAGGTCCCTTTTAATATTTCCTAAGTCTAAAGTCTCCCACAAATTAATTTTTCCTAAGTCTCCATGTATAAGTTAAAGATGTGTCAAATCTACTTTAATCTAATGATCGACGCATTGCCTAGATGAAAAGGCATGTGAAAATTTTTCATCACAAGATCACACACCTAAATGACACTTGGAAATGAGTGGGACCTGACAGAAGGAAAAGAGAACAATAAAGCATCGTGCAGATCTTTTTGATTTGATGACAGGCGTAATGCCTTGGATTAAAGGTGATACCTTTTTAACCTTTGAGGGATCATGCTTTATCAACACATGTCCATCCGAAGATTGTGGGAGTATTTTTCAAAGGATTAAAAAGGAAATAATGACCCATGAAAAAAAGATCAGGCGGTCGGCATGATCTTGAGAACAAAAGATGTAAGGTAATTAGTCATCATGGGATCACGCCTGGTTAACACATAGCAGTCAATGGACCCAAGTTAAAGCTAATGTAAATAATAAAGATCTGTTAGATCAAGGGTGATCTAATAGCAAGCCTATTACCAGGTTGGAAAGGTGCTTGAAAATTAATGATTAAGGCATCATGCCTTGATGCCACATGTCCCAGTGACATCACCCAACTGATTTTGAAAAAATTTAAAGATGAGTTAGATCTATCTTGATCTGACAGTGGGCTCTTGCATTGATGAAAATTTATTAGAAATTTAATGTTCAAGGTATCACACCTCATTGATAGATGTCCACGGTGATGTCACATCTCCCCAGGCTACAAAATAGTTAAAGTTTGAGAAGATATTTTTGATTGGATGATGGGCATGTTCCCGTGATCAAAAGATATGTGAAAATTAGTCATTGTGAGATCACACCTATGTGACATGTGTCTAGTCTGATTAAAAGCTAAATGGTAGGGCCCGGTTGCCAAGAATTGATGAGATGGTGCTTCCTGATTGGATGTTTTCATAGGTAACTAAAATGACATGGAAGTCACCAGTCTTTTGACTCATCTTTGAGAACCGCATGATGAATCAAATCGATGGTTCAATTTTAAACTTCATTCTTTTATGTGAAAAGTTCCATTTTTACCCATTGAGTTGCAGGTTTGAAAGAAAATGAAGCAATTATAGAGCATGTGGCCATGCTGTCAAGAAGTTATTGAAAATTTTCTCTTAAAAATATAACAATAAGGTGCTCATTTTGAATTTCAAAAGCTACAAGATTTTCAGAATGACCAAGGAAAGCAAATTTGTAGAGCTTCCTATGTTTTCTGGCAAAATTTCAATGGGTGAGTTAATTTCTTAACAAATTGATTCTTGATTACTGTATGATTGATAGTTTGACATTGTTAGGGTTTTACGGAGATAAAATATTTTTTGAAATATAGTAACCCTGTGTAAGCCCTAAGTGTTTAAGATGGCACCACAAAGAGAATTCAAGGGTAAAATTGATTATCAAGAAAGGACTGTCTGTGATGATTTTATCGAACAACTGGACCATTCTACAAATGATTCATCTAAGTTAAAGGAGCTTGTACCCAAACACCCTTGTCAAAAAATTGCTGATGGTTTATATGATAAAGGTAATTGGATGAGGGATGCAAATATTGGTGTGTCGGGTTTGGACAAAGACATGTATTTTCTCCTAGCAGTAATGTCTGGCAATTTGATGTAGGGAAGCTAGTAGTCCCTAATATTTTTATGGACATAGACATCTTACTCTGGGTGGCTAAGAATTATGACTCTATTACAAGAGTAGTTAGGGATGTAAATGGAAACCCTCTGATTAGTGTCACTACCGATGAGATAAGAGAGGTTTACAAGGTACAAAGGGATTACCTCAAAAGTGGTCTTTTCAGGGATTTTTTTGACAGGGTTGGATGGTTAATTGTGGTAGGATCAAATACACCAGGGCCCATCAAACTAGATTATTTCAATTTGAAATCAAAGGGTATTGGTCTCTATGTCAAATTTTTGGAGAAGATTTAGAAACATAGATGCCCATCCATAACATGTTCATAATGGATTAGATCCTACACCTATATCTTGTAGTGACATTTGAATTTTCCCCTTTCCTTTCTGATTTAATTCATAATGGGATAATTGGTATTCAGAAATCCAAGGTAGATAGACCTTTTGGATGGTATTCCCTATTGATGCACATGTTCCTCTTCAAAGGTTTTGATTATTTTGCAAAGGACATGGACTTATTGCAAGAAAAGGATGGTGAGGAGATACCAGTCTAATTATGGAATTTAAATATGTTGTGGGTTAGAAATGAGGCTAGTTTTGTGACTTTTGACAGATGCTTTGCATCTAGACTTAGGGCCCTATTGTTTTTAGAGAATCCAAGGATTCCACAAGAATTGTTAGCATTTATGAGGCCAAAATAATTTGAAAATGATATCAAGATAATGTACAATTGGAGAGATGTCATACTATAACCTATTTCAACTGTGTTCAGAGTATATGGTTTTAAATGTTGGTGATTTTCCAGAAATCTATTGTTGACTGTATGTTTGTCATTGATGAAAACATATGGTAATAAGTGTGCATTGAAGCCTTATGTAGAGAGCCTTGAGAATATGTTTCATAGATATGTTATCAACATATTATCATAGACACAGATGTTGATTCTAAGTGCAGACAATTGTGCAGTTGTTTGTATTAGTAGTGTTCCTGACAGTGTTACAGGAAGAGTTCGGTATGTGATTTATAATATGGTTGTGAAGGAGCCTTGCATGTTCAAATTTGTGTTGTAGACATGGCTATGGAGATATGTTCATGGACATAGAGTTATTTGTGTAGTACCAGTTGAGTTATGATGTTTCTATTTTGCCAGTTACAATTTCTTGAGATTGTCTGATGGAGTTGACATTGTTTATATTATTTCAGAAGTTGCACCTATCACTCTAATATGCGTGTTTGGTGTCATTTTTGGTGATGAGTTAAGAATTTTTGGTTAAGAGAACATAAAATATTTCAGCTTGTAAGTAAAATTTCAGTTAATTTGGTGGAGCCGACAGTGTGAAGAGACGCGTCTACTCATATTGAGTTGTGCGGTTCTTTTTGTGTTGCGTGCTTGGTTTAGCTATTGGAGATGTTATTAGAGAGTTGTAGTATTTCTCTAATATGATTTCAAGAAGGTTCTAATAGGCCAACTTGATTATATCTTTTGGAGAAGTCTATTTATAATCGGTCAGTTGTGATCACTTAAAGAAAGAAGAAAAATGAAGTGAAGAAAAGAGTAGAGCAGAGAGTGCGAAGTATTGAGCTAGTAAAGATCTATGTGAAGAAGTAGAGAGTATATGCTATTCATTGGAACTGATCAAGACAACAGGTCTACTTTAAAGTTCACCAAGATCCAGATATAGTGTGTATCTGTTATGCAGAAGGTTGCAACCTTCACCATTTGAGCAGTGTGCTTCCAGACAGTGTGTCCTCACCTCTAACAAGGTTATTTGTAAAAGACTCCTAACAGGGTCGAACCCTTGACCAGGTCACTATACTTCATGCATTATAAAGATCAACTCCTAACAGTGTTGAAAGATCTTCTAATAGGGATCATTATACTCTAGTGTAGTTTATAGTGGGTGCTAATTCCCACTGGGGTTTTTACCTATTTGGGTTTCCCCGTAACCAAAATTGTGGTGTTGTGTTAAGTGTTATCTTATTATGTATGTACTTAATTGGATAAATAATTGAATCTTGTAGATAACTAATTCACCCCCCCCCTCTCATTTATCTCTTGGGACTATTCCTAACAATTGGTATTAGAGCCAAGTGACTCGGAGAGAAGTTTAATAGATTGAGGTTGATCAAATGGCATTCTTTAGAAAAGAAAGTCCTAAGTTTGATGGAGAAAATTATCTAGATTGGAAGAACAAAATGATAACACATTTGCAATGCATTGGTTTTGAGATTTTTGAAGTAGCTACTCGAGAGGTTCAGATTCCCTCTTTATCAGATCTTGCAAAGGAAGATGCAACTATTAAGTAAAAGGAAATGTTCACTCAAAATGCAATTTCCAAAGAAGCCCTAATCAACACCTTATCTAACAGTGAGTTTTCAGAGATCAAGAAAGTAGATAAAGCCTATAGAATATGGAAGTATCTAGAAGACATGTTTGAAGGAGATATCTAAGCTAAGAATGCACGCAGAAAGACATGGAAGAAAAAATATAATAATTTAGAGATTCTACTTGAAGAGAACATCAGAGCCTACAATCAAAGAATTAATGAAGCAGTTGCATGAATTAGAAAAAATGGTGGAGAAATTTTGGAAGAAGACATAATGGATAAGTTGATGACTACTCTGATAGCAGAATATGAGAGCAAGATAAACATCCTAGATGAGACTATGTAGTTTTCAAAAGACTTTAGAAGAGAGACCTTAATTAGCAAGATTTTAGCATTCGAGATATCAAGTTTGAAGATAGAGCCTAAAGTGAAACAAATTTCAAAGCCTTAGTCCATGGTAAGAAATCCTTGAATACTTCTGGTAACTTTGATAATGATGATGAGGATAAAGAACTAGATGATTTCATTTCTATGATTGCTAAGAAAGAAAGAAAAGGAAAAGGAAAATATGAAGGTCAGTTACCATTCAAATGTTTTTCATGTAACAAGATTGGTCATTTTGCATCTAAGTGTCCTACAAGAGTCAAGAAGTTCAAAAATAATTTCAAGCCTAAGTATACAAAAGAATGTTACTATGCTGAAGATGGAGTATCAGATGAAGATTCAGTAGATGATGAAATTGGATTCATTTCTATTGAAGATATGGAGAAAATGTTTGATGAGATGGATATTGAAGATGAAAAGAAAGCACAAGAGCTAGAATTAATTTCACAAGCTGACAGACTGGATCATTGACAATGGTTGTTCACATCACATGACATGAGACAAAGATAGATTTGTACATCTGGATAAGTACAAAGGTGACATGGTTAGATTTGGAGACAACACTCCTAAACCTATCATAGGTAGAGGAGCCATCACCTTGGATGGAAAGAATAAAACTAATGATGTTCTATATATTGATGGTTTACAACATAACTTACTAAGTATTGGACAGTTGCTTGAAAAAGGATATCAGTTGGAATTAAAAAATAATAAGTGCATCATTAATAAATAAGGAGTACTGATTGCATCAGGTTCAAAGACAAAAGGTAATGTTTTTCAGCTTAATTTAGAAGCAAGTTATTTTGTTGCTAAAGTAGATGACAGTTGGTTATGGCACAAAAGACTATGTCACATCAATTTTGACATATAGTAAAGATAAGCAATGTAAAGGCAGTAAGAGATCTCCCTAGTATTGCAAAACTAGATGATACAATATGCAAGGAATGTGTGATGGGAAAGCATGTGAGGAATTCATTCAGAAGTAAGCATAATTCGACAGAGAAAAAAATGGATCTAGTGCATACAGACTTATGTAGACCAACTCAAACTAGATCATACCATGATGAAAGGTACTTTATTTTGTTTGTTCATGATTATTCTAGAATGATGTGGGTTGTATTCTTAAGAGATAAATCTGAAGCATTTGAGAAGTTCAAGATATTCAAAGCTAAAGTTGAAAATGAGTCTAGATTAAAGATAAAATGTCTGAGATCAGATAGAGGAGGAGAATTCACCTTTGACATATTTTATGAGTATTGCGAAGAACATGGGATAAAGAGACAACTAAGTGCACCTGGAACCCCTCAGTAGAATGAAATTGTAGAAAGGAGAAATAGGATGATACTTGACATAGCGAGCACTATCATGATTGAAGGAAAAGTTGCACACACCTATTGGAGAGACGCAGTCAATACAACAATCTATACTATCAATAGAATTCAATTAAGGCCAGGTGTAGACAAGAAACCTTATGAGCTATGGTTTGGGAATGTACCTATAGTAAAATACTTCAGAATCTTTGGAAGAAAGTGCTACATCAAGAGAGATGAAGCTATTGGCAATTTTGATGCAAGAAGCGATGAAGGTATTTTTCTTGGTTACTCTACTAAAAGAAAAGCGTATAGATGTTTTAACTTGAGATTGAAGAAGATAATTGAAACTACACATGTAAAGATTTATGAAAAGTGTATGATTCAAGAAATATATCATGATTATGCACCTATGATTGAAGAAGAACCTAGACCTACCAGTAGAGAAGCAGTTGTTGAAGAAATATTTGACAACATTGATGTTTTATTCAATGATCTTGAAATAAGTGAAGAAGAAACACAAAAGATAGATGAGAGAGTCACACCTAATGTTCCAAAATTCACATCTAGATAACATTCAAAAGAAGATATCATTTGAGATCAGAACAAAAAATTCATGACATGAGCAAAAGAAAAAAGTTCAACAGTTGATGAAGCGGTATATTTACTTTCACAGATTGAACCCTTAAGTGTTGAAGATGCATGTAATGATTTAGATTGGCATGAAGCAATGAAAGAAGAGCTAGATCAGATAGTTAAGAATGATACATGGGAAGCGGTCCCTAGACCTAGTGATAAGAATATGATCAGAACCAAGTGGATATTCAGAAACAAGATGAATGAAGATGGTATAGTAATAAGGAACAAAGCAAGACTAGTATGTAAAGGATATTCGCAGAGAGAAGAAATTGATTACTTTGATACTTTTTCCCCTGTAAGAAGATTGGAAGCCATTGAGTTATTTCTAGCCTATGCAACATTCAAAAACTTTAAAGTATATCAGATGGATGTCAAGTCAACATTCCTGAATGGAGAGTTGAAGGAAGAAGTCTACATAGAACAACCTGAAGGATTTATTTTATCAGAAAAACATGATATGGTATGCAGACTAAAGAAATCCCTCTATGGACTTAAGCAAGCCCCTAGAGCATGGTATGAAAGACTAGATGGTTACTTGAAAAAGATTGGATTCAAGAAATGAGCCACAAATTGTAACTTATTCATAAGAGAGACACCTGAAGGATTATTACTAGTTTCTATTTTTGTTGATGACATTATCTTTGGAGGTAATGACAGGCTTAGTACAGAATTTGCTAAAGAGATGCAAAGAAAATTTGAAAGGAGCATGATTGGACCTATCAAGTACTTTTTGGAATTAAATGTGCAGAAGATAGACAAAGGTATTTTCATTAATCAATCTAAGTATGTGAAAGAGATATTGAAGAAGTTCAAGATGGATGATTGAAAGCTAGTAAGTACCCCTATGATAACAGGAAGAAATCTTTCAAAAGAAGATGATTCTATAGTAGTAGAAAAGACCCTATATAAGTCTATGATTGGTAAACTCATATATCTTACTCAATCTAGACCAGATATCTCTAATGCAGTTGGTATTGTTGGAATATTTGTAGCAAAACCTAAACAAAGTCATATTATGGAAGTAAAGAGGATATTCAGATATTTGAAAGGAACTATAGACTATGGTTTATGGTATCCCAACTTGAAGAATATAGAACTTCATGTGTATACGTATGTAGATTGGGCAGGTTGCGTTGATGATAGAAAGAGCACCTCAGGAGGAGAAATATTTCTTGGAGATAGACTTGTTACTTGGACAAGCAATAAGAATAATTGTATTTCTTAGTCAACAACAGAAGAAGAGTATGTTGCAGTAGTATTAAATTGTTCTACAATTGTGTGGATCAAGCAGATGATAAAGGATTTTGGAATCCAGATTGATTATCCTATTGTTATTTATTGTGACAACACTAGCACTATCAATATGTCAAAGAACCCTATGATGCATGCAAAGACAAAACACATTGAGATAAAATATCAATTCCTAAGAGAGAAAGTTGCAGAGAAAGAAGTAAAATTGGATAATGTGAGCACAAAAGAATAGTTAGTAGATATTTTTACAAAGCCTTTGCTGAAAGATACATTTGAGTATCTCAGGGAGAAGCTAGGAGTAATTCCCTTCCCTGGATCTGATTATAATTTATAGTAGTGCATCGGTCCTCAGTGACTAATGAATCGTTGACTACTCTACTTCAAGAGTAGTACCTGTGCTTATTTGTATTGGTGCCCTTTTCCACTGATGTCAAAGGGGGAATATATAGTCATGAAAAACTATACATTTGAGGAGTATGAAGTATGGGGGAGTATATAGTAAGAAGATGCAATAGTTGGAGAGTTCATCTTGTTAGGAATGGGAACATTGAGAGGGGGGGGGATGAATCAATGTTCACTATATTTAACATTTTTTCTTTACACTTTAAACTTAACTTGAATGCTTAACTACTGAAATGAACCTTAACATAAACAAGATAGATGAACACAAAACATAACACCAATATGGTTACAAGGAAACCCAAATAGGTAAAAACCTCAGTGGGAATTGACACCCACTAATAATTGGTACTAGTGACATCTTATGATCCTTGTCAGAAGATCCTTAACCCTGTTAGGAGTTGTCTTTATAATGCTTTTAGTATAGTGATCTTGTCAAGGTTCAGACCCTGTTAAGAATATTTTACAATAACCCTATTAGGGGTGGGGACACACTGTCCTAGAGCTCACTGCTCAAGTGGTGAAGGCTACAACCTTCTAAACTTAGATACACACTATATCTACTGGATGAATTGGTCCTGTGACACTGCTTGTCAGATCAGTTCTTTTGATGTGCTGATGCTTTGACCTCTTGTAAAGCTCTAATACATATTAAAAACTCTTTGCACACTTCTTCTCTGCTTATCTCAACTCTATAATTACTTCACTATCTATTACAAAGGGTGCATCTCATATTTATATGTGCTACCAAAACAATTAACTAGGTTGGCCTATAACCGATTACATACAACACTTCCAAGTGACTTGGCTCAAGCGTATTTACAAAAAAAATTAATTATATGTCTATAACCTAATTACAATAGGCACATAGCCTTTACAAAACAATATTATAGTCACTAATCAAATTACCAACAGTCGACTACATACACTGTTATGTTTTGGCATTCATTATCTGTGTAACTTCAATTGTCTGTATCTTTGTCATACTAAATCTTTTGATCATGCACTCTTAGACTAAGCATGAATATACTCTTACCATCTTATCTTCTAGGGTGCATACCATAACTTGGTCATACACACGTGCGTTGATGCTCTGATGTACTAGTGCTCTGTTAACTATCCAGTCTTCTATACTTAGCCAATTTATGATCTTCTTATCATGTGCGCTGACTCCAAAACACTATATGAATTTTTTTCCAGAATGAAAACACTATATTAAGTCATATACAATAGTATAGTCAACTTTCCAACAATCTCCCCCTTTGTCATTGATGGCAAAAAAGGAATATGGCCAAGTTACTATCTGTCCTCTTATACAAAAATACTAACTTATATCTCCCTTACTCTTATTACTATACATCTTCTTTACATATCTATAACTCCATATTCTATGCATACTCCCCTTTTGACATTAATGAAAAAGGTGCTAGAAAACTAAATCTCTACAAGTACTTACGAGGAAAGTACATCTGGATATACTATATGCAAATTGTGGATCTCTTGCTTCTAGAATGCAATCAGTGCATTGACTATTTGGAGATGGACGCATAATGCATAAGTCAGCTTCTTCATCTTCTCCAAATCTAATCTAGGACCTTGATCATATTTCACCATGGTGGCATCAATCTCCTTGATATTTTGGTTAAGCACATCTAGGGAGGGCGCAAGAGCATTCCTTAGCTATGTTTGCCTTGCCTTATCTTGGACATCTCCTTTTCAGCTTTTTCAATTTTTTCTAACTGTCCTTGGTAGACATTATTACACATGTTTACATCAATGGAGGGGTCTTCTACTGATTTCCTTACTTTTTATATCATAGCTTTTGCCTCTTGTATCTTCTTGTATAGATCACTAGTAAACTTGTCCTGGTTCATGCAATCAGTAATAATCTTCCTTCCCTTTGCTGCAAAATATTTTAAGGATTCTTGACCAACCTTGAGTGAGCTTAGGTAAAGTGAAAAGTTACTAACCAATTCATTGAGCCTCTTCTTCATATACTTCTCTTCTGCAACAAGGGATGTAGATTCTTCCAAGCTTGAAAAGTTTGTCTTTAAATTTGAAAGAATTATGCTCACATCATCTACTGAATGAACCTTAGACACTTTCTCATCTGAAGGTAGTAGGTTGTTCAAGATGTTCACTGACTCAACAAATAAGGGATTCCTCATCACTTGTTTCTCTTTGGCCTTCTCCATAGCTAAGACACTAATCTTTATCAGGTCTTCCTCTCCCCAAGAATCTAGACTAGTGGTGTTTGGTGTTAATCTTGACAACAATGATACAGAAGGAGTGATAGGGGTGTTATCCACTACTTCCTACTTTACTCTAATTTTCATTTCAAAAGATGGCTCATATGTTGGTTCATTTTCTTTTACCTCTTCTTCTCCTTTTTATGTCTCTTTCTCTTTTTCTTTTTGTGTTTCTTTTTCTTCTTCTTTCTCTATCTCTTTTTTTGTTTCTTTTTCTCCTTCAAATTCTGTCACATCCTCAATCAGTACTTCTTGTTCATTAGGAGGAGTGTTACCACATATATTCTCAACCTCTTGAGTGCTTACAAACGCTTCTTCAAACTTATCCAAATCAATATCTGAGGCCACCATTGCAATCTCAACATTGTCAATAAAAATTGTATCATCCTTATGTGCTTCTATCATAGGCACAAGATTCTCTACCTCTATGGGTGCTACATCTATAGGTTTTGAATCTTGAGGACCTTTATTCTATACATTGATGGCCTCTAACTCCTTTTCTACCTTTTTGGGCACTTGAGTAGTGGGTGCAGGAGGGGTATCATCTATTTTACCCTTCAGATCATCAAACTTCTCCACTTTTACCTTTTTCAATTTTGGATCATTAGACTCTACCTCTATTGCAGATGCACTCTCAATTCCCAAAGCAATATTTTCTTGTCTTTCTTTGTCTAGGTCTTCTTGAGTTACTCCATGAATCTTCAAT
This sequence comes from Chamaecyparis obtusa, assembly GCA_027943335.1. Classification (NCBI taxonomy): domain Eukaryota; kingdom Viridiplantae; phylum Streptophyta; class Pinopsida; order Cupressales; family Cupressaceae; genus Chamaecyparis; species Chamaecyparis obtusa. The sequence continues at coordinate 741,777 of BSBK01004338.1, forward strand.
ATCTCAGAAGTAACCTTGGCTACTTTCCTTTTAGTTGCTGCGATGTTTAAAACTACATCAACTTCTCTTGTTTTCTCTTCATAAGTCCCCCTTCTTGGCTCATTAGGGTCCTTAGGCATTGATAATAGTACTTGAGCATATGCCTCTAGGATTGGCTCCTCAACCTCATATCCAAGTGGATGAATCCACTTTGTCCTTGGTTCAACTGCTTCCATATATGTTGTATCAGTCTCCACCATAAAGAAAATGTTGTCTTTGTACTTTTCAATAATGCTTTTTGGAATCCTATATCTCATCTACATTTTGACCCTAAATGTCTTCAATTCTAGTGTCATGTAGTCCTTTAGTGTACTCTCATTAGTTTCCTTAAATGATATATATGGTATTGTAGGCAAACTCTTGTCCAAATACAAATCTAACACCTTTCCAAGAATGTGGAAGTACATGTATATGATCAAAGACCCAAACCTGAATATTTTGGTCTTGTCATGTTTAATGGCTTTGATGTTGTCTATCAATTGTGCGTGCAGGATCTCACACATATTAAACTCTCCATTTTCTCTCACAAGTCTTATTGCTACAAGAATTGTGGCCGCTGACACACTGTTCACTCTACTGGTGTGTTGAAACATATACCCTAGTATCATCGACATCAATTTGATGTCATTTTCCTCTATAGGATCTATAGTCATTCCGCACCTATCCTTCTTGATTTGCATGTTTTCTCAACAAGTTTTCTCACATCCTTGCCTGCTGGAAGAATGGCGCCTTTCTTAGAGAGACCTATCATCTCATGGATTAGGCCTCCTGTAATCCTGACTGACACTTCACCTATCCAGAATAGGTCATCATGAATCCTGCTAAGTAGAATCTTTATCCATTCAGACTCATAGAACTCATATGTAGTAGAATATTTGATTATCAGGTGTTTTTCAAACTACGCATACTCATCCACGAAGGTTTTATCTAGTTTCATCATTGTTTCTATGTACGTTCTTATCTTGTCAAGTCCTACTAGCTCCTTCTTACAATATATGTATGCACGGATGTCTTCGACATGCATAACACCCATTGGAGTGCAGGAGAATGCCCCTTCTAGGTCATCCAATGTAGACTTGAATGGGTGCCTCTTAAATACATATCTTTTCTTCTTTGCAATATCAACTACAATAGGAGTAGCCATCACTTCCTTGTATATCGCTTTCCTAATGGTTTCCAAGAATTTTTGAATCAACGCAACAGATTAGGGCTTCTGCAACCGATCAAACACACTACTTTGCTGGTGAATTAATCTATAATCCTTCACAATCAACTGCTTGGGATTCTGTGCTCTTCAATCACTCTCAACTTGAATGTAATGAGTGATCTACAAGCTTCTGTGTACTTTAAAGTGAAAATTCTACCATTAATGCTTGCCACATAAACCAGACTTTCATTGAAAATCTCCAACTTTCATTCTTCTATCAATCAGCTAGTGCGCTTTTGCACATAGGTTCCTCTAGTCTCCAAAAGGTTAAATCCAAAGGTGCATACTCTGAGGGTGAGTATACTAGTTGTGCTAAGGTTTTAGAACTAAATTTGCTCCCCCTATGACCCTAAGGGTCATTCATCTGGATGTAGAGGGTGCATCCATTATGGATGCATCCAATACATTCTCATCAACTTTATCCTTCTTTGCCTCTAACCAAATCATGCTCACATCTTCCGAAGCTTTCACAAACTTGACTTCTCCTTCTGTATCCAAAATTGATTCTTATAGCTTTTTAGGGCATTCTTGACTCTATGTTCTTGATCTAAAAAACTTAGAGATGTCTCCAGCCTTGTTAGAAGAGTGACAAATAACTGGAGGCCTTTTATTCCTCGATGCATTGATATGGGTTACCATTTTGCACTATCTAGATGAGTGACCATTATAGTTACATATCTGACATGTAACATTTTGGAAACTTCTTACATTTGGTTGATTTTGATTTCTCTAATTATGCCGAGTCTTATTCTTTTGACTTGTCTTACAATTCATAGCTCTATGACCAAATTTATTGCATGAATAACAGTAACCATTGAAAGGTCTTACCTCTTTACAATTCCTTGCAATGTGTCCATGCTTGTTACAGGCATAAAAAGTTTGGTGTACTGGCTTGTGCTCATCGTTGGATGGTTCAACTTTATCTTTAGTCTAATTTTTAGTCTCCTTAGCATCTGTGGTGTCTTTTGGTGCTTTCATTCTTTCTCGCATGTTGTCAATCTGATTTTGTGCTTCATTGAATCCAATGTCACTGGTATCTCCTTTAATATTTTGAGCATACAACTGAGATTCAATCAGATCCTTGCTTGTGTGTAATTTATCAATGTGATTCTTAGCCTCTTTCAATTTAGATTCCAAGCTTTCTTTGTTATTTCTTAGCTCCAAGATTTCCATATTTGCTTGCCTCAATTCTTCATTTAGTAGAAGGTTCTCTTTGATCTGTTCATCATAGAATTCTTGATTGTTAGTTTGTCATCCAATTCTTCAATCTGATCTTTCAAAGATGTGTTCTCTTCATTTAGCTTTTTGACCATGATCCCTAAATCACTAGTAGAACATTCTTTTAAATCTTTCCTTAGTCTTTTGATGACTACTTGAGCATCACTGAATTTTCTTTTAGTTCTTCAATTTCCTTTTTAGATCTGTCCAGGTCTTCAAGAGAAGCTTCAAGATTTCTTTTCAAATGTTTCATTTCTATCTTGTCCATGATCTCCTCAAGTTGTTAAAATTCTTTGCTGAGGACCAGAGCTCTAATACCAATTGTTAGGAATGGGAACACTGAGAGGGGGGGGGGGGGGGGTGGAGTGAATCAGTGTTCACTAGATTTAACCTTTTTGCTTTACACTTTAAACTTAACTTGAATGCTTAACTACTGGAATGAACATTAACATAAACAAGATAGATGAACACAACACATAACACCAATATGGTTACGGGGAAACCCAAATAGGTAAAAACCCCAGTGGGAATTGACACCCACTAATAATATGTACTAGTGTCTTATGATCCTTGTTAGAAGATCCTTAACCTTGTTAGGAGTTGTCTTTACAATAGTTTTATTACAGTGACCTTGTCAAGGGTTGGACCCTATTAGGAGTCTTTTAAAATAACCCTGTTAGGGGTGGGGACACACTATCCTAGAGCTCACTGCTCAAGTGGTGAAGGCTACAACCTTCTAAATTCAGATACACACTATATTTGCTGGATGAACTGGTGCTGTGACACTACTTGTCAAATCAATTCATTTGATGCACTGATGCTTTGACCTCTTGCAAAGCTCTAATACATCTTAACAACTCTTCGCACACTTCTTATCTACTTATCTCAACTCTATAATTACTTCACTATCTATTAAAAAGGGCACATCTCATATTTATATGCGCTACCAAAACAATTAACTAGGTCAGCCTATAACCGATTACATACAACGCTTCCAAGTGACTTGGCTCAAGCATATTTACAAAAAAAGTTAATTATATGTCTATAACCTAATTAAAATAGGTGCATAGCCTTTACAAAACAATATTATAGTCGCTAATCAAATTACCAACAGTTGGCTGCATACAATGCTCTATTTTGGCATTCACTATCTGTGTAACTTCAATTTTCCGTATCTTTGTCATACTAAATCTTATGATCATGCGCTCTTAGACTAAGCATGAATATACTCTTACCATCTTATCTTCTAGGGTGCATACCATAACTCGGTCATACACATGTGCGCTGATGCTCTGCTCTACTGGTGCTTTGTTAACTATCTAGTCTTCTGTACTTAGCTAATTTCTGATCTTCTTATCATGTGCGCTGACTCCAAAACACTATATGACTTTGTTGCCATAATGACAACACTATATTAAGTCATATACAATAGTATAGTCAACTTGCCAACACATCCTTGGGGGAGTTTTGTTGATGAAATAGAGAATTTTATTAAATAATTGTAAGTTTGGATTGGTGGTGTTTTTCATTCCATATGTTTCCATCAATGCCAAAGGGGGAGATTGTTGAAGATTCACCAGCAATCTAGTGTTGACTATATGTTTGTCATTGATGACAATATATGGTAAGAAGCATGCATTAAAGCCTTATGTAGAGAGCCTTGACCATATGTTGCATAGATATGTTATCAACATATTACCATAGACACAGAGGTTGATTCTGAGTGCAGACAGTTGTGTAGTTGTTTGTAACAGTAGTGTTCCTGACAGTGTCATAAGAAGAGTTCGATATGTGATTCACAGTATGGTTGTGATGGATCCTTGTGCATTTATAGTTGTGTTGTAGAAATGTCTATGGAGCTATGTTCATGGATGTAGAGTTATTTGTGTAGTACTAGTTGAGTTATGATGTTTCTATTTTGCCAGTTACAGTTTCCTGAGATTGTCTAATGGAGCCGACAATGTTTATATTGTTTCAATAGTTGCGCCTATCATTTTGATATGCGTGTTTGGTGTCACATTTGGTGATGATTTAAGAATTTTTGGTTAAGAGCGCATAACGTATTTCAACTTGTAAGTAAATTTTTAGTTAATTTGGTAAAGCTGACAGTGTGAAGCGATGCGTCTACTCATATTGAGTTGCGATGTTCTTTTTGTGTTGCGTGCTTGGTTTAGCCATTGGAGATGTTGTTAGAGAGTTGTAGTGTTTCTCTAATATGATTTCAAGAAGGTTCTAACAGGCCGAATTGATTATATCTTTTGGAGAAGTCTATTTATAACCGGTCAATTGTGATCACTTAAAGAAAGAAGAAAAATGAAGTGAAGAAAAGAGCAGAGCAGAGAGTGCGAAGTATTGAGCCAGTAAAGATCTATGTGAAGAAGTAGATATTATATGCTATTCATTGGAACTGATCAAGACAATAGGTCTAATTTCCAATTCACCAAGATCTAGATATAGTGTGTATCTATTATGCAGAAGGTTGCAGCCTTCACCATTTGAGCTGTCAAGCCCATAATTTTACACATGAAAACACACCAACTTTTTTTTAAAGGTTAAAAGTTTATGTTAAGGATAACAGTTGTCTAAGATTGAAGGGTTAACATTGATAGTCACCCCTAGCAAAAAGAAATGCCCAACAGATTCTAGGGTTATCTAGAAAGACTTAGTTTTATTCCAAAAAGTATACATACTCTATGTCGCAAGAGCATTATTTAATGGGTTGAAATCTTTCTCTAGACTTTAGGTTTATCTAAGTTTAAATCAGTTGATTAGCATAGTGGGTTAAATTATAATTAAGAATTTGTGTTACTTAAAATGTTAGCTAATCATTAATAGTGAATCTCTAATATCTCGTAATGGCCTTAGTTTAAATGACCTATGACCAAGTTCCCTTAAGTGAACTATAGTAAGAAATCTTCCTTAATCCAAGCAAAATTAACTAAGTTAATTAGGCTAATCAAATAACCTTACTGAATGTATTAAATCGAACTAAATTCATTAATGAGTTAACTACCCAATCCGGTTGAATTCTACAACTAATATGATCCAACTTACTAAACTATTATTTAAGCAAAAACCTCATTAACAAATTATGTTAATGTTCCCATAAAGAAAAATAATTTTTTAAATAAAAAGGGATAATCTATTAATTAAATTAATTATTATGAGCCATTGATTAATAAATATATTAATCAATTTAAAGTATTGATAAAACAAACTGTTAGTTATAATTAATAAATAACATATAATAAATAATAATATATTAGTAAATAATATATATTAATTAAATATATATTATTTATAAATATACTATAGTACTTAATTAATAAATATTAATAAAATATAAATTAACAACCTATATTAATAATAATATATTATTTATTAATAATAATAATAATTTAAAAAAAAAAGTTAAACTTATAAAAAATATTTTAAGTCCCTAAAGAGATTGCCACATTGCAGGTCCCAAGGGACCTACGCTGGCCCCCTCCACACCCTGTTATACGCAGGGGTACTCCCTGACACAACAACACATAGAGCGCTGTGCCAGGGTGGGGTCTGCGGGGAGTTGGAGGCCGTGGTCCCATGGGATGTGGGGTCCATGCGACCTTCCCTCCCTTATTAAATTTTTTTTCTTTTATATTTTTTTTTATTGTCTTTTTTTTATGTATTTTTTTATATTATTATTATTTTTTTACTACTCTTATGACATGCATTTTAAAATAAAAATTAAAAAAGGGATGAAGTTGAATAGTGGTAATTTGGAATCACCACTATTTGTGTATGTGTGGGGAAAATGTAAGATTCACTCCTAAATCCAAATTCCCAAAGGAGAGATCCAATTTGATCAACCAAGAGGTTAATACACAATTGAATCAATCTATGAAGAATATGAAAGAAAGAATAAATCATATACTTCCCTATAGTTGGATCAAGCTTGAAATCTGAAATATTTGAAGTGCAAATACTAACCTTGAATTAGGGCAGATCTAGAAAATGTTGAATTCTAGCTTTTGTATGAACTTTCTGAAAGATTTCATCACCTGTTCTAGACTGGAAATGTCGAGGCAGACAAAACCCAGAAATCTTTTCTCCAAATTCACATAGGTCGACTTTGACCTTTTAAAAGGTCAAAGACCACATTATTTATTTGAAGTCTGATTCCGATTCTGTTCGCAAATCCTAAAATATTGCCGAAAAGGGTATTTGAATTCACTCTCAGATCTGAGATTCCACACCTATGCCTGCAAGAAAAATGGTTTTGTTGTTTGCTTGGGGGGTTTGCCTTGGTCAAACCCCAGTTTGGAATCAACCTTAATATTGAAATTGAAATAGGAGAATGCTAGCAAGTAGTAGAAATGAATCTAACAATGAAGCTATGCAATTCAATAGATATGCTAATGTATTTGGAATGTAATCAAATATATTGATATGAAAGTTTGAACATAACATGATCAAACCTCCATGATTGTATGCTTGAAATCCACCTTGAGGAAACAATGATATGGATCTTGAAGATGAACAAAGGATCTTGAAGGAAGATCACACCACCATGGTGGCTAGATCTAGGGTTTGAATGATAGATCTTGAATGCTTGAGCCAAATACCTTCAATAGCTTGAATGCTTAAATCCTTGATCTTCAATGGATAACTTGGATGAAGAAGAAGACTTGAATACTTGAATGAATTCTTTCTTGATCACCTTGAGAACTTGAGAGCTTGATTGCTTGGATGAGATGAGAAAACTTGATTTGAAAATGAGAGAGGAAGGCCTCCTTTTATAGTGATCTAGGGAACACTCCTCTAGATGGGCCACCTTGAAGAATTAAATCTCAATTAGGTCCTCACCTTTAGAAAATATACCTTGATTAAATACCATTAAAGGATTTACCATTTCGGAGCCTGAAACAGCTGACTCGGAGGCGGAGAAATAACTTTCTCGAAAACTAAATTACCGGCAAATGACAATTTGAAATCCTGGTAGGAAGAGGTCAAGGTCGAGGTCGACCTTGACCTAGTTAGGGTCGAGGTCAACCTTGACCTAGTTAGGGTCGAGGTCGACTTTGACCTCAGACCCTAACTTTGTTAGGTTCTGCAACAAAGATCCCAGAGAGGCTAGAAACTTAGAAATTGATGTCTGAACAGGACCCAGTGTCAGGAATAGATAGAAAATCCTCTGAATGATGTGATGAAAGACTAGGAGGTCTTATTTCTAAATCCTACCTAGAAAATGGAGCCATGGAAGAGAGAAAATTAGGAAAGTCCTTAAGACCTTAACCCTAATTTCACCTAGAATGAAGAAATCAAGTGCAAAGAAGAAGTGGAAGACAAGGGAGAATGCAAAGATGCCAATCATGACTCTAAACCACTTACTCGGAGGGCTAAACACTCTTAACATGGAAGTGCTTCCATTTTAAGATGATACAGAAGTATATTTTTTTAATAGGATATTGTTTAATTCAAGGAAATTTCTTCCTAACATTTAAACATATATATATATATATATATATATATATATATATATATATATATATATATATATATATTTATATTTTTGTATAATTTTTTTTTGAAGAAGCCTTTTTAGGCTCTTTTGGGGTGACAAGCTAGGTGGGTCCCCAAGAGGCCTATTCTTCTAGGAGGGGTAGAATAGGCTTTTATCTATTCTATGCCATAATATTAAAATGATATCTTTCTGCCAAGTAGGTGTAGGATATAATTTTTAAATGACTGTGTTTGGAAAATGTATGAGAATTTTTCCCATACATTTTCCAGAGACCTGTAAGTCTCTATTTTGCACTTTTCTCTTTTTTTTTTCACTTGTTTGTTTCAATTAATTTCTTCATCTTTCTTTCTTTTTTCAAGACTACTTGAACTAACAAGAGAGATTATTTGATTAAAAGATCAAAGGAAATTTGTCTAACATTTATACATTTATATTTCTTGAGTGTATTGATTTCAACACAAAAACTACTACCATAGAAATATCAAAACAATAGCATTGATAGAGAGAGAAAATGTGTTTGAATCATTCCTTTCCTATCATTATTATTTTAATCAAGTGCAATCTGTAAAATGAAACTATAATGATACTACATTAGCTCTCATTCCTTAGAAGTTTCAACATGGTTACATATTAATTATCATTGAATAATTACACAATGTCCTCACAAAACTATTCCAACAAGAATTTACTTTTCAAATGAAGTAATACATTATCCATTCCTTATTGAATATAACAAGAATATACTAAAATATTCCTTTGAACATCAATCATTAATTTCATAAGAACATGAATCTTTCAAAAGGAAAATACAACTATACATTCCTTCAAAAACTTTGATGCAACATCACTTTGATACAACACAAGTTTTAGAGTGATAACTCCATTACAAAAAAAATACATTGAGCTCTAGGGATCCTTAAGATTCCCTTATATTAACAATAAATATTAAAAAATTAGGATCCATGTCAACTTTAGAATACATCCTCAAACTCTTCAAGATTTCAACTTCAAACATGAAGTCTTCAATGGCTTCCAATTCTGCAAATAAATAAATATAGGCCATGGAGTGCTCACCTCCCAACCTAGGCTTCTATGAAGCCACCCCCGAGCTTGGGGAACCATCACATAGACAAGGCTTCATAATCAATCAAAACACAATCATAATAACACACAAATCACATTTAAACTCCCATCCAAAGCTAAAACAAAGAGTCTCCAAATGAATCAAAAATTGGGGTGAAGGTGGAACTAAAACCCAAGGGGAGAAAGCACATTTCATAGAAATAAAAGATAAGCCTACTGTTGGCTTTTTCAACACACATTTTTTCACAAAATCTCAACCCAACAAAACTCATTATGACCCCCAAGGCTTCAAACCATACAATCCCTTATGACTCCCAAAATACAAAAAAAAATTGCTACATGGAGCCCATACATCCATTTTCTTCCTTCTCCATACCAAGGAGAGACTTTACACCCATGGTTGTCCCAAAATTCCCTTCACCCCCAAGGCTACTCTTCCCTCCCAAGGGTGAGTGTGGCCTTGAGAAAACTCCCTTGATAAAAAAATACAACACAACAAAAAATTTTCAAGAGCTCAAAACTTCACATTTACAATACAAAAAAAACATGCACTACAACAAGCTCAATATTTCACATAACATCTACTAACACATAATTAAAAGATTCACATATTAAAAGCACATAATAACATAATAACTAGTTTCTCCATGCAAGAATGAATTTTTTTTTGAAAACTCTTTCCACATGAAAACATCAACAAGTATAATGAAGAATGCCACCAACCTAGATCCAAACTTATGGAAGAAAGTTGATGAAGAGCCTCCTCTTTTCCTAAGTCTTTTTTCTCCAAATTAACAAAGTTTCCAAATCTAGAAAGTGGGTGTCAAACTCTTCCAAAAGAAGAGTCCCCTCTAAAAAGGCCTCCACACAATCTCCTAGGGATAGGATCTCACTCTCATTGGATGGTCTTCCCAACTTTCTTATATAGTTTCCAAATATGGATTCCTAAAAAGGTTGGCCAAAAAAGTGGACCAAAGACTTACATCTTAATTGGATGGAACTCTAACCAAGACCTTGTTTCAAAAGTGGATTTTTGGCCATTTTGAAAATCTAACTTTTGGAGGGGTCTTTTGGTCAACTATGGGTTGTCATATGGTTAAAAATTCCCCTTATCCATAGGTATATCAAGTGGGCTTACTAAAAATGGCCTAAACACACTCCTAGACACCTTTTAAGCCCCCCAAAAACTCATGTAAAGCTCAAATTCGAAATTCATGAAATGACTCCACCTCAAGCTCCCTAACCAAGGGATTATCATGGAGATCCTCAAGGGTACTATCCTAGGTTGGTGGGCATCCAATCCCCAAGTGGACATGTCATGGCCACAAGTACACACTCAAGTGTCAAGTGACACAAATAAAAATGACACATCACAAGCCATGTGGCATATCCACTTGGGCATACTCAACATAAATTACATTAACAATTAAACATATAAGTTAAATACATTCATGCACATTACTTTCACAAATAAAATATGATACAATGAAGTTTTTGCCTCTCACTAGAAGTAACCTTGGCTGAAACTGATTTACACAAAAGTCTATGCTCTGGTTCCCCGAATTTACCATGGTCTAATTCCCTGCAAACTAAAGTCCAACATTAGTAGTCCAAGGAAATAAATACATGTAAATTCATAACATTAATAATCAAGATAATTGTTAGAAGTATTAAAAGATGAAAAATAAGTAAATGAAATAATCCAAGAAAGTGAAGTGCAAGAAAGAATTTTACCATAAGCCAAGAATGAGATAATGCTTCAATATCAATCACCAACATGAGAATGCTCCAAGAATCCAAATAATGAGCTAAGATATTTTGAAAGGGGAAAGCAAAGAAAACCCCTTGTGACATTATGAATGAAGCCATAGCCTAAAATGAGAGAGAGAAAGAAAGAGAGAGCGAGATGTTGCTTACCTACAATAACTTCATTATTATGAGAAATGAGAGAGAGGAGCATCTCTTAAATAGAGATAAGAGAGAAAAGTTAGAATGTAACTCCCAAGTCTATGAATGCCACCATTCATAAGTGTGTGTGACAAGTGTCCATATCTTTTTATGGAGGAATAAACTAGTTTCCTTATTAAGGAATTACAAAATATGAGTTGTCCTCCCACTTGGACTAGAGGACAAAAGTACATGAAGGATACCTTGGTTTATCCTTATTTAATTAATACAACCAAGGAAAGATTATAAATTCTAACACCCCCCTTTAATCTTTACTTGGGGTGTTTACATCAAGGGGTATTAAATCCAAAATACAACAATCTGCAACTTGATCTTCAATATAAGGAAATACAGTGTTGTCTTCAAGTATGTAAGAAGTCATTTGTATGTTGAACATGCATCTTTTGTAGAGCCAAGAGAAATGGATGGGTCCTTTAAATGTATTCAAGTGGAAGTATAACCATATCTTCAAGTAGTCTTGTGATTCATAGGATTTGTGTAAATGAATTGATGTCTTGAATTTCCCTTGATGGATCACCTGAAACATAGAACATAGAAAAACCACAAGTAGATTTCCCATACTTTGGATCTACACTTGATACAAATTAGTACATTTTGAAAAGAAACTTATAATATGTATCATAAGATACTTCAATTTTATAGAATCATTGAAACTTTAGAATGAGATAAGTCATGATCAATCTTAAAAGGTACACAATAGCTTAACATGATACCAAGGTAAACCACATGCTCAAAGTGAGGTGTAATAATCATTATGAATCTTCTCATAAAAGAAACATACTAATGCATAAATGACCACAAACAAGGCCAACTAATGAGATCTACATCAACATTGCATCAATCACATGGATATAGACAGTCCACTAATGAGTCATCCCACTGTAAATGAATGGGTCTCGACTCCATCACCTACATGACCCACGATCTAAGCAATGAAGAATGCAGTACATTATCGCAATAGTATATAAAATAAATGTGAGAGAGACAATGATAAAACAATAGAGCAAGAGACTCAAACATCAAATCAACCTGAGAACTGAAATGCCTAATATGTCTACAGACAAGTACCATAATCAAGGGTTCCATCAATGATAAATGAATCTAGACCAACATAAATCAAATATTGCCATATGCTAAATAATAATTTGAACTAAGGATTATGAGTGTGAAAAAAACATATTGCCTTCCAAGTATAAGAGATATCCAACAATTTTTAGGAAAGATTTCAAGAGCACCATCCTCACCATGAGGACAAAAGGAAACCAATGGAACAAGTTGATAAACATCAACTGAGTAAGTGCATCCCAGTGCAACTTACAAATGGAACAAGTTGATAAACATCAACTGAGTAAGTGCATCCTAGTGCAACTTACAAATGGAACAAGTTAATAAGCATCAACTAAGCAAGTGCATCCCAGTGCAGCTTACAAATGGAACAAGTTGATAAACATCAACTGAGTAAGTGCATCCCAGTGCAACTTAAAAATAGAACAATTTGATAATCATCAACTGAGTAAGTGCATCCCAGTGCAACTTACAAATAGAATAATTTGATAATCATGGACTGAAGTAAGTGCAACCTAGTGCCACTTACAAATGGAACAAGTAAGTGCATCCTAGTGCATCTTACAAATGGAACAAGTAAGTGCATCCCAATGCATCTTACAAATGGAGCAAGTAAGTGCACACCAATTATAGGATGGAGGGATACTCCATGGGCCATATAAGGCAACTACGAGTCAGTAAAAACTGTCGGGTCCACCATAGTTAACCTTGAAAAAACAATTAGCTCCTGATGCAAATTACACAAGATCAAATAAAATTCATATAAATCAATGGTATAAAACCATAAACTGCTACCATGAGCATAAAGAGATGCTATAAAAGCATAAAATTACAACCATGTGTAGATAGAGCAATAGAACATAATAAAATTGAATCAAATCACTGAATAATGAAGGCAATAGTGTAAGGTAACTCATAACACTTGAACAAACTATAATTAAGCATTAGCAATTTCTTTATTTGCATAGGATCAATCATGTGATATATATCATTTTTCTTGATAAAAATGACATAATATTTGTAAAAATGGAACAAAAGGCTAGCTAGGGAAAAAAAATATTTACCATTTTTATTTAATGAACATAATCTCCTTCCATGCTTGGTAGTGAGAATGATTTAATTTAATTTCATAAACACAATGTAGATATGATTTAAAAAATATGGAATACCAAAAAAAATCAATTTCCTTAAATAAATTTAATTGTTTTTTTTATTTTATAAAAAACTATTTTTTAATTAAGAAGGAAATTGATAATCCCAAAAAAAGTTAACTTAAATAAATTTTGTTAAATATATGTTAAGGAATCTAATGATTAAAACATATAAATGTTCTAACTTTAAAAAAAAAAAAAAGTGGTATGATTACTTGTAACGTTATAAACATAAGAGACTAAGAATAGAAAAAAAAGTTATATAATGAATGAAGTAATGATTAAATAAACTAAGAATTTAATGATAAAAAAAGTAGAGGAATCTAATGATACAAAGTCAGCTAGGAATAAGTTATAATGACAGGATGAAATGATTATATTACACATAAATAATAAGACGAATAATAAACTACAACTTTAAAAATGATATGATTACTTGCAATGATTAGTAAAAATAAAAGACAAATAATAAGGAAAAAATGTTTTTGCATATAAATTAATAATAATTGACAATAATATAAAAGAATGCATGAGAATATAATGAACAATGTTATTAAATGAATATAATAGAAATCAGTCAAACTATCTAAAATGAATTCAAACTGGAATACAAAGACAACTAAACTTAACTAAGCAATCATTCAAATTCAAACTTATCTCTAAACTTAGCTAAGGAATCAATAATAAATTTATAAACAGTCAAACTAAACTTAGAATAGCTAAAAATGGCAGAGAAAGACAGAGAATAAAACAAACTTGAGCAGAGAAAATGCTGGCAGCCAAGTAGTGACTGGCTCAAACCCGTGAATGGAAGCAGTGATACAAAGAGTGACAAAGATTGGTCACAACTCTTAAACAATAGCAAATTTGGGGAAACTTTTTGCATGAGAGCTAAATGAGCTCATTCTGCACAAAACCCATATCTTAGTTTTTGGAGATTCAACTTCATTTTCATGCAGCATCAAACACAAAATAGGTTGTACTTCTTCAATGAAAAATCTGAACTGAAAGATGGGATAAGGAACAGTCTGCCAAAGATAAAGGAGACAACAATAATATTGAATGAGAATGAAAAAATTACATCACACATCCAACTAACAAACAAAAGAGAAAAAAAGAAGCATAGACAGAGGTATATCAAGATTTGTTAGAAAAAACAAAGATTTATGAAAGTAATATTATAAAACTTGTATGCACAATATTATAAAACTAGAGATATGTGAAAGAATAACAGAGGTTTATATTAGAACATAGATATGCTTGCAAAAAATAAAATAAACATGCATGCACAAGGATATTGTAAAAAAGATCTGAGATTAGAATAACATAATAAGAGATTGGAGATACACCTTCCAAAAAAAATGAAACAAACTACATGCAAAGAGATCATAAAATGCTGAGATTATTATTATTTGAATCTTGCAAGACATATTAGATTAGTGCTTGTAGAAACCTACTTGAAATGAAGAAAGATTAGTTGGGTTTGGCAGTGAACCGACCAAACCCAAAAAAATCTAAAAGCTACTTTTTGATGGCAAGCCTTCCAAAGAGGGTTAGAGAGAAAGAATATATGAAAGAAACAAGTTAGAGCTGCAATAAATGTTAGATTTTAAAAAAAATTTGAACAAAAAATTTTCTCATTTGAATGTCATCTTCCTACAAAACACTTAAACAAAGATTAGTAGCTCTAATACCATGTTAGAAGTATTAAAAGATGAAAAATAAGTAAATGAAATAATCCAAGAAAGTGAAGTGCAAAAAAGAATTTTACCATAAGCCAAGAATGAGATAATGCTTCAATATCAATCACCAACATGAGAATGCTCCAAGAATCCAAATAATGAGCCAAGAGATTTTGAAAGGGGAAAGCAAAGAAAACCCCTTGTGACATTACGAATGAGGCCATAGCCTAAAATGAGAGAGAGAAAGAAAGAGAGAGCGAGACATTGCTTACCTACAATAACTTCATTATTATGAGAAATGAGAGAGAGGAGCATCTCTTAAATAGAGATGAGAGAGAGGAGTTAGAATGTAACTCCCAAGTCTATGAATGCCACCATTCATAAGTGTGTGCGACAAGTGTCCATATCCTCTTATGGAAGAATAAACTAGTTTCCTTATTAAGGAATTACAAAATATGAGTTGTCCTCCCACTTGGACTAGAGGACAAAAGTACATGAAGGATACCTTAGTTTATCCTTATTTAAATAATACAACCAAGGAAAGATTATAAATTCTAACAATAATCATCCGAAATATCATAATTCACATGGCATAATCATTCATCTATAACATACATACAACTCATCATGAAATACATAATTCATCACTAAATTAAACTTATAACATAATCATTGCATGTATAATTCAATTGCAATTAAATATCATCATGACATCATAATCATTCACTTAATCACACATAAAGGTTACAAATGGATATCACAATTTTCATCAAAATAACATAACTGAATGTGTATTCTAACCTCTAAGGTGATAAAACCATAGTATAAAGTATCAGTGATCCATAAAGCATCAAAATATAACATCAAATAAGTCTATCTCAAATGCAGAAACTAAATGGCTATGGCAGGCTCGGGGTGAGTCTTCACATCCTCCCCCCCTAAGCATGAACTTCCTCTTGGAGTTCATAAAAAAGATGGGGATACTGTGCTCTCATATGTGCTACGTCCTCCCATGATGTCGTAACCTAATCATAGCAATCCCACTAGACTCTAACCTGGTCTAGCTCTCGGCCTCAAAGTGCTAGCGTTCGACATGCCAAAATGTGGATGGGCTCCAAAGCCAACTGACCATCCGACTCCGCCTGCAAGGCATCCCAGTCTTTGATATTAGTCTCATAAAAAAAATACTTCCTCAACACTAACACATGAAAAACATCATGGATGCGTGATAGGCTTGGTGGTAAAGCAAGACGATAGGTGATAGGATCTATCCACTCAAGTATCTCAAAAGGACCAACAAATCTAGGTGCAAGCTTAGATCCCTTTCCAAAATGGATTGGACTCTTATGTGGTTGCAATCTCAGAAAGACTCTATCTCCAACTTGATAACTATGATCTTCCCTCTTGGTATCTGCATACTTCTTCTACCTATCTTGTACCTCCTTCAGATGTCGTCTAATCAAAGTTACCTACTGCTCCAACTCCTGGACTAGCTCAGGACCTAAAGCAACTCTATCCTCGATGTGGTCCCAACTCAATTGTGTTCTGCATGGTCTGCCATATAATGCTTGATAGGGAGGCATACCTAGAGAAGTGTGATTCCCATTATTGTAGGCAAACTCAACCAAATGAAGGTACTCCTCCCACCTAGTTTGATGATCCATGACATACATGCAGAGCATATCCTCCAACATCTAATTTACCCTCTTTGTCTGACCATCGATCTCTGGATGATATGCGGTGCTAAAATTGAGCTTAGTGCCCAAAGCTATCTATAATCCTCTCTAGAAAGATGATGTAAATAGAGAATCTCAATCAGAAATAATCTTACGAGGTATGCCATGAAGTCTGACAATATCATGCAAGAAAACCTATGCTATTGCTGGGGCTGTAAAAGTGGTTCGAACGAGTGAAAAGTGGGCGACTTTGGTTAGCTTGTCAACTGTCACCATGATAGCATCATGGCGTCGAGATGACATAGGGAGACCAATGATGAAGTCCATGGAAATAACATCCCACTTCCACTCTGGTATCTCATGAGGCTGAAGAAAACCACTAGGGTGATGATGCTCTACCTTAACCCTCTGACACTCAAGACATTGTGCCACTATCTCAACTATGTTCTATCTCATCCCTGGCTAATGATATAACTGCCTCAAATTTAAATGCATCTTCTTGACTCTGGGATGCGCTTCATAAGGGGCTCTATGAGCCTTTGGCATGATGAAAACTCACAAATCTTTGGAAGATGGGACGTAGATGCATCCTCTATGGCGTAAAAACCCATCAAAATCTAGGGAGTATCTTGAATACTTACCCTCAAGGGTACTTTGAGATTGTATAATTTGACTGACCTCTTCATACCAAACATCCTCATGCAAGTGATGTAATATCTGATCTCTCAACTCTGTACCTTCTATCATAGAGTAGGCCCCATGGCATCTCCTACTCAAAGCATCGGCAACCACATTATCTTTCCCCTTGATGTAGTGGACATCAAAATCATACTCACATAGGAATTCCATCCACCTATGCTGACGTGCATTCAGGTTTGGCTGAGAGAAGATATATTGTAAACTCTGATGATCAGAATGAAGCTCAAATTGATGACCCAAAAGGAAATGTCACCATCTCACTAATGCATGAACCACTGCCGCTAACTCAAGGTCATGAGTGGGGTAATTAAGTTCATGAGTCTTAAGTTTCTTGGACTCATATGCAATGGCTCACCCATTCTACATAAGAACTGCTCCCAAACCATCTAAGGAAGCATCTGTGCATACAACAAAATCCGCTGAAGGATCAGGCATTGCTAGAATAGGAGTGCTAGTAAGTGCCTTCTTGAGTTCTTGAAAGGCCCTCTCGCACTTCTCGATCCACTCAAATTTATTTCCCTTACACTGAAGAGAAGTGATGGGATGTGCCACTCTAGAAAAACCCTCTACAAAATGCCTGTAGTAACCTGTCAATCCCATGAAACTCCTGACCTTGATCACTAAAGTAGGTGTAGGCCAATCCATGATGGCTCTAATCTTAGATGGATCTATTGAGATTCCATCTCCTGAAATAACATGCCCAAGGTAATGAATCTCTATCCTATAGAAAGCACATTTGGACAAACTACCATACAACTGATTGTCTCTAAGACACTGCAATACCTGTCTCAAGTGCCCTTCGTGATCCTCTTCATCTCATGAATAAATTAGGATATCATCAAGGAACACAATTAAAAACTTATCAAGAAAGGTACAGAATACCCCATTCATAAGGATCATGAATACTGCTAGAGCATTGGTGAGTCCAAAAGGTACAACTGTGAACTCATAATGCCCATATCTGGTACGAAATGCAGTCTTAGGGTTATCGCTGTCAACAATCTATAACTAGTGGTAACTTGACTTAAGATCAATCTTGGAAAACACTTTAGCACCCTTAAGTTGATCAAATAAATCATGAATCCTGGGGAGTGGATACTGATTCTTGATGGTAAGCTTATTAAGTTGTCGGTAATCCATACATAACTGCAAGGATCCATCCTTCTTAATGAAGATAATAGGTGCGCCCCAAGGTGAAACACTAGGATGAATGTGACCTTTCTCCAAAAGTTCCTCTAACTAAATCTTGAGCTCATTAATCTCATTAGTGGTCATCCTATAAGGTGTCCTCGAAATTGGAGCAGCTCCTGGAACAAGATCTATATGGAAATCTACTACTCTATGAGGAGGCATTCCTGGAAGCTTAGTAGGAAACACATCTGCATACTCCTGAAGTATAGGATAATCATCAAGAGATGGTTTCCTTTCCTCCTCATCCTCTCTATCACTGATAGTAATAGCAAAAATCTGACATCCCTTCTGCATGCTCCACTTAAGCTGCATGGCTGAGATCATATGAAGAGAGATGCCCCTCTAAATCTCACAAATCATAATAGTGTTGGAAATATAGATGGAGTAATTGAGAGGGGGGGTGAATCAGTTAACCACAAAAATATTACCATAGATCCCTTAGATGTCTTAATAATTCATTTACTTTTGTCACTCGGTAATCATACAGAGAAATGCTAAAACTTGGTTATTGCAGTGAGTATTAATTATAACTATTCTTAAGTATTCATCAGTGATTAACATGCATGCATAAAGAAAATAACATGAACACAAGAGACACCAAATTTAACGTGGAAACCCAATATGGAAAAAACCACCAATGTAACTAGTTACTCTTTTTCACTCTTCTGAAGTGAGCCCTGTTAGGAGCCAACCCGGTTAAAGGTTACAAAACACACTGTTAGGTGTGACCTTGTTAGAGGATTTAATCACCCTGTTAGGAGTGGCCTTGTAAGATGTCTTTGAAACAATTCAATAGAACTATCACCTTGTTAGAGGATTTAAAAAATGGCTATTAAACCAACTCTTTTAAGAGATTTTGAAATCACTACTACAATGGTAAGAAAGTAATAATGAAGTGACTTGAATAATGATGCAATTGAATTGCTGATTACAAATCTCTATTCTGCTTCACTAGATCCTTCCTAATAAAATATATCTCTGCTGCTCCTCAAGGATATCTAACCATCCTTCAAAATTCTCTCACACTTTCCTTCTTTTCCACTTGCACACACTTTTAATTCACAACTTGACCTTCTATATATACCATTCGGATTGTCCATTCACATTGTCAAGTTGGCACTAATAATCATTACAAAGATTAACACTCATTACAATAGTCGGCTGAATAAACAAACAAAATTCTTTACTGGTTCGACCTTGCTCGGTAAACACTAATCTTGAAAATATTTCCTTTAGTGACCGAGTGAACTCGGTAAACACTGTGAATTCTGCAACATCCTTTGGATACCGAGTGAACTCGGTAGACACTAAAAAATGCCTGCTGACCGACTGAGCTCGGTAGACACATAGAACTGCTTTGCTGACCAACTGAGCTCGGTAAACACTGGGAACTGCTTTCCTGACTGACTGAGCATGATAAATGATATGACATTTGTGTGACATCAAAGACAACACACAATTAATCCAACAATCTCCTTCAGACAATTGTATCCAACAAATAGGTGTACCATGATCATTAAGGCACTCAATCCTCTTCTATTGACAATCTAACTTAGCTCTATGGTTATAAAGCCAATCCATGCCAAGTACTATGTCATAGGAACCAAGAGGTGTGATACGAAGATCCATAGTAGTGATAAAATCACCAATCTGCACCTGGCTATCCTTCACTAAAGAGTTGACTGACACTCTAGACCCTAATGCTAACTCCACTTCCCAACTAACTTCCTATCTAGCTGCCACTAGCACACAATGCTCCACAACAAATGGAGATATAAAAGAATCAGTAGCACCAGAATCAAACTATATGGTAGCACTAATACCATTGATCATACTTGCAGCCTCTATCATTGTGGCCTAGTGCTCGGCCTGGCGGTTATCAACCATTGCAAAAACCCTGTGAGACTTTCCAAAGTCTCCTACTATAGGCTCTGATGCTACCATACCCTGACTGTCTGACATCTGACCCTGTGGAAAATCATGAGCTAAGTGCCCCATGGTACCACATGCATAGCAAGGACCACGAGTGTGAGTCTGAACTCCCTATGGCCTGGAGAACTGTTGTCCTCTAGTCCTACTAGAACCACTGAAACCACCTTGAGAGGACTGCTGAGTCTGAGCTAGGGGTGCATTTATATACTAATGTCACTGATCCTTCCTCTATCCCTGTGCCTGCCAATGTTTGGGCTTAGAGCCTTGTTGTCCCTATGGTGGCTTCTATTTGTGATTTTGTTGAGTTTGTTGCTGTGGGTTCTTATTAAAAGACCCTGAAGAATACTTGTTATTACCCTTCCAGTGACTCTTCTAGTGCCCCTATGACTATGATGCGGAGTTATAGTTTTGAGACCTATCATAAGCATCTCTAGACTTACCTCGAATCTCTTCTACAACCAAAGCCATCTCTACTACCTCACAAAGGGTCCCTGGAGAGGTCATGCGAACCTATCCTGATATCCAATCATTGAGTCCCTTAAAAAATTAGTTGACACGTAGCTTTTCATCCTTCATGTAATCTACATAAGGTAACAACTCAAGAAAATGGGTCTCATACTGTAGCACTGTGAGTCCCCTCTGTTGGAGCTTGTGGAACTCATCAATACACTGCTGTCTATAGTGCTTTGATAGGTACCTGTCTCAGAACCTCTCTAGAAATATCTCCCAAGTCATAGTATCCATAGTAGTATTGTTCATAAATTCTTCCTATTTCCACCATGTGGAAGCACCTCCTCTCAAAAGGTGTACTGCAAAATAGGCCTTAACATTGCTATCATACTGATGCAACCTAAAGCACCTGTCTAAGCTCAAAAGTCATGCCTTAGCATCTGTACCCTCTGTAGAACCATAATACAAAGGTGGCTGTAACCATAGGAGGTCTCTAATATGTTCCCCAGCATCACGGGGTGCCCTCTAAACAAATCCAAGTGGTGGTTTCAGCATGTGAACTAATTCCACCTCATGTGCCCCATGTCCTTCCTCACGATCTCATGGAGGACTCCTAGTCCTCTCTCTAGCATCTGATCTCTATCCTCTAGATAGCTAGTGCTTTGACTGAGGAAAAAATGGAGGCAACCTCTCCTGTATAACCCCGATGAGGTTCTATAAGGCTAGCAAAACCTCCTGATTAGAATTTGGTGGTGGCGGTGGCTAATTAACTGCTGATATCTCAGCCCTTTGTTCATCTTGCTCGTGAACCAAGGGGGCTCACCTAGCTCCTCGTCCTCTGATACATCTTCACGCTTGATGCGTAAGGGGAGACATCCTAACAATTTCAAAAGGGGTCAAAGTTAGCTAAGAAATGTAATGGGTTTGGGTTCCAATGTTGAAACCTAGGCCTTGATACCAAGTGTCATGCCCATAATTTTACACATGAAAACACACCAACTTTTTTTTAAAGGTTAAAAGTTTATGTTAAGGATAATAGTTGTCTAAGATTGAAGGGTTAACGTTAATAGTCACCCCTAGCAAAAAGAAGTGCCCAACAGATTCTAGGGTTATCTAGAAAGACTTAGTTTTATTCCAAAAAGTATACATACTCTATGTCGTAAGAGCATTAATTAATGGGTTAAAGTCTTTCTCTAGACTTTAGGTTTATCTAAGTTTAAATCAATTGATTAGCATAGTGGGTTAAACTATAATTAAGAATTTGGGTTACTTAAAATGTTAGCTAATCATTAATAGTGAATCTCTAATATCCCGTAATGGCCTTAGTTTAAACGACCTATGACCAAGTTCCCTTAAGTGAACTATAGTAAGAAATCTTCCTTAATCCAAGTGAAATTAACTAAGTTAATTAGGCTAATCAAATAACCTTACTGAATGTATTAAATTGAACTAATTTCATTATTAATGAGTTATCTACCCAATCCGGTTGAATTCTACAACTAATATGATCCGACTTACTAAACTATTATTTTAACAAAAACCTCATTAACAAATTATGTTAATGTTCCCATAAAGAAAAATATTTTTCTGAATAAAAAGGGATAATCTATTAATTAAATTAATTAATTAATTAATTATTATGAGCCATTGATTAATAAATATATTAATCAATTTAAAGTATTGATAAAACAAACTGTTAGTTATAATTAATAAATAACATATAATAAATAATAATATATTAGTAAATAATATATATTAATTAAATATATATTATTTATAAATATACTATAATATGTAATTAATAAATATCAATAAAATATAAATTAACAACCTATATTAATAATAATAATAATTTTTTTATAAAAAAGTCAAACTTATAAAAAAAGATTTTAAGTCCCTAAAGGGACTGCCACGTCGCAGGTCCCAAGGGACCTACGCGGCCCCCCTCCGCACCCTACCATAGGGGTACTCCCTGACACGGCAGCGCACAGAGCGCTGCGCCAAGGCGGGGTCCACGAGGAGTTGGAGGTCATGTTCCACGGGATGTGGGGTCCACACGACCTTCCCTCCCTTATTAATTTTTTTTTCTTTTATATATTTTTTTTATTGTCTTTTTTTTTAATGTATTTTTTAATATTATTCTTATTTTTTTACTACTCTTATGACATGCAATAAAAAGGGATGAAGTATATTTTTTTAAATAGGATATTATTTAATTCAAGAAAATTTCTTCCTAACATTTAAACATATATATATATATATATATATATATATATATATATATATACATAGATATATATATATACATAGATATATGTATGTATGTATGCATGCATACATACATACATACATACATACATACATACATACATATATATATATATATATATATATATATATATATATATATATATATATATATATATATATATATATATATATATATATATATCTATTGTATATATATATTGTATAATTTTTTTTTGAAGGAGCCTTTTTAGGCTCTTTTGGGGTGACAAGCCAGGTGGGTCCCCCAAGAGGCCTATTCTTCTAGGAGGGGTAGAATAGGCTTTTATCTATTCTATGCCATAATATTAAAATGATATCTTTCTGCCAAGTAGGTGTAGGATATAATTTTTAAATGACTGTGTGTTTGGAAAATGTATGAAAATTTTTCCCATACATTTTCCAGAGACCTGTAGGTCTCTATTTTGCACTTTTCTCTTATTTTTTCACTTGTTTGTTTAAATTAATTTCTTCTTCTTTCTTTCTTTTTTCAAGACTACTATTATTGAACTAACAAGAGGGATTATTTGATTAAAAGATCAAAGGAAATTTATCTAACATTTATACATTTATTTTTCTTGAGTGCATTATTTTCAACACAAAAACTACTACCATAGAAATATCAAAACAATAGCATTGACATAGAGAGAAAATGTGTTTGAATCATTCCTTTCCTATCATTATTATTTTAATCAAGTGCAATCTGTAAAATGAAACTATAATGATACTACATTAGCTCTCATTCCTTAGAAGTTTCAACATGGTTACATATTGATTATCATTGAATAATTACACAATGTCCTCACAAAACTATTCCAACAAGAATTTACTTTTCAAATAAAATAATACATTATCCATTCCTTATTGAATATAACAATAATACACTAAAATCTTCCTTTGAAAATCAATCATTAATTTCATAAGAACATGAATCTTTCAAAAGGAAAATATAACTATACATTCCTTCAAAAACTTTGATGCAACACCACTTTGATACAACACAAGTTTTAGAGTGATAACTCCATTACAAAAAAAATACATTGAGCTCTAGGGATCCTTAAGATTCCCTTATATTAACAATAAACATAAAAAAATTATGATCCATGTCAACTTTAGAATACATCCTCAAACTCTTCAAGATTTCAACTTCAAACATGAAGTCTTCAATGGCTTCCAATCCTGCAAATAAACAAACATAGGCCATGGAGTGCTCACCTTCCAACCTAGGCTTCTATGAAGCCACCCCTGAGCTTGGGGAACCATCACATAGACAAGGTTTCACAATCAAGAAAAACACAATCATAATAACACAAAAATCACATTTAAACTCCCATCCAAGGCTAAAACAAAGAGTCTCCAAATGACTCAAAAATTGGGGTGAAGGTGGAACTAAACCCAAGGGGAGAAAGCACATTTCATAGAAATAAAAGACAAGCCTACTCTTGGCTTTCTCAACACACATTTTGCCACAAAATCTTAACTCAACAAATCTCCTTATAACTCCCAAGGCTTCAAGCCATACAATCCCTTATGACCCCCAAAATACAAAAAAAATGGCTACATGGAGCCCATACATCCATGTTTCTTTCTTCTCCGTACCAAGGAGAGACTCTACACCCATGGTTGTCCCAAAATTTCCTTCACCCCCAAGGCTACTCTTCCCTCCCAAGGGTGAGTGTGGCCTTGAGAAAACTCCCTTAACAAAACAATACAACACAACAAAAAATCTTCAAGAGCTCAAAACTTCACATTTACAATACAATAAAAATATGCACTACAACAAGCTCAAGATTTCACATAACATCTACTAACACATAATTACAAGATTCACATATTAAAATCACATAATAACACAATAACTAGTTTCTCCATGCAAGAATGAAAATATTCTTGAGAACTCTTTCCACATGAAAACATCGACAAGTATAATGAAGAATGCCACCAACCTAGATCTAAGCTTATGGAAGAAAGTTGATGAAGAACCTCCTCTTTTCCTAGGTATTCTTTCTCCAAATTAGAAAAGTCTCCAAATTTAGAGAGTGGGTGTCAAACTCTTCCAAAAGAAGAGTCCCCTCTAAAAATGCCTCCACACAATCTCCTAGGGATAGGATCTCACTCTCATTGGATGGTCTTCCCAAGTTTTTTACATGGTTTCCAAATATGAATTCCTAAAAAGGTTGGCCAAAAAAGTGGACCAAAGACTTACATCTTAATTGGATGGAACTCTAACCAAGACCTTGCTTCAAAAGTGGATTTTAGGCCATTTTGAAAATCTAACTTTTGGAGGGGTCTTTTGGTCAACTATGGCTTATGCTATGGTTAAAAATGCCCTTTACCCATAGGTATATCAAGTGGGCTTACTAAAAATTGCCTAAACACACCCCTAGGAACCTTTTAAGGCCCCCCCAAAACCCATGTAAAGCTCAAATTCGAAATTCATGAAATGACTCCACCTCAAGCTCCCTAACCAAGGGATTATCATGGAGATCCTCAAGGGAACTATCCTAGGTTGGTGGGCATCCAATCCCAAGTGGACATGTCATGGCCACAAGTACACACACAAGTGTCAAGTGACACAAACAAAAATGACACATCACAATCCATGTTGCATATGCACTTGGGCATACTCAACATAAATTACATTAACAATTAAACATATAAATTAAATACATTCATGCACATTAGTTTCATGAATAAAATACAATACAATGAGGTTTTTGCCTCTCACTAGAAGCAACCTTGGCTCGAACTGATTTACACAAAAGTCTATGCTCTGGTTCCCTGAATTTACCATGGTCTAATTCCCCACACACTAAAGTCCAACATCAGTAGTTCACGGAAATAAATACATGTAAATTCATAACATTGATAATCAAGATAATTCATCTGAAATATCATAATTTACATGGCATAATCATTCATCTATAACATACATACAACTCATCATGAAATACATAATTCATCACTAAATTAAGCTTATAACATAATCATTGAATGTATAATTCAATTGCAATTAAATATCATCATGACATCATAATCATTCACTTAATCACACATAAAGGTGCATTCTAACCTCTAAGGTGATAAAACCATAGTATAAAGTATCAGTGATCCATAAAGCAAAAAAATATAACATCAAATAAGTCTATCTCAAATGAAGAAAATGAATGGCTATGACAGGCTCGGGGTGAGGCCTCACATGAGCAGTGTTCTCCCAAACAGTGTGTCCTCACCTCTAACAAGGTTAATTGTAAAAGACTCCTAACATGGTCTGACCCTTGACTAGGTCACTGTACTTCATGCATTATAAAGATCAACTCCTAACAGTGTTGAAAGATCTTCTAATAGGGATCATTATACTCTAGTGCAATTTATAGTGGGTGCTAATTCCCACTGGGGTTTTATCTATTTGGGTTTCCCCATAACCAAAATTGTGGTGTTGTGTTAAGTTGTATCTTATTGTGTATGTGCTTAATTTTATTCTGTACTTAATTGGATAAGGAATTTAATCTTGTAGATAACTGATTCACCCCCCCCCCCTCTCAATTATCTCTTGGGACTATTCTTAACATTAAAGGCACCCCATTTATACTGCCATACCAGTTTCCTTTGAAGGTTGGCATAGAAAAGGTCCTGAGACAGATTGGAGCCAATTTTGGATACATGGACAATAAGGAAGGTAAATTTAAAATTCTTTTATTCATTATCAACAAGTGATGAGAATGCTAATGCCACAGTAAAGTCTACTCACAAGCTATCCAAGGGCTTATTAAACTTTGTAGTAAAAAGAGACAACATTGGGAGAAAGGCTATGGTTCTAAAAGGGGAGTACTCCAAGGTATGTTTTGAAATGTTTCCTGGTATGTTTGGAAAGAATGGAAAATTAAAGGACAAGAGGAAGTGGATAGTGAATTATCCATAATAATAAATAACATCATTAATCTGGAGAGTACAATTTTGTTTATTCCAACTAAAGAGTCAATTGAGGGTGCTAGGTCTCATTTTGGTTTTTTGAGTAAAGAAGTTAAGTAGATGAAAAAAAGGTGGGATGAGCTAGAGCAATAGAAGGCAGAGATTGTTAGCTTTCCCTGGCCTAGTGATGAGGTTTTTGAAGCATGGAAACGCAAGTACCTTTTATTGACATCAAATGAACAAAGACCTTGTTACAGTTGCAACAAGTGGCAGTTCCCCAGTGCCTTAAAGAAGTTAAGGGTTTACAAATAGATTATGTACATCAGAAAAGAGAAGCTGAAGACAAAGGTGCCACATGTTAAATGAAGAAGTAGTTTTGAAGTTTTTGAAAAATCTTTGCGAACTAATGAGGAAATATATTTTAGAGGCTTGTAATAAATTAGTTACTTGACTTGTTTCTTTTTGTCTAATCTGATATGTCATCATATTTTAGTTTTTTCCGAAATGATACTAAATTTGTAGCAATCCTTAAATCTATAAAAGGATTCCCAAGATCATTTAGAAGGACTGGAAAACTAGGATAGCTTTTTTGCATATGAGTTTTCAGTCAAAGGTGTAGTAGATTGTATTAGGCTATATTATTACAGAAATAGAAAGTTTCATATGTTTTTGACCATTATTGTAGTGGTGTATATTTTGAGGCAGGGTGTATACAAGAAACATGATTCTGTACATATGAATACAAAAAATATAAGATTCAAGTCTCTCCTCTGTGTCTATTTCTTTGAATTATGAATTTTTTGATTCATTGCATAGAATTTATCTATGCATGTTGCTATTTCTCATCTTTGATCTGAGATCAAATTAAATAACTCTAGATAGAACATAGATTCATTTTTGTTTGCACAAGGATTTCTATAAGTAGTATGAATCTGGTTTTAAATAGATCACTAGTCATAAGGTGGTAATATTTGGGGATCCTAAATCATTGACATTAGTTAGTTTTTGTATTTTTCTTTGCATTAGAGATATTTCCCAATGGATAAGGCATTGGCCAAAAATAAGTATGTTTTGCAATGATATGTGCTTAGTAAGTTTTGGTTATATTCTCAATATTTGATATAAATATTTCAAAATCTTTCAAGTACTGTGATCTACAAGTTGTATTTTCTTAATGGTAATGGAGAATCAATAAATGACTAGTTATCATTTAGTATTTTCTTATCATTCATCTGTTGTTAGAATCCAAAAACTATTGTGAAGTGTTGTATGTGGATTTGGATTAGGTGTACCCACCTTGGTTTTGCAGAGCCAGAAGTGCAGAGGGCAGTCTTGTCCCTATAGTTGGTCCAATCACCTCAGATTTTTTATACTTGGAACTGACCATTCTTGACAATCTATCTATAGGTGTATTGGTTTCTTTCATAAGCTTAAAGTCCATTTTGAAGAACCAACACTCAACATGGCTCAGGAGCAGGTATATTATTGATTACACCCCAAGAATCAACAATACCTAAATTATATAAGCTATTATTTCTATGCACCAAAAATATAGTTGAATATGAAGCATTAGTCATTGGCATCGAATTGGGCCTAGAATGGAAGGTGATAGAATTGCAAGTATATGGATATTCTTAACTAGTCATAAATCAGATAAATGATGAATATCAAATTAAAGATGACAAGTTGATACCTTATAAGAATATGATATAAGATCTCAATAAATACTTTACCTTGATTACATTTGAGCAAGTGCTGAGAGAAAAGAATAAAGAATTAGATTCCATGGCGACATTAGCTTCACTCCTACAGATGCCAATTCAAAGTGCAAGATAAAAATTCTTGGTAGAAGAAATGGACCAACCCGCATTTGACTCTTCTAATTCCCACATAATTTGCCTATTAGTGGGACATGAATCACCTTGGTATGGATCCATCTATACTTATTTGAAAGACCAAACCCTACCTTTGGACCAAAATCAAAACCATAAAATGAACTTCATAAGACAAGCCTCTTATTACACCCTTGTATTTGACATATATTGTATTAGAAGAGTCTTGACAGAATTCTTTTAAGGTGTTTAGAGAAGGAGGAATCAAAATCAGCCTTAGAAAAATCCATGAAGGAATTTGTGGGTCAAATTTGAATGGGTTAACCTTAGCGAAGAAAATTCTAAGGATAGGATATTATTGGCCTTCCATGGAGAAAGATGCATGCTATTTTGCAAAAACTTGTCAAAAATGCCAATATCATGGAAACCTAATTCATGTACTAGCTCAAGAATTGCATTTGATGACTACACCATGGCCCTTCTATCAATGGGGGTTGGATTTAATAGGGATGATTTACCCACCTTCATTTAATGGTCATAAGTTCATTATAACTTCAATTGAATACCTCACCAAATGGGTTGAAGTTGTGCCATTGTCTACCGTAATGAGAAAAAAATCTCCATGTTCATACTGAACCATATAATTTGTAGGTATGACATCCCTCAAGCCATCATAACAGATAATGCTAAACACTTCAAGAGCAAGGACTTAAAATAATTGTGTACAAAGTTCCATATGATACATCATTCTTGAATATATTGCCTTATCATTGTCTGATCTGTATTAGCTTCCCAATTAAGTTCTTCAACTTCACAACATTTAACTTCCTCTCTCTCCTTAACTCATTCAACTTATATCATACTCTAAATGATATGGCAACTCAATATAAACTAGAAATCAATTTCTTGACATTAATGACAAAATAATAATTGATCTAATCCTTCTACATTCTTGTATACCTCTAATCATTGTCGGTCTTCATCATCATCACCATTAGTTATAATAACATATATTAGACCATCATACCCTCTTTAAAGCCTACATCTAAGGAATCATCCTTTAAAGAAATAGTCTTTTCATCATAAGTAAATAATAAAACAACTAGACAAATTTTTTTGGTGAGATGTATCTATGAAATACATTTCATACTCTCATGGACTATCTCAAGGCTGGAGTAAGAGGATTTGCATGCTATTGTGCATGTTCAACATTCTTAGCTTACTAAAAATATCAATTACAACTATTTTCCTCTCCATCTTTAAATTATCATTGTATTTTTCAATATGAACATTTTCCTACCTTTTACCTTGGTCTTAATTGCACTATTTTATTTATTTCTTATTTCTTTTGTTTTATATGATCTAGTCTTATAAATCATATCTCTAGAAGAAAACATTTTTAGGTTAGTTAATTTCAAATATTATAACTTTTGACATTTACACCATAGTAAAAAAAAAGTACATTTATTTTCTTTTAGGTCAAATTTAGACCAATCTTATTTGGGAACATAAACGAATCCCCAAAATTGAATATCTTCAAATGTATAAGGTTTCTCACCTATCAGACTTCCCAAGGAATTTCATAATTAAGAGTTAAACAAGGAGTTCAATTTACCAAGTCAAGCAATGCTCATAGTCTTTTTTGATGTAAGGGAATCCTTAGGGCAACATGATAAATCTATATTATGTCAAGGAAGTTGATAATCTATGGTAAATTATATATTGAATAGTTAATTGATAGCCTATGATGAGTAAAATTTGACACATTTCACCACATCATGTAATTAAGTCTTTTAGTTTCAGGAGTAGTTATGTCTACGATTGATTTATTTAGAATTAAAGTTTGTGGCATGAATTAGATTGGACTATGTTTTTTCTTTACCAAATAAATTTATATAGGTTGACAATGGTGTTCAATTGAAACTATTTTAGTTTTTGTAAGTTTTATTTTGAGTTTTCACCAAATGATAGATGCTTGTGAAGATTGTGATGACTATTAGATAGAGGTGTGATATACCACATGGAGATTATCCTCAAATGGATCACTAGAATTTGTTCATTTTTATTTTCAAGTTGGCAACACAATTCATGTGGATTCAAGCTTTGCACCACCTTTAGGCCAATATAAATCATGTGTGAAGCTAAGGAATATTATATATACGTGGTTTCAAGTTATTTGTAGAAAAAGAATATTAAGATGGAGTAGAGGCATACCAATATAAGAGATAAGTGAGGTAGTGAGGAGAATGATGCAAAGTGAAATCATGTTAGAATCTTATGATATTATTTTTTAGTCCATAATACAATTCTAGAAGTGGGTTATTGTTCTAATTAATAGGAAAATAGGATTTGAAAGGTCCTGAACCTTTTACAAAAAGAGAGAAAAGATAAACAATAATCACTAGAGATAGCTAACAACTGTCATACTAGAAAGGACAACCAAAGGACAAGAAACCAAAAAGGACCACATAAGAAAACCCTTCTAGGCAAGGACAAAGGCCAGCAACCGAAGAAAGAAACCCGACAAAAAGACAAACACTCGAACAAAGGAGATCACCGAATATTGTTGAGGAGGTCCACATCTTCAGAGGCCAGAAGCTTGATATTTAAGGTTGATTCCTTAAGATTATCAACAACTTTACTAGCATGATTACCAGTATCAAGAACCACCATATTCTTATCTTTATCAACTTTATTTTCTTCCTTGTTGAGGATGATGTTGATCTAACTGGAAAAAGTTTGAATAATATTGCAACTTTGATCCCCAATCTTCTTGAGTGTGGAATCAAAATGGGATATTTTTTCCTCAAAGTCCATAGATTTTAACTCGAGAGAAGCCAAACCCACTTCAAATTTGGAAATTTTAGCATTCATATAATCCAAATTAGAGTCATAGGAATTAATGATCCCATCTTCTTTGTTGACAGTATCAGTTAACTCACTCAAGAAAATAGGGAAAGGTTTATCACTGAGACCCATGGTTTCAAGAATGTCAATTCTTGCCTTGAATCTTTCATTGCTACTTCTCAGATGACTTAATTCCTTAAAGACTCAGTTGATAGCTTCCTTAGCTTTCTCAGCCTCAACGGGATAGTCAATAGGGGGGCTTTCTGTTAAGGAATGTAGCTTCGTTCAGATAAAATCATTGTTATTGAATTATCAAGTACACATTGATATATATGTAATAATAATATGTATTATAATTATTATATATATATCCATATAATTTATATAAGTAGATTATTATCATATTGTGATATATACATATAATTAATAATACAAGAATATAAATAAATTAATATTCATTATTATTAATATAAGTTGATATTAATTATTATTATGAGACATATAATAATAATTATGTATATTAATAATAATTACTATTCAAATGAATATATAAGTTATATTAATCTTATAGTAACTAATAGACATGTCCCTTGAAATGAATAGACATGTCTTCTTGTCTTTGCTTTGTATAAAACCAAGAGATCGATGCATTTGGAAAACATAGAAGACAATATGACTATGCCATTACATTTGCAATCGATCATAAAATAACATGGTATCAGAGCCAGGTTTGCAAATGTATAGAAGAATCCATGTCCATGGCAGCAATAGCCATTGGCAGGCAATGAAGAAATTAACAGTGAAATATATATTCAATTATATAATTTCAGATTGGTTGTGGAATTGGAGGAGGCGACTTCTACATGGCTGAGAAATTTGATGTAGAGATTGTTGCTATTGACCTTTCCATAAATATGATTTCAATTGTATTAGAGAGGGCTATCGGTCGACAATATGCTGTTGAATTTGAGGTTGCAGATTACACAAAGAAAGAATATCCAGAGGGTACATATGATGTTATTTACAGCCGGGACACTATACTTCATATCAAGGATAAGCCTTCTTTATTTAAGAAGTTCTACAAATGACTGAAGCCAGGAGGTAGGTTGCTTATCAATGATACTGCAAAGCACATGGAATGGCTTCTACAGAATTTCAAGAGTATATTAAACAACGTGGCTATGATTTGCACGATGTAGAAGCATATGGCCAAATAAATGAAGCAAAATGCTAAACATTAACTCTTGAATATGTATCAAATCTGTTTCTAAAAACCATGCGCTATCATTGTTTGGCTTCGAGGGTATTGGATAACTATCGACGGTGAGATTGAAGAATTTCTAGTGTTTTTGAATCCGTATATTGGTTGTTGTATTGAGCACAGACTTAATTGTAAATGTGTGAGTCTATTGATAGTAATTCGATTTCAAGAACTGTTACCCCAAATATTATTTGGTTTTGAATTATAAACTATGGGTCTATGGTTATTGAGAAGAACCGTCACAAAGCTCGTATTGGTTTTGAACCATACAACATACTATCAAAATTGTGATCAAACTCTTCTCACACACGTATATCACCTTTCAAAAGGATAGAAATAATGGTGGGTTTGGTTTATAGAATAGAGTTAAGATATGAAACAGTATCAAGAAACCGTACACCTTCTCGTATCAGTTTTGAATCTTGAATAGTAATAGATTGGTGATGGAGTTGCACCGAGAGATGTATTGCTATCATCGATAATGAATAATCGATTATGCAAAAGGTGGAAAACATAACTTATAAATGTTTATGGCAATAGAGCGCATGATTGTGGATTCAGACTCAGCCCGTGAAAGACCCACAAGAACATGTAACGATTAGAGAAGAGAATGAAAGGTATGATATGAAGATTTGGAGTACAAATGGAGATTACTGTATTTTTAAACTCGGTTCACGAAGACCCATAACTGTATGCAGTCTCAATGAATATAACATCATTTGTGAAAGTGTTCTCAAGCTTTCAGTGGGTCGCATTCAAAACAATGAGAGAGCAGATAGGGCTACTGTTGAACAGGTGCTGGACCCCAGGACATGTATGGTTCTATTTAAAATGCTTAATCAAGGTGTCTTTCAAGATATAAATGGCTGTATAAAGACATTTTCATTCAGAGGTAGTTTGAGAATTTAAAAGAGGTCAAGAGGTTGATGAACTTGAGCTTCAGAGGGAGAAGATAAATGATATGATTCCATCAGCTTTTGATAATCTCAGTCATTTTGTGATTGAGAGGGAGTTCACTAATGAAGGTGGAACACTTCTGAGGTAAACTTTATATAATTTTTTATTATACTAATGATGCCATATGGGCCCTGTGTAAATCATAAGGAAGTGACGACTTCCAAGTGATTATCACTTGTATTTTTGATGTTATTGTGAGGTGACGATCTTACAATAACTTTCTTTTATCATGATAGACCTTATGAGAAGGCTGAAATAGATCATGATAAATGAATTATTACATGGTGGATTGAGTTCCTTAAAATGAGCATGATCTCGTACTGTGATAGTCGTCATGTGATGTTGAAACAGATCATAGTACTAAAGGTGATAGTCATCATGTGACGCTGAAACAGATCATCGGTACTTAGCTATTGTGATAGTCATCATGTGACGCTGAAATAGATCACAAATATTGAAGGTGATAGTCGTCGTGTGACACTGAAACTGATCACCGGTACTTATATTGTGATAGTCATCATGTGACGCTGAAATAGATCACAATTATTAATCATGATAGACCATGCGATGGCTGAAACAGATCATGATAAAGAATTCTTGCGTGGTGGATTAATTTCATACTGTGATAGTCATCATGAGGATGCTGAAACAGATCACAGTTATTAAAAGTGATAGGCAACTGAAGGTGATATACATCCTATGATGTTGAAACAGATCACCATTTTCTCATATTGTGATAGACATTATGTGATGTTGAATCAAATCATAATTATTGATATTATTGAGTTAATATAAAACATATACTGATTTTATCTTCTCTAACTAAGAGGGAGTGTTAAGGATTGTAGCTTTGTTCAGATAAAATCATTGTTATTGAATTATCAAGTACACATTGATATATATGTAATAATAATATGTATTATAATTATTATATATATATCCATATTATTTTATATAAGTAGATTATTATCATATTGTGATATATACATATAATTAATAATATGAGAATATAAATAAATTAATATTCATTATTATTAATATAAGTTGATATTAATTATTATTATGAGACATATAATAATAATTATGTATATTAATAATAATTACTATTCAAATGAATATATAAGTTATATTAATCTTATAGTAACTAATAGACATGTCCCTTGAAATGAATAGACATGTCTTCTTGTCTTTGCTTTGTATAAAACCAAGAGATCGATGCATTTGGAAAACATAGAAGACAATATGACAATGCCATTACATTTGCAATCGATCATAAAATAACACTTTCAAAACATCTTCCTTAGAAGGGGTCTCCATACCAGGGGGTCCTCAGTTCTAGCCTTAAAATCCTTTGAGAGGACCACAGGGGAGGAGTCCTTAGGGGAAAAATGAATTCCCCTAGGTTTCTTACCTTTCTTACAACTTCCCTGCTACTTTTCCATAGTGCAATCCCTTTCATTCATTATGTCTTTTTCACTTCCTGATGAAGAGTCCTCCAGAAAGAACTTTCTTTTCTGACCTACATGGTTCTTGGAAGAGGAGGTAGTACCCTTCATCACATGTTTCCCTTTCTTGTTGAGGTTTGAGGTAGCGTCAGAATCAGGTAAAATCTACTAAGTGCATTGTGAGGATCCCAGGTATTCTCCTTCATCTAATAACATTTTGATTTGGACTTAAAATAAATCTCTTATGTGTCTGGCTTGTGTGCATCTTTTCATGCTTTTTTCTATTTCTACACACTTGCATAATTGATACTTGGTTGTGCCCCCTTAAGGATTCATTAAGTAGTCTTAGATACTTGTGATTGATCTTGATTGCTATCTTGGGTTATTGGACTCGCTAATCTTCTAGCCCCTCATTCCGCCCTGTGGTTGCAATCTCAGCGCCATAAAGGGGAGGGGTCAACAGGACAGAAGCATTAAGTGTTCCACTTGGCAACCCTTTTGTGCTTTTAGGAACTCACTTGTTTTCTAAGTTGGGGACTCATTTTCAGCTTGTGTGAGGTGTTAAGTGTTCCACCTTGTGGACTCATCTCATATTCGCTTTAAGTGTTAAGTGTTCCTCTTTCTGCTTTTTGGATACTTTGGGTAGATTTGCTTTTGGAAACATATATCTGTACTCACATAGTAATTAGGCCCTATGAACACTATTCGTGATTCTTGAGAGATTGGATTCCCAACGAAATCCTTCTTGATGACAGAATCCTTGTAGGTAGGGAGGATACTTAGTGCATTTCACATTCAACTTGGTTAGTGCATCTTCTCTTATTGATCGATACATTCTCTCCCAGAAGAGGTTGATAGATCATGTGGGGTTGACATCATGAGCTTTGGTGAATCAAAATTGGTTAGTGCACCTTCTCTTATTGATTGATACATTCTCTCCCCAGAGAGGTTGATAGATCACGTGGAGTTGACATCATAGACCTTGGTGAAGCAAAACTTTGTCTTAGCGTGTTGGATTAATCTACTTGATTTGTTTGGGTTAAAAGTGAAGAGGCATCAAAACCTTGGATCTGGAGCCAAGTCCCATTGTGGTATACTATTGTGAGTCACCTTTAGAGAGGGTTAACCATAGCGGACAATCCCTTCACAGGGTAAACTGTGTTGACGGAACCTCAAGCGGTAATAGCCATTTTCACCATGGTAGTGACAACCACTATATAAATGTCCTTGTGGAAGAAATCTCCACGGGTATGGTTCATTGTTGGGTTGTCAAATCTCCCTAGCAGCTCCTGAAGATTAAGTTCTCAGACTGTGTCAAAACCCTGGTGCGCCAGGATTGGAGTTCACCCCTTTGGATCATAAAAGTTGCAGAGTCAAACCATTACTAAAAACCCTAGCGAGGCCAAATTTTCATTTTATAGGGTATATGTGCATTATTGCAAAATATTTTGGAACATACACAATTAGCGCTTCTGAGGATTAGAACGAATAAGTCACTTGATTGTTCATGCGCGAGGTTGCTTTTGCCCTTGTTCATTATTTTCAGACATGCTTGAAATCACGTGCTTGCTATTTTGCATGCTTGTTTATCTATCTGGTTATTGAAAATGGACAAATTTGTTACAATCCTCAAATCTAGACATTAAAATTTGCAAACAATCCGAATCTAAAAACCCTAAATTTGCAAAATCTGAAGTAAAATCCTTTTCTGGAGTCAAAAGTCATCTTAGGAAGTCAAAATTCATACGAGTTTTTCCAAGTGTCATTTCATTACAACTCATCTGTCGTATGATTGAGTACCCAGTGTCGTATGAGTTTCCATGCCAGCAAATTCTCAAAGTCAAAATCTTGCAACTGTTGTATGAGATTTTCAACTGTCATTTCATTGCTACCCAACTATCGTATGAGATTTTCAACTGTCGTTTCATTGCTACCCAACTGTCGTATGAGTTTTTCAACTATCGTTTCATTGCTACCCAACTATCATACAAGTTTTGCAACTATCATTTCATAGCATACCCACTGTCGTACGAGTCTATAGAGTGTCATTTGGGAAAATTTAGAAAAAGTGTCAGAAAGTTGTCAGAATTGCCAGATACCCATCTTTTTTAGCCTAGTTCCAGAATCTATCGAACAAATCACTGTGTCAAGAATAGAGCAATAGCTATTGAGAATCAGTACACATGTCTCAAAGAATCAATACACAAGAGGAAGAAGCTCTAATCACCACTATGATGAAGCAGCTGCAAGCTATGCAAGTCCAGCTTGACAAACTTGAGAAAGAAAAGGAACCTAAAGAGTTCTCCATGGAAACTCTATGCTCTTTTCCATTTGATAAAGAATTGTACA
Source organism: Chamaecyparis obtusa (assembly GCA_027943335.1). Taxonomy (NCBI): domain Eukaryota; kingdom Viridiplantae; phylum Streptophyta; class Pinopsida; order Cupressales; family Cupressaceae; genus Chamaecyparis; species Chamaecyparis obtusa. The sequence continues at coordinate 779,533 of BSBK01004338.1, forward strand.
TGTCACCATGCCCTCAGAAAAAATGTGAGCAACGTGACAACCCTTATGTTACTTCTTCCATAGAGAGTGACACATCAAGCTTTGGAGACTATGATGACTATGATGATAGACAATGTAATGCTACCTATGACACCTCTGTTCCTAAGAGTCCTCCTCATCATGTGTTCCTACTTACTACAAATGGGCCGTCACATTGGATAGATCATGATGGTGATCCATATGATTCTAATTTTGAAAGAGATTTTGATGGCTTTTGTGGACAATACCTTGATTATGATCCATCTACTACTGCTGGGGACTATAAAATACATCGTGCTAGCTTGAAGCATCAATATTATAAGAATCCTTCTCCTAAAGACTCTCCTGCTGAAAATAAATATTATCTTCTCAAGCAAGGTCATGTTAATGTTGAACCTTTGTCTAGTGATGGTTCCCTTTAACCCCCTACTTCCTCCAATACCCATACATTTCCTAAAGCTTCTGAGTCTTTCAAATCTTTCACAGAACCTTCATCCGACACAAGCCCTGACACTTTTCATGTCATTCCCTATAGTTATCCTCCAGAGCTACCTCTTAAAGAAACTCAAGCTAACCTTCACTTGGCTGCAAATACTTTCAATAATAAACCTAAAGAGCCTAAGCCTTCATATGCTATAATCCCTACTTTAGCTAGTCCTCCACCATCTCTTCCAAAGTCATCCATACAATCCCAACATGCTTCCTTGTCCTTAGAAGTGGCTCCATGTCAAGAGGACTCTAAAAATGATGAAGAAAAGAACATAAAGAAAGATCAAGATCAAGAACCCTCCATGTCATCCACTCCTTTTCATGATGTCTCTTATCTGCTTCAGGGTTCTTTTGATCCTGCACACCCCTTTTCATGCATTCCACCATGTCTTAAGTCTCCTCCTAAGAAAGATCAAGCTACTACTCATACCATTGAGCTTATTGACAATCAAGATGACCTTACTTCCATTGAGGTTATTAACAATGGTGTTGTTACTTCCAATGTTAAGCCTATTGAAAATCAAGAGAAAAATTATGCGCTTGTGCTATCCAAAGATCCTTGTCAACATCAAAGTCTTCCATCTTCTTGTTCTACCACTCCATGTTCACTTCCACTTTCTACTCTTCCTAAGTCTTTTCAAGCTTTGAACAATCCTATCAAAGAAGGTGCTCATATTCAAGATGTCCACGATTCTATTAAAAATTCTAATGCTCACTCTAAAGATGCTAATATCCTTGGTTGTCATATAGATGCTGATGAACTTATTGATTATCCTTTTGCATCTTCCACTTCCATCCTTGGACCTCTTCCACCACTACTAAGAGCTTCACATCTACCTTCCATCTTGGGTCCTTATGTCCCTTCACTTTCCCCTCCTAACTCTCCTAATTCACCATCCATCTTGGGTCCCTACGTCCCTCCATCTCCTATCTTTCCTCAAGATCAACATACATGCATACCCTTGAATCCTTTCCATCCACCCACCCATTTAAACCAATCATATCCTACTTCTTCTTCCACAAGTCCCAAGTCTTTTGGAAGTAACTTGAATGTTCAATACAAGAAAAAGAAGCAATATAAGAATCCATCAAAAAGAGAAGATCACTATGTCTCCTCTAAACGAAATAGAGGCATAAAGTCAAAAGAGATATCTAAGAAAAAAACTACAAGACAAGTATGGGTTTCCAAATCCATCATTAAAGATATTCTCTCCAAATTACCAACAAGAAATGAAAAACCTATGACTATATGGATTCCAAAGTCTCTCTTGAAAGAGTTTGGTGTTGAGGAAAAAGTTAAGTTGACATTCAAGCCTCCAAAGACTTCCACTTCATATTCTTCCAAAAGCATTCCTCCATTCCATGCACCTAAACCACAACCTCTGCTATCCATTCACCATATTCCTTCACATATTCCTTCATTCATGATTCCTCCATCCTCTCACCACCCTTCAAGGTATGTGTTGATGTTGAGCTTGCCTTCCTTTCCATCTACCCTTTCCCAATCCTTCCATGCATTATCCTTCTACCTTCTATCATTTTTCCTCATTTGCCTATTCCTCCTATCTTCCAACCTCACTCGCTTTACATAAAACCTTATCCTCCATTTTTCTCTTCCATCTCCCTTTCCCTATCAGCATCTTTGAGCATATCATTTTGAATCCTTGGCATATCATGGTTTATCCTTTCAAGGAGCATTATCTAAAAAGCTTGCCTTCTTCCACAAATTCAAAAATTCAAAATTCAAAAAGAAATGAAAATAAAATTGAAAATGTGCCTTGGTGAAAACTTGGAAACAGACACCTTGGTAGCAAAAGTAAAGAGAAATAAATTCATCCTATGGTGAAAACCACTTCTTTGTGGTGCCTTGGATAAGTACCATGATGAAAACTTGGCAATCAGGCATCATGCGTAGTTCTTCTACATATTTCATCCATTCCATCTTCTCTCTTTGATCTTGACAATGTTGATCTATACACGAACATTTGGCTATCTTGTGAGCTATCTTATGATGATCTTGCTTTCATTCCCTTCCTATTTAGCCTTCATGTCTATCTTCCTCCATTCATTTTTGCCTATCGCTATTCTTTTCCCCTTTGGTCTTGATCTAAAAAAAGAGAGAGTAAAACACAGTGCTGTGAAGCCTCTTGACATGTCTACTCCTTTGGACTACATCCTTTCCTTCTTTAGCATTACGCTTTTGTGACTTATCCTATGCTAGCCTTTCATTGCTTGTCCAAATGTGCTTTACATGAAAATTTTTTCCTAGCTTGGGTATTCTTGAGGAGTTTTCCCTTGAGGATTTCTTCCCTTCATTCTCCTTCATTCTCTTGTCTTCCATCTCTTCCACCAGCTTGCCAATCCCTCTTGTTCTCCACCTTGCTAGACATTGGGACTGCACAATATGATCTTATTTGGAAGTTTGCAATGGAAAAATATGCTATCAAGTATACCAAGTATCAAAACCAGAATCAGAACAAGTATCAGAACTAGTATCAGAACCAATATTAGAACCAGTATCAGAACAAGTATCAGAACCAGTATCAGAGCCAGTATCAGAACCAGTATCAGAACATGTATCAGAACAAGTATCAGAACCAATATCAGAACCAATATTAGAAAAAGTATCAGAACAAGTATCAGAACTAGTATAAGAACAAGTATTAGAACTAGTATCAGAACAAGTATCAGAATCAGTATCAGAACAAGTATCAGATCAAGTATCAGAACTCCCACTGGGGCTACACCTTTTGCTTTAGTTTATGGGTCCAAAGCGGTACTGCCTATTGAGGTTGAAATCCCATCACTAAGAATCAGAATGCATGGTCTAGTAACTGATGATGACTACAGAGTGTCTAGGTTGCAAGAACTTGAACTACTAGATGAGTGCAGACAATTAGCGTATGATCATCTCAGAGTATATCAGAAGAGAATGTCTACAGGCTACAACAAGAAAGTCAGACACAGAGAATTTCAGGTTGGTGATCTAGTCTTGAGAGAAAATCCTAAAAATCAATCCCATCGAGAATGCAAGGGGAAGTTCGAACCCAATTGGCTGGGTCCCTTTGTAATCATTGCTACTTTTGGCTTTGGTGCCTATCAACTCTCAATGACTGAAGGAGAATAGCTCTGAGAACCAATCAATGTTCTCCATCTGAAGAAATTCTATGCCTAAAGCATTCAGTCTATGGTAAAATGTCCTGAAAAAATCTTAAAAATTGGAAAAAATCCTAAAAAAATGAACATCTTGGTGAAAACCTAGGAATAGGCACCTTGATGATTCGCAAAAAAATTGAAAAAATGAAAAATACAAAAAAAAAAAATTGCCTTGGTGAAAACCTGGAAACAGGCGCCTTGGTAGCAAAAATAGAATCTCTACCAAGATGGTGAAAACCCGGCAAATGGGTGCCACTTGTTTCAAAATGCTCCATCTATCAGTGCAATCTTGGTCTTTCCTAGCTTTTAGTTTTGCTTTAGTTTGTACATATCTCTCAGTTTGTTTCTGCATTTCTAGTTTTCAATAAGTCAGTTTGTCCACCACTCAGCTCAAGCGTCTGTATCCTATCAATGCTTAACACTTGGGGGCAATAAATGTTATATCCTATGGCCTCCAGTGTATCTTAGACGTATCATATCCAGTCAAAGTCCTTTGAAGCTATATCTGAGTTAGTCAGTCAGTCTCCTCTCCAGAAAGGATTTTGCATCTACAACACCAACATCAAACATCAAACTGAAAATTATCTGTGCTTCATGCTTTTATCTCCTTGTATGCTTACTGATTCGCATTGAGATTTTTGCATATTGTGTCCCTTTGAGCTCTTCGATGATGTCCTTTATAGGATTTAGAGAGTGATGACTAGGGGCATAATCTTTTCTTTATCTTCTGCTTGTATGTGAAAATCTAACAACTTTGGAAATTCTGGATTGAAATGGTGTTTGACTGTAAGAGCCTCTATCTCAAATTGGATGGCCATGCGTACCTCGACCATTGATACCCAAAAAATTCAAGGAATTTTGATCTAACTATTGTCTTTTTGAGTGAGTTCTTTCTCCTATTGTGAAACACAATCTTACCTAAGGCTGTGAACAATAAAGGGTCACTACGGGTAATTCACATTGGATTTAGAATAATGTCTTAGCTATTTGATGTGTTTGTCATGCAAGGTGTATTCAGGTCATCACGACGTTTATGTTTTGATGCTTATACAAATTGCTATATCAAAATGGACATGATATTCAGGTCATCTTGGCGCTTGTGCCTTGGTGCTTGTATCTAATCTGACATTCCAAAAATAAAACCAATATTCATATGTCCATGGTTGTTTGACCAGTGGGTGTTGTATTGATTCTTGCGCATACAAATCAATATTCATATGTCTATGGTTTCATAGCTAGTGGGCATTGTATTGATTTATCCGGTTACCTAAAAGTTCAATGATGATAACAAATCGACACATGATCAGTGACTAGGTCCTAGGTCTTAGGTTGCATTTCATTTTGCATGTTTCTTTGCATTTTTGCATGTTTGCATGATCTCACAATGGTTAGATGAACTTCAATGCTTAAACAATTCTCCACTCACATCTTCAAATCTAACAAGAGTTGAATCTCACACGAAGGTTCCTCCAATGAAACAGCAAGTAGAATCCTTTTTCAGGATCAAAATTGAAATCTAAGATCATTTATATTATTCACTGCTTGCATATTCGACCTTCAATCATCACAGAAATCCATAATTCAACTTAATTGATTATTTTACATCAAACTATCAAAATTTCAACTTGGTCAACTATGGTCAACTCATGGTTTAACCTAGTCAAACTTGGTCTTTTGGGACCTTCCAACGATGCAAAATGCATTCCCAGACGTGTTTAACCACTTCTCAAATCAATTAGCATGCTTCTGAACTATCAACGCTGACTTTTTTTGTCAGATTTCAATTTTAATCCCGAAGGGGGCATGGTATTGCACATCATTCAAAGTCTGTAAATCAATTTCTATCAATATCTTTCATCAGTGATCAAGACAAACAATCACGTCTAGTTACTGATTCATCAAAAGACCTCATCTCTTGGGGAAAATCTATCATCACTTGGGGCATATCAGATTCATCAAGATCTATATCAATCTGGTATTCTCCTAATCTTGTAAACTATATCAGTTTTTGTAACCATCGGATCATAGTGTTCTTTCCTTGGTTCTTCGGCCACTGAAGGATTTGAATGTGATACCTGCTAGTTCTGCTAAGACAATCAAGTCTAGAACCGGTCACTCACTTCTTAGCAATCCTAAAGTTTGGAATCAGGCGTTTTGACACTTTTTTTCGCAATCATAGGTTCATTTGCTGCTATAGTGAACATTATCTTTGTTCATTCAGGACCTATTATCTCCATATCAAATCAATATCAATCAACTTCTGTCTCATATCAATTATCAATTTTGAATCAGTTTCATATCTTTATCAAACACAGACTTTCTTTGAACCACTGTGCTTCACACAGTAATTCAAAGAGGGGAAAAATGTAATACCCCAAAAATGGGCTATAAGTTCATTAATCTTCTATATCAACAATTCGAACGAAATCGACATCAAAGTCCTAACCTAAGGCACATCTAAACATCATCGAATCATAATTGATTATCTTAAATTCTTCATCAGGGAATATTCCTAGCAATATTCCTAATTATCTTAATTATCTTTAATTTAATAATTATTTAGTGATAAATCGCATTTATCCTAAGTTTGATTAATTGAATATTTTCATATTTAATTAATTAGATTTAATATCTTGCCACTTAATTGTTTAATTAAATTTAATTCTATCTATTATTAATTATATTATTTAATTTTGACAATAAATCCAATATCCTATGAATAATTGATTAAATTCTTATTTAATTGATTAAAGCAGGTTGTCATTATTTAATAATATAGTTTTTAATAAAAGTTTGATTAAATGATTGATTAACCCATAAATTAATTATTTTATTTCAAAAATCAGTTAAGTTGAGCATAAATCACTTTATTTATTTATTAATTCATAATTATCCATGTGCACAATCAAAGAAACAGTTAAACTCCAAATTAGAAAATCAATGCAAAGTGTTGACTTTTTAGAACTCAACATCCTTTTTGAGTTTTAAAGCTGATCTAAACTCTAATTTGAGTTAAAAAGCTATTTTTGCATGTTTTTGTGAATTAAATTATCTTTATTTAAAAATAACTCAAAAATCAACCTGAGTTATTTGAGTGATTTATGGCTTTCTTCCATGCACCTCCAAAGCCCTAGATTTCTATAAAAACAAGGCTCAGCTCTTCATAATTCATCTCTAAAATCTCTAAAATCTACAGCATCTCATATTTTTGCACAATCACGTTGGAGAATTGGAATTGGGAGAATCAAAGCTTATTGTGAATCAAGGCTATTGTGAGATCAATTTTTTTTTTTTACATTCATTTAGATTCTTTTTCATATCATTGTTAGATCATTTTAGCATATCAATTTCCATATTAGCATAGATTCATATCAGTTTTTATCATTCTTATTGTATAGAAATACCAAAAAAATAGCTTAATTGCATTCAATTCATATCTAGATCAATGGCATTCAAATCCTTCGTTTAGGTGTCATCTAGGTCATTGATCTCGATAACAATCTGAGAACATTAATCTCACACCTACTAGAAGGCAGTAAATCGCTTGGTTAAATTAGATTTCAATTTTGCACGATTTTGATTTTTGCTAACCTCTAATGTTTTACTGAAGTGTTGTGTCTACAGATCAGGTACAATTTTCACACACACACTTGGGGGAAAAATGAATTCCCCTAGGTTTCTTACCTTTCTTACAACTTTCCTGCTACTTTTCCATAGTGCAATCCCTTTCATTCATTGTGTCTTCTTCATTTCCTGATGAAGAGTCCTCTAGAAAGAACTTTCTTTTCTGACCTACATGGTTCTTGGAAGAGGAGGCAGTACCCTTCATCGCATGTTTCCCTTTCTTGTTGAGGTTTGAGGTAGTGTCTTGCGAGGAATCAGAGTAGTGTCATAATCCTCCCCATCTTCTTCATCCTCTTCAAAGTCATCACCCCCAGAATCTAAGAGTTTGGCTTTAAGAGGATCATGCGAGTTGGGCATAAAGTGATCATAAATAAGAAGCATGAGACCTTCATGCATGGCTAGATTACCAAGGGTATTATCCTATGAATATTTAAGTCTAGAGTTCAAAGAATTCAACATATAATACATAAAGGATATCTTATCCCCATAGCAGAAATGGTTAAGGATAAACAAATGGTACCCATAAACCCTGGAAAACCTACCATCAAGGGTGATATATTGCATAACTGCAAAAAGGACCCTATGCCATACCTTCTTGATGATAGTTGGAGATTAATAAGACTTATTCTTTCTCTTAACCAGGCGGGTCTTTTCATCATCCTCTTTGGGTAATTTTTTGATAGTTGCATCGTTAAGATGCATGACTCTGTAAAATTTCCTTCCCTCTTTGGAAAGGCTTGTAACATTCGCTATGATTTCCTTTGTTATTTTGATGGTCGAGCCCCCCCCAAAAAAATCTTACCATTTCTCTAATTCTTAATGAAATACTTAGTAACCATAATGTCTTTCCCTCGAAGTCTCTCTAGATACATATCAAGGCCACCTTTCTTTAACAGACTCCATACTTTTTCCAATTCTCATAGGATGCAGGTCTTGTTATCTTCTTGTTTCCACCCATTTCAAAACACAAAAAACCTTTCTCAGAAAAGACCTTGAACTTGGAAGTATGCAGATAACAATACCCCCTATTCCAATATAACGCCCAAAAAATGACCAAAAATGCCCAGAAAGCGTGCCGATTTTTATGCCAATAAATTTCCAAATGGTGATTGACGTCATTGATGTGTTGAGAAACTAAACTCCTCATAATAGATGTATTCATTGAATATAGTAGTCTGAGATCCATGGGTATGATCATAAATCAGAAGCAATTTGATTCTGTACAGAATAGCCAGCTCATTCCTCCATTCCATGATTTCACTTGTGGGTGACCCCACAATAGTGGGTTACACGTTTTTAGACATGCTGATTTTTGTTGAAATAACAGATTTTTAATAAAATATGATTATTTAAGCCTTGAGAGGTTCCATTTGAAAGAATTAATTACAAATGGTTAGCTCAAAGCCTCTTAGATAAAAAAACATTGATATAATATCTATACTCCTCATTCATACCTACAATGGAGTCTCATTCATACCTACAATGTAGTCTCCTTCACACCTATTATAATGCTGACAAAAAATCACTTCGACTTTATCTTTTGGCAGATCAAATGAATCCATTTGAAAAACTTATCTATGTAGTAAGGTACTACTGAGAAAACTCATTCCAATTATTATAATGTTAATATATATTAAGTTTATTATGACTTTGTATTTTTAGTTTTACTAAACATAGATATTTTACCGTATGTCTGCCTCTATGTTTGACGCTTATGGAAAAATAGTAAATGAGAGAGAAATTTTTTAAAATATCTAAGCCCTAGGTATTGAAGTTCTCTTTGTATATAAAAAAATAAAAATGAAATTGGACAAATACACAAGTTATAAGCTATGTAGTCAAGGTATGTCAAAATTATGGTTTAGTCAACTTCAAACATTAATAAAATATGAAATAATCATGATAATGTCATAAAACCAATTGCATGCCCTCCATATGGACATTGAAAAACTAAATTCAAAAGAATCATATTTATATCTATTTTAGAAAAAAGTTATGCTCTATGAAAACAATGTAACTCTTTGAAAATGATGTTTTAAGCCACATACCGGTTTTTGTGGGAGAAAGAAAAAACCAATCAAATCAATTCAAAAATTAAAATAAAAAATATATTTATAATCTAGACGTAAAATCCTAAAAGACTATAGTTTACTTCATCTTCCGATTCCAAGCAGTTTAATGAGAATATGCATTCGAATCTGAAAGTTTTTATCAAAATGTAGAGTTTAGTGTCCGTTCAGGCAAAAAAGTGTAACCCACTATTGTGGGTTCACCCTTGTGTTAACTGGCTCATTTGCAAAACCATCAACCACTGTGTTAACTTCCATGTACCAGTGGGATATATGGCATGATTCAAAATCATTTATGATCTTCTTCGCCATAAGGATGACATTATTAATAGACCAGGAAGGAGTAATGATGCCTTTCAGGCAATTAATGATGTTACTCGAGTCACCTTCGATCCAAACCCTGGATTAATTACAATCTTTGGCAAGCTTGATAGCATAGTACGCCGCCATCACTTCAGCCATGTGATTGGATTGGACACTAATAGGAGAAGCAATGGAAGCCTCTAAAGTACCTTTGTCATCTCTAAGAACTCCTCTGCATCTAGCCTTACCAGGATTTCCTTTAGAAGCACCGTTGAAGTTGATCTTAACCCAACCCATTGGTGGAAAGCCCCAAACTACTTCCTCCCTGGGAATGTTGGCCAAAACCCCAGAATCCTTCGTATTCAACATTCACTGAGTACAAATCTCTTTATCAGAAGGAGATGAAGGAAAGGGGAGATCCGTTAACATATTTACATTTTCAGAAATAGCCCTTATTTTGAATTCGACCACATCAGGGTGGAGTTCCAAATCATGAAAAATCCAATTATTTCTCTCTTTCCAAATTCCGCAGAGAGTGTGGTGGAGGATAAAATACCAGAAGATCTTTAGAGATTTTCCATTAAAAGGAAAACACCAACCCATAAACAACTCTTGGATGCCTCTAGGAAAGATCCAACACAAAGAGAGAGAAGTGGGTTATTGTTGAGTATGCCTCTAGAAGTTGTAAAGCAAAAAGAATATTAAAATTAACAAAATGAATATGGGTGCTATGGGTAAAGCATGATACTATATCACTGTTATTGATGATTTTTCTTGATGTGGCTAGATTTGTTTTATATGTTCTAAATCAATTTTAAATATTTTAGGGTGCTTGTTGAGAAACATGCTGATGATAAAAATATTTTAATATTTATAATGGTGAAAAATCTAGTTTTAGGGAATTTAAATATTTCTATAAGCATATGTGTATTGTTTGGTAGAGTACTACCCCTCACACACCATAATAATTTGTTTGGTAGAAATAGGGACAAAGAGCATCTTATTCAACTAATTAAGTGTTACACACATAATCCTAGTGTGGATAGAGATATGTGTAGTCTATGTGTAGCTATAATAATTCTTAAATAATCTATATGATCATTAATATAACTTTTTGGTCTATATGGCATCCATGGCATAAGTATGTATGAGGTAGTGTTTTGTTTATTAGCAATAGATTGTGAAATATGTATCTGTTATACACTTTTTAAGGAATATAATATTTAAAGAATATAGCCACACACAACACAATCTGAAATTGAAATTAGAATTTAAACCATTTTCAAATCATATTTACAAAACTTATGAATACCCACAAAGATTAGAAAACTATGCATTGAAACTCAACAACTTATTTGATTAAACTTGCACCCAAAATCTTCAATCTTATTATATTAATAAAGTTTGATTAAAAAGTTGAAATTAATACATACTGCTACTCCCAAATGTAAGTTTCCATAGACCACTATAAAACCATCCCTCACTTTTCCTTAGTGGAATTAACACGTTCTTCTAACCATCCTTTTATATGGTGTAGGTGTTAGCCCTAGATCATCATACACTACATCTCTATTAAATTACCATAGCCTTCCTAATAGGAAATTATACACATCTATTGCAACAATGTCACATAGTACCTTGTTATAGTACACTCTGATGTTGAATCTCACCCAACATTATTCCATGGTCATATAGCTTAAATAAGAGTTATATTAGCCACAAGTAGACTACATATCTCTATGCACACTATGAGATTAATGACATAACACACAATAAGTTGGATAAGATCCTTGTTGCCCCATATTTTTAGATTAAAGCCTCTTTTCCTATTCAATCTATTTTGAAGACTTGGAAAAATATGTGCCAACCTCTTAATTATAGGGAATCTTCATTGCTCATGGTGTTAGCTTTTCTTCCTTCTCCATTTGGTAGAATGGGTGTTTCCAATTTATAGAAAACTATTGGTTAGCATGTTTTGTAAGTGAGCATATCATTTATTCAAGAAAATATTAATCAATTCAAAGATTTGTGGGATTTCTCTTTGTTACAATGGTTCGTATGGTAGGTCATTAATGAACTATTTGACTTGAGTAATTATTACCATCAATTTATTATTTCCCACAATCACTTGTGTCTCCTAACTTAGCTATCAAATAATTTACTTCTACCTCTTGTAACTTTTTCAAGGACTAGAGTTGTTTATTGTCCATCACCTCTCTTTCTTCCCTCTAAAATAGATATAATCACTATATTCTCCTCACCCTAGCCGTAAGTCATGTCAATGTGAAATGGAGTTGAAGGTTTAGTGATATATACTAAACTAAGATAAAACCCAAAATCAGAAATTTAAAGCTAATGTTGGTACTCAAATGCTTGTCTAGAATATACTAAATTACAAATTAGTAGTAGATGAGAGATTAAAACCTTGTATGTTCATTTTGTTAAATATATTTTGGGACTACATTTTTGTTAAAATATATTTGTCGATCATATTTAGAGACAAACTTGTTATATTTGGCCATCATTTGAGTTGGAAAAAGACTCTAAATGTGATAGGTTTCAAAATTAATATTGTTTTCAATTCAACGAGAGATATTATTCCTTTGCATCTTTGAAAAATAAGATGTATAGTTATATTTTCTAATGTCTATATTCATCTAAAAAGTAGAACTGCAAAGATATACTCTTACTTCTTTCAAACCATGTCACTTATTTCTCAATCTCAAAACTCGTTAAATAAGAATTAATGCAAAGCATCAACTAGATCAACATAGTTCAAAGCAACATTTACGAAAAGACTAAATGGTTATAAGAGATCATGAATAGATAAAATGTAAGGAGGGATATACTTGTAGCTAGATTAAAAAGATTATAAATTGATTACTTAAAATTAAAATAGTAAAATAAAATAAAATAGCAATTGTAAAGATTCTCATGACTTTTATAATTGTAATGATAAAATTAAAGTGAAGTACTGATCCTACACATTCATTTCCAATGGTTTCAAGAGCAAACCTTATTGGCATGTTCTCCTTTGGGACTATTTTCCCATTTCCTCCCCAAAAAGTGAGAAACTTTCTATGAAAAGAAAATGGTTCCTTTTAATAAAGGTGCTGTCCCATTCCTTTAAGGTGGTCCTCAAAATTCCTCTAAACCCTATAATTGATACTCTCTTATTTCCTTTATAAAGCATTATGGAAACCGCCCTAGTAAAACCATTCGCCCAAACACCATTTTATGTGGGCCCTTGTTAGCTTCGACTTAATAATGACTTTCTAGTAAAATACTTACATCTGATATCGATGGAAAATGCTTATTTAATATGATTATGTATAAGATTTTTAATGTATATATAATTTTTCCTTTCACAAATTTAATGTTGATTGATGAGACCAGAATTAGCGTAAACGCAACATCCACTTTTGTAGATCGCCACTCTTTTCTATCAATCAAATTTGAATTAACAAATTGGATTGATAATTACTCTTGTTTTATTTTAATTGAGAATAATTATGACATGGAATATTACTTTGTGCATAAGGGATGAGAAATGTAAAATATTAGGTATTATGAGTATTCAAGTGGCAATCAACATGGATGTTAACGATTAATATATATTTGAAATGAGTTGGAATGTTGTAATTGTAATTGTGATTTTTTTAAAAGTTATTTATTATTAATTATATTGATTTTTGGGAGGTTGAATGTATGTATTATAATAAAAATAGTGTAAAAGATGTATAGATGTTTATTGTGAATTTCTAATGGTGTAATAATCTTAGTATTATATAAAATTGTAATGATCAATATTATATCAATTTAGGAGAAGAAAGAAGTGAAGACATTAGATCTAAAAAACTAACAATTAGTTAACATTTAGGAAAAGACATATTAGAAAATAATATTGAATATCATGGATCTATTATTTTAAATTGTCATTACATTCAATGTCTAAGTCATTTTAGCTAATCTAAACTTGATCAACAAAATCCTTCTAGCTAATGAAAACCATTTTCCTTTTAATAACAATAACCTGTTATAATTTGCAAATATCACCAAAACTTTTGTAGGAGCTAGTGTTTCATTGGCTATTGAGGAGACCACATATATGTATCTGTGTTGAACCCTAAGTTTTTCTCCCCTACCCCTAAAGTGATAATAAGGGGAAAATCATTTGTACTAGTAGGAGTAGATTAAACTTCCCAAAATAACAAGAGGAAGAAAACAAGCCTAGTGATATCAAAACCTACTTCTAAAATTTGAAGTAGAAGAAAAGAAATCTTGAATGCTTTGATAGCTTTAGGAATGCAGTAGAATAAAATTTGAATACTAATTTTGATGAATCTTATCTATACATATTATAATGTCAGGGCACTTGAGTCCCTGATGGAAAATACATTATCAACACATTTCTTAACGTTGACGAAAATAAAGATGTTGCCCTCCTTCAGGATGTCAAAGCTATTTATTTCGCTCTTGAAACCGCTCTCAAATTCTTTTGGAAAAAATCCTCTTACTTTTTCACCAAACATGAGAGAGTGAGAGGAGGTGCAACTATCTTACTTTCTAAGAATTGGGCCTAGTATGTAATTGCATTTGGTACTTTCCCATACGACAGAGCTATATGGGGAAACATTGAAAACTAAGAGGTTAAATTTGGCATTTGTTCTATATATGCACCCAAAAACTATAGGGAAATGATTACTCTTTGGAATTAGTTTTTAAATCTATAGGATTTATCCTAGCTCCTTGGGAGAGACTTCAAGGTGATTGAAAAGTTTGAGGACAAGAGGGGAGGTATAGATATGTGCTAAAGGGGAAATGAAAATAATTTTAGAAAAGAATGAAAGATAAACCTAAATTGTTTGATCCCATTGAAGGGTTGGAAAAAGGTAATACCAACATATGATATATTTGGTGTAATGCTTAGAAAGGGGGAATGCAAATTTATTCTAGGTTAGATAGATTTTATAGTAATAGACACTTCTTCAATTTTGACCCAAGTAGCAATGAGTGTAAAGTCAATGTATATCCCTATTCATTATCTGACCACTACCCCCAGTAGGAAAATATCTTATTGGGTAGAGGTAGTTTAGAGGAAGAAAATGAATGATGACTATTTTATTCTCAACACAAGCCTTTTGAAAGATGAGAATTGTAATGAAGTTATATTTACTCTAAGGAAAAATAGCATATGGATGCTCCAAGATTTGAATACTATAGAGATATGGGGACTTGATGTGAATGGGAAGAAAGAGATATTCAAAACCATTAGTAAAAAAGAGAGACATGGATAGGAGAAAGCATGAAAATAATCTCCAAGAAAGATTTATAAGAGCTAAAACTTGTTTGGAGGAAGACTTGTTGAGTGATTTTTTATGTGAAAGACTCATAATTACCAGATTTTTTATAAGTAAATTATAATTTAATAGAATTCAAGAGAGCGCTATAAGTGAGAACTAAATTGAATTGGTTGAAAAATAGGGATAAAGGCACCAAATTTTTTTCTAGATGCATTAAGGACAAAGACATCAATGAAAAAATTGACAAAATTTAGCATGAAGATGACTTTCTAACTAATTAAGAAGAAATCAAAAGGCAATTCATCCTCTTTTATAAAACCTTTTTACATTTGAAGAGGAAAATGTTTCTAACCATAATGCTAGAGAAATCCATCAATGAAATCATTCCAAGGAAAATATTTGAGAAGGATGTAGTCATATTAAGTGAAGAGGTTTCTAAATATGAAATTAGAAAAGTTTCTATGACTCTAAATAATGACAAGTCCCTTGGGGTTGAGGGTGTAGTTCTTTAAAACACATATAAATTGGGTATATGATGAATTGTTTCTAGTTTATAATGAGGCTCTCAATGAAGGATCTTTGGGAAAAAATATCAATAAAGGAATTATTAAATTTCTCCCCAAAGACAAAGATAAAAATTTGATAAAGAAATAGAGACCAACCACCTTCTTGAATGCTTCGTACAAGATTCTAGCTAATATCATAGCTATAAGATTGTTTGACATTCTTCCCTAACTTATAAATAGCCCTTAATATGGTTTTATCAAAGGAAAATTCATCTTACAATACTTTCTTACAAGGAAGCTATAGAGTGGAAGGTATTATAAGAAAAGATTTTCTATGCTCCTCTTATATTTTGAAAAGACATGCATGATGGGGTTGGATTGTCATTCTTGAGAATGACCCTTGAGGTATTTGGATTCCCCAACTTCTTTTGCAACATGGTTACCACTTTGCTAAGAGATGTTGTAGATCAAGTGGAAGTGAATCTCTCTCTCTCTCTCTCTCTCTCTAAAACATTTGCATTGGAAAAATCAATCAAATAAGGTTGCCCCTTCACCCTTTCAATCTTTTTAATTTTCATAGATTTTGTGCACTAATTAAACTAAGAGAATCATGCATAATCACTAAGATAAAGGCCCTCTCACTTCCTAAAAATAAAGACTTTCTTAATATTCAATTTGTGGATGAAACTACAATTTTGGTGGAGCTTAAAGAAATTAATGTGGATAATTTGATTTAGAAACTAGATTACTTCAAAGATTTAGTTGCAAAGATCTCTAATGCAAAATCCATCATTCTTGGATGGACTAATACAACTCCTAAGTTTCTTAAAAAGTATGACTTTTAATGGGGGGGGCCTCATAAGAAAGTGAGATACATAGAAATACCTTTTTTAATTAATCCTAATCAAAAGGGTATGTGGCTGTAATACCCTCTCAGATGACTCTCTTTTCTACATGACAATATTATGATACTATTATAGTTGATGGATTCTATATCTATATTTTAATTTGGTATATTTAGGTGATGAGATGATACATATTTATGGATTATGCTTTTCATATTCTTAGAGTTACATGTTCATGATTATTGTCATATATGCTTATGTATTTATGATTTTGATTATCTCTTCAGTCATTGATTTGATTATGAGACTAACAGTATTTATGTGATGGAGTATGATCTAACCCTTATTCTATATCGGATTAATGGTGCTTATTTATATTTGATGCTTATGTGTGTTCTTGTATCTATGATTTGTGTGTATGACTAGGGGTGAAGTCATAGTTACTCACGTAGTGAGGTCCATATGATAACTTGACTCTTGTCATTTGTTTGCAATGTCTTCTTTATATGTGTGTGTGTGCTCGTATGTGTGTGTGCACGTGTGTGTGTATGTGTATATATATGTACATGTATGATACTCCTAAAGATTTATTTTGTTGTCATTAGTTTTGTCAAAGTCATATTGGATAGTCAAAGTCAATCAATGAAGCAAATAGCGAAGTTAGTGAAGGAAAACAAGAGATAATTTCGGTATAGGAAAAGACAATCATATCGATAAAGGAAAATGAGTGACAAACACCAAGCAGAGAAAGACATGAACCGAGAAGTGCATGGTAGTTACTGAGTTGAGAGAACATGTTACTGAGCAAGAACAAAATGTGTTACCGAGTAACATAGGCTTATATAACAAATCATGGTAGATACATTGAACTTGGACACTGAGCAAAAGACATTTCACTAATTTTAAGGAGAGATCATTTGGTAAAACATAGGAAATGTAAAAATATGATTGCACATGATTACAAGGTAGATCCACCAATGGAAAATGAAAGGAATATATACATTGGAAATGAAATCGAAGTTACCACATCTTTAAGGAGAAGAATCTAGAATGTTTCCACTGCTTCTAAGTCAAGTATATAAAGAATAGATTGTGAAGATCAGAGAAGGATGCGAAACTGATGTGATGGTGATGAAATGCTGATAAGAGATCAAAGTGAAGCTGTTAAAATTACCGAGTATAGATAATTTAGAGAAGAACTGAGAAGGTAAATCAGATTTGAGGCTACCGAGTACTGAAGCTAAATTTTGATTGAAAAGAACTAAAGTACAGAATGAGGTAAAGATGTTATTGAGCACAGTGAGTCTAAATAGCATTCGTTGATGTATTATTATAGACAAATTTTGTATTGATTTATATTGTATTTAGAATTGTAAAATCCCACTATTGGGTAGGCCCTAATAGGTCTTATTTTGTAAAGCCTTTAATAGGGTACATCTCTTAGATTAGAGATTGTGAAATCCTTTAGCAAGGTAGACTATATAAGTCTTTTTGTACTCCTAAAAGGGTAAGCTATCAGAAGTAGCTAAACATTGTAGCTCTAACCGAGAAGCCTTTTTGTTGTAGTAGTGAAGGATTGTGGGTACCATCCCCACCATAATTTTTCCCTCTGACTAAGGGTTTCTGCAAGACCAAAAACCATTGAGTTATGAGTTATGTTTTCATGTTTTTATTTCTATGTTTTATGGTGTTACATGCAAAGTTTACAACTTGGTAAATGATCAGAATATATGATAGCAATACAAATCAAGTTAACAAAAGGTTGATAAAAGTTTTTAAGTACTGATTCACCCCTCTTGTCTCAGTACTTAACTTTCCATTATAAATCCAACAATTGGTATCAGAGCTTGGACTCTTGAGATAAGGGTTTGACCACCTGAGAGTGAAAAGATCATAGAAAGGGAAAGTTACAAGCAAGCTAAGCAGATTGAGAATCTTGAGTTTGAATTTGAAAATGCACATGGGCTGATTGATGATCTGAAAAGGAGATTGGAAAATTCATTGAGGGTGAGAAAGCGTTTATCTGATGAGTTGAAATCCACACAAGAACATGTTGAGATACTTGAGACATCATTTGAATGGAGTGTAAATGATGAATCGAAAACAACCATTGTAGACCTGATGGAAAAGAATAAAGCACTCACCGAGCAGTTGAAACCAATAAAGAAAGATCAAGAGGCACAAGGTATTAGAATGGGTGAAATACTTGAGTCAAAGAGATCAACTAAAGATGTAAAAATAATGGCATAAGAGGACAAGAGGAAAGTTGATGCAAGACTAACTGAGATCATGAGAATGACACAAAAACATTTTTCTATGGCTAACCAACTATTGAATGCAAATCATGAGATAGCTAGGAAGGAATATGAGACTCAAGCATTAAGGTCTGAGGTTGAAAGATTGACAAGGGAACTGAAATCAGAAAATGAATCAAATGAAGTACTAAAATGGAATGAAGAAACATTAAGGAAGTTGGATGAACAACTTAGAGGTCAGATACAACCGAGAGATACAAGTGGACTTGGGTTCACTAGAAACAACACTACTAAGAAGAGAGAGTCCTCAAACCAACACTACTACATTTGGGGCCAAATTTTGACGGCCATTTGTCAGAGTTGCAATGCTCATTTGTTAGAATTTTGACACATGAGTCCGTCGCCATTTATGTGTAGAAGATTGCGATAGAAGACCTACCTGCCAGTTTACTGGAACCTTCTCATGTCAGAAAGTTGCAAATCACAATAGCTTCGAAATGGAATTTCCTTCGGTTCATCCATCAGAATTTCGATAACAAGACCTATCAGAAATATACAATCTCTGTCAGAACTGATTGTCGAACCATATTCATTCCGATGATTTAACTGTTGGAATACCGACAGTTAGCATCATATTCCGACAAGTCTACCTGTTGGTGATATGGCCTCACTGTCCAAAGTTTTTTCAAAAATATTCTCTTTACGACACTTAAACTATCAGAATAGTGATAGTTATGCACTATTCTCCAATAGGTTTTCTTGTCGAACGTATAGCATTACTATCGCACTAAATGTCAAAATTTTTTTTTTTTTGACATTTTGTTTGTCGAATGCATAGCGCTTCTATCAGAATTAATTATGAATTGTCAAAAAACCGATGGATAGGCACATTAAAATTAACATAGCTCAAGAGACCAGCATAGGTTGTCTCTTTCTTCAGTCTATATTATTGACAGAATGTTTTACCTTTCATTAGCTCATCAAATCTGAGGATTTGAAAGAATTTAATAGAATATTTTCATGACAATGTATATTATTTAAGTTGACGTTGCATGAATTTATCTACTTCATGCACTTGTAGACTATGAGGACGGCGATAAAGAAGCATTGCCATGGGAGGAGATGCTTCTTTATCGCCATCTTCATAGTATACAAGTGAGCTAAGTAGATAAATTCGTGCAACGTCAACTTAAATAATATACATTGTCATGAAAATATTCTATTAAATTATTTCAAATCCCCAGATTTGATGAGCTAATGAAAGGTAAAACATTCTATCAATAATACAGACCGAAGAAAGAGACAACCTATGATGGTCTCTTGAGCTGTGTTATCTTTAGTCCTAGCTACCTGTCGATCGTCGAGAATAATCACCACCTTGCATTTATGTACACTGCAAAAATTGATCACAGTCTCTCAAAAACATTTTACACTTGTACATCTCATCAATACTGGAGACCTAAAGTAATTTTATATGATGACTAGCACATTTCGTGCATGGATGAGAAAACACTATCCAAAGTTTCTAGATAACCAATTTTGAGAAGAGGAATGAGTGGAGGCCAAAGAAGGGATAATTGTGAAGGTTTTATAGATGTAGGTTACTAAATTATCATCTCTGCATTGGTAATTAATCTAGCCTCCACTCCATATACATCTTCTCAGAATCTAAAAACTCTCCATCATTGATTCTCGTCATTTTTTCAGCATCTCCGTGGACTGAGACCTTAAATTATTGAGCTTCTCTTTGTTTTGAGAATAGTTTAACATTCTCTACTTAACAAGGCCAACCACATGAAGGTGGAAGCTCACCTAGCCCCTCCTAGGAGCCTCTTATGACCCTTTACAACATTTTAAGACCTCTAAGATGTATTCTTAGGGATCGTAAATGGTCGTAAAGGGTCATAAGGGGTCCTGGGACACAACAGCTAAGAAACATAAATGTAGGCATCATGGTCACAATTTTTTGGAGACACAACATAATTGAGTGGTTTTTCGAGATGATGCAAAGTAGTGGTTGCTTTGCATCATCTGGGAATAGCACTCAATTATGTTGTGTCTCCAAAAAATTGTGACCATGATGCCTACATTTATGTTTCTCAACTGTTGTGATATGTACATCGTAGTCTATTGTTGTTGCAACAACAAAGCCTATATTCCACAACAAAAAGGAAGACATCTTTTTAGCTTGGGTCTCAATCCTACCCCAATTGTTGAAGGATCTAGGGCCAGGCTCAAAAGATGTCTTCCCATTCTGTCTGCAACATTGTGTCCATCCATGATCTCAGGAACATCATCATCTTTCCACTCTTCATTTGCCAAAATATATCGCTTCTTCAAGCTTGCAGAGTAATCTTATTAATAAAAGAACTCTTGCCAACATTAGGGTACCCACAGATCAAAATATTTGATGTTATTGGTGCTTGTGTTCAAGGATATTGATTCATTGTTTTGAAACGACCAAATCATTTTTATTTCGATTGTAGAGAAAAGGAGTGGGAAAAAATGAGTGGGTGAAAGCTGATCGAGAGCGAGAGAAGACATTGCATTTTATTTGATCATAAATGCTCTCTGAAATGACCAATCATGTTTTCTATTGGATTCCTTTTGGTGTTTTTATTTCCCATATTCAGTAGATAAAAATCATGGTGGCAGCCACTTAGCCATCTTTTTGATGTTCCAGGTATTTTACAAAGATACAAGTATGTGGATTTATCGTTCAATTGCTTGCAGTTATTGGTCAAATGCAAATATTTTGTCATGTTGCAAGGGCAAGATATTAGTTTGGTGTTTTTGGATTATGTTAAAAGTTGATTTGGTAAAATCCTCAAAAAGCACACTACATGTTCTAAAATGTAAAGAAGTTGAATGTTAAATGTAAGATATATATCGCATCCATAGTAATCAAAAGAAAGGACATGAAACTTATAAGGAGATTTACCAAACCAAAAATATAAGCGAATAGGAAACATGGATTGGTACCTTATGAATTGGTTTTTGAGGTGCACAATCTTCATCAATCTCCTCAGAACAAGACCCCTCCTCACAAAAAATGCATTTAACACAAAAAACAAATCTACAAAACTAAACCAATGGCATATTTAGAACAAAGAAATAGATTGATAATAATATGCTGAAAATTCTATTATGTTTAATACACGCAAAAGGACCAGCCCCAACAATTCTTAAACATACTTTATCTTATATGATAATAACATGCTAATTAAACTGATAAAGGTGTTATCTGCATTTAATCTGCCAATTACTAATTACACAAAAAACAAATTTACAAAACTAAACCAATGGCATGTTCTTCGTATGTGATTTCTTCATCTTTCGAGCCTCTGGCATCATACTCGACCACAAATTTCAAATGCATTGCATTTTATTTGATCATGAATGCTCTCTGAAATGACCGCATTCTACTAGAGTTGTGCCCTAGCCCGTGCTTTATCTCCATTATTTGATGTTATTGGTGCTTGTGTTGAAGGATATCGATTCACTATTTTCAAATGTTTGGATTGTTTTGGTCATGACTATTCCTCTAGTACACAGTCAGGAAATGTAACTGTCTAATGATTATATGTAATGTTGAATGGATTAAATGCTTTATTCTTGGTAGAAGTGAATGGAAGGAATAGTGTTGGTGTTAGGTTTCATTTATTATTGAATTCAATGGTTTCCAAGATGTGTTGAGGAGTTTGCTCCTTGTTTAATGTTAACTGTTCCTACACAATCCACTCATACAATAGTGAAATGCTATGTGATTGACAATTTCATACAACTGGTCCTTTGGCGTGTATTAAATACAATCCAGTCACTTATTGAATGCTTTGGAGACAACTGGTTTGACTGTCCATGCGTTACCAGTGACTGAGATTCATTAAAGGATACAAAACCCTTCATTTTGGGGTTATTGTGTGTGGATTCAAATGTAGGTTTGATTTGGTTAATGTTTAGAAGAGATTAATAAAGTATTTAAAGACAATCTTACATGTTTGGAGAGGTTTGAGAGGCACTTATAATGATTGTACCCTCACAAACAGCGGCATAGACTGGTTTTACTAAGTTTCCTTTCTCTATTTTGAGGTTTCCTTTCTCTGCCGCAGGGGCACAGTCAGAGGGTTCATTGAAAAAATGATCCTTTGAATGGTTACTATGAATATGAATGATTTGATATAGCATATTTCTCATTTTACTTGAAGTTTGGAATAGCTTGTGCAAGGGTGAAAGTAGTTTTGGTCGTTTTGGTCATGACTGTTCCTCTACATAGTCAGAAAATGTAACTGTCTAATGATTATATGTAATGTTGAATGTATTAAATGCTTTATTCTTGGTAGAAGTGAATGGAGTTTCCAAGATGTGTTGAGGAGTTTTCTCCTTGTTTAATGTTAACTATTCATGCACAATCCACTCATACAACAATGAAGTTACAAAATTGAACCAATGGCATGTTTACAACAAAGAAATATAATGATAATAATATGCTGAAAATTCTATATATTCTATTTAATACACCCCAAAGGACCAGTCCCAACAATTCTTAAACATACTAGTTATCTGATATGATCAATTGTTAATAAAGGTCTAATTCTGTAGACTGCTAGCACGAAGGAAGATTTGACCTAGCCAAATTTTCCTTTTACCACACAAAAAAAATGTGTGATAACTATGTCTACTCCAACCTTAATTGTTTAAGAATTCATCATATTATATAAAGTATGTTTAAGAATTGTTGGGAGTTCTATTAGACCTTTGTTGTAAACATGTCATTGGTTTTCAAATGTTTGGATTCATGTTTTTTGATATTACTGGCATATATGTTTAGTGACACCATTGTATATTACTGTCACTAAAATGACCACATTCTACTGGTGTCATGCCCTAGCCCATGCTTTAACTCCATTATTTGATGTTATTGGTGCTTGTGCTAAAGGATATCCATTTTTTTGAAATGTTGACTGTGGTTATCAAATGGACAACCTGTGAGCTTCTAGCTAGGTGTCATTTGTATTGATAGCTTAGGGCATCAAATGTATTGTATCATTGATAGTTGAGACTTTGTTAAAAGGAAATAGGACAAAGAATGATTCTGATTTAGTTTCTCTATTTTGATCTCTGAGTGGCTTACAACCCTAGAGAAGTATATGCAGATTTACAAATGTAGTTGTACGATACATAGCAGCCGATAATTCACAAGAAATCCATGCATCTAATTTGAATAGAAATTAATACAAAGAAATAGGGTCCTCCAATGGCCCAATCATCCAGACCTTGATTGTCCCCTCAACCAGTGACCCTTTAAAACTGGGTTATCATGCAATCAGTGAATGATCCTTCATTCTCCTAGTCTGCCCTGCATCCAAACATATTGGAAATACATAATACAATGATAACAAGTCTTTCACAATCCCCCTTCCCTCAAGGGACACTATCAACCATCCCTTCCACATAGCATTTCACTATTGTATGAGTGGATTGTGCAGGAACAGTTAACATTAAACAAGGAGCAAACTGCTCAACACATCTTTGTTGTAAACATGCCACTGGTTCAGTTTTGTAAATTTGTTTTTTATGTTAAATGCATTTAAATGGAACATTAAGCATAGTAATAATATGCTTAATCTATTAGTAATTGCAGATTAAATGCCCATAACACCTTTATCAGTTTAGCATGTTATTATAAGATACTAAAGAAGACCTACTATTTGTCAGAGAAATCTTCACTATCCCCCACAATGAAGACAATGAAGATTGACCTCCTGCCCCACAACAAAGAACATTGTAATAAGAATAAGATATAATATAGTGTTAGAATAAACTTTGAACAAAGACATGTAATGCTTAAGTTAACGATCTAAAAAGCTGCAAATATAGGAATTGAAAAAGAAGATAGTGCCAAGAAACATTTTCACAAATATGAAACGTGAGGAAAAGTAATAACATTAACAATGCCAAGATTCACAACATTAAATTTCACCTGCGGATGAGTTTCTGCAGTGGGTTGCCCAGCATCAAAAATATGTTGAGTTGCATTTGAGCTGTAACTAAGAGTATCATGTGGAACAGACCCTAAACTTTGAAAGTGTTCTCCAACCTGGCAATTCAAAATTCAATCTAGGCAAGCATCAGTAAGTGAAATAAATTATAGACATCAACATCAACATCATCATAATCATTAGAAATAAACTTTAAAGACATATTTTGGATAGTACTATGTTTCTTGAAAGTTTTTGTGATGCTTCTAAACTTTAAAGACATATTTTATGGCTTAATGATAACATAGATTAGTGTTTTGTTTTCTGATGGAATGTTGTTGATCATTCATGGTCTTGAAGAAAATTTTGATTGTTTTGATTCTCAAGTCTTGACGTTGTTTCTCAATGTGATATAGACTGACCATAAGATGGTTCAGTTGGTCCTCTCTTTCTGTTTAATCATTTGTCTTCTTCATGGTGTAAGTGTTCATTAATATTCATTAATGGCGGGCGATGATTCCTTGGTAATAAAGGCATTGACAACATTCATAATCATATAGCTCTTTACCTGATCTAGTCACATCATCAACATCAAGGTCAGTTTGTCTAGCCTCGGCCTCAACCTCAACCTACTCATTAACAATGACCTCTACACTCTCTACAGCTGTAATACAAATTGTTACATTAATCCAAACACCAATTGCAATTAAATTTGTATTACTACACCAATCAATTTAAGATGTTTACTTGTATTACTGTGATGCACATCCTCATTTTCATCAATCATTTTCATCAACATGCGCAGGTTGTTTACAACAAGAATCGATAGGCTCCAAAGTTTCTAGATAACCATTTTTTAGAAGAAGAAAAAGTGGAGGCCAAAGAAGGGATAATTGTGAAGGTTTTCTAGATGTAGGTTACTGAATCATCATCTCTTGTTGATATATTTCAGATTCTACTACGGAATGAACAAACTATAGAGATCTAACACAGCTAAACATTTAATAAAGTAAACAAGAAGGGATAGAAGATACCCAGATATCAACCAAGTATACTCCAGTCTATATGCCTCCAACTGTACTAACAAAGGTGCCGAGGAGAACTTGATTAGTACCTTAGTGTTAGTGTATTGAGGAAGAGTCCAGTCCTAATAGAGGCTTCCAGCCCTAATCAACTCATAGTTAACATTGCCAATAATTGCTGGTTGTATGGATTAGATCATAATCTAATCTTTATTCATGCTCAGGCTTGTTCTTATCTATTAGCCGAAGCTGCTTATCTTTCACACCAATATATGCTGATCTAAGTTTGCTTAAGGCAGAGAATCAAGGTTTTGGGGGAGGGAAGCACGTTATGTTTTTGGTGCTTCTCTCCCTAGAATCCAACACCATATATATATGAATTGAATAATCTTCAAGAGGGCCGACTTGGTCTTATTAAATATATTTAATGTTAAAGCCAAGAGGCTGACCTTGGGCCCTTAACTAATTCAACCAACACATATATATAAATGAAATAATAATCTCCTTATTATTATAAATTGCACAAGGGTATGTATTTGATTAGTTCGATCTTGGCCGAAAGGCTATAATTATTAACACTTTGCACTAGTACTCAATCTGGCCTCCACTCCATATACATCTTCTCAGAATCTAAAAACTCTCCATCATTGATTCTTGTTATTTTTTCAGCATCTCGATGGACTGAGACCTTAAATTATTGAGCTTCTCTTTGTTTCAAGAATAGTTAAACATTCTCTACTTAACAGGGCCAACCACGTGAAGGTGGAAGCTCATCTGGCCCCTCCTAGGAGCCTCTTATAACCCTTTACGACATTTTAAGACCTCTAAGATGTATTCTTAGGGATTGTAAATGGTTGTAAGGGATCATAAGGGGTCCTGGGACACAATAGATGAGAAACATAATTGTAGGCATCATGGTCATAATTTTTTGGAGACAACGTAATTGAGTTGTATACCCAGACGGTGGAGAGAAACTCCTGCACCTCCAATTCCAAGTTGACTACATCTGTTGCTCATGAATACAAGGTCCTCCAACAGATGTATTCAACTTGGAATTGGGGGTACCGAAGTTTCTCTACACAACTTGTGTACACAACTCAATTACGTTGTCTCCAAAAGATTGTGACTATGATGCCTACAATTATGTTTCTTAGCTATTGTGAAATCTACATTTATGTTTCTCAGTTGTCGTGTTTATGTGCATGTTTTTTTATGTATTTTGGATAGTAAGTCTAATTTAATTTGTCCGTGGACTAAGACCTTAAATCATGTAATGAGGACACTTAGAAGACTAGTATATGCAAATTTCATTATTTAATAATAAAAATCTATTAAAATGTTTATACCTTCTCCCATTTGCTGGTGTAATTCCTCTTTGAGTATCCCTTTTCTCCTTTGCATCCAAAATGAACTCATTCCAATCCCTCACTGGAATAAAGGGAGGATGCTCAAACTTCAGCAAGACTTCATACACGCAATGTTCGTAGATTATGTTCAATGCATTATTTATGTTCGTAAATCAGTGTTGCATACAAATCTACGGATAGTGCGTGTAACGAAGTCATGCTCAAGCTTGAAAATGATAGTCAATCCATAGTCAAGGTCAAGGAACAAATGGAACAACCAAGAAAACACTATACGTTAAATCATGTGATTGATAGTAGATTGGGGCTCACCTGAGCCATAAACATGAAGAATTATTCTAAAAAAAGATGTAAACCATATATATGCGCACTTGAGGCAAAGAGAAGTTACGTCATATCCATATTAAAATATTAGTTACAATATGAAAATACTAAACTAACTAATTCCTAAGTTCATCTCTGCATATGATCGCAACAAAGATATGTGATTACAATACAGAGAAGGCATCGTAAAAATATAATTTCAGAATTTTCCCTAGCCTGACACGTTTTGCACTCAAATCCTTCATCGCAGATAAGTGGAGATGGGCAGATAGATGCAGATGAGTTGTCATCGACCCAACTAAAGTATCCGTAGCCATTATTTCCCTGTGATTCCTAGTCTACATTAGTTCTTATATTATAATGAATAGTATTTACATTAGAAACATTAAATATATACATATCAGCAACCTTTTTTCTATTTGGGCAGCACCAAAATTGTCGTCCAGGGTTGTTGGATGTCTGTGAAGTCTTCAACACACACTGCCCACCACCACATCGATAGTTTGGCACATTGGCAAGAGTCATCGAGCCTATATATCAATAATGCACCGCACCATCGTTACTACATTTATTATTTTTATATGAAATACACCAAGGAGTACCATCAGAAATATTAACCATTTACAATAATGAAAAGTAAACCTAAATCAAATAGCTCATTTTTTTATCAGCATGTGTAGTCTCTGTGTATGTGAAAAATGAAGGAAATATGAAGCTGAAATAAAATAGTGAACAAAATAGTATTTGATCCACATAGACTGAATGAAATATACCATCAAAAGAAGGTGACAAAATCCTGTCACGAAACACAGACATAAGAAATCAAAAAGGGACAAAAGACAAGAAATAAGAAAAAATCATTACGACTATAGAAAAATCATTTATACTACAATCAAAAAAAGAAACACTCTTTGTCAACAATTTTCATAATCATTAGGACTATAGAAAAATAATTAAGACTATACAAAATCAAATTTTAGAAATGGATGGTTCTAATGCTTTGCCATTACAACAATTGAGCATTCATCATTTGGTATTGTGTACTCCATTTAAGTATGTCAACAATGTTCAAAATCCTGTCACCAAGAACATATAAGAAATAAGAAAAATCATTAGGACTATAGAAAAATCAAGTTCTATAAATGGATGGTTTTGATATTGCTTTGCCATTACAACAATTGAGCATTCATCATTTGGTACTTCTTGGTGTATTCCATTTAATTTTTTCAGTTGTCATGTTTATGTGCATGTTCTTTATGTGTTTGGCTTGATTTGAAAGCATAATGATTTGACAATCTTTTTTCAGGATAGGCGTAATCATCCCGCCAACCTTAATTAGCAACATTTGTGATATATGTCAAGTACTTATAATCAATATGCCCAAAAAATAGAGACTTAGTAGTAAAAGCATGTCCTTTGGTTTACTAGTTTACTTATAATTAGTATGTCCTTTGGTTTACTAGTTTAATCTGGTTTAAGAATGGTTTGTTTCATGTTTGAATGTACCATTGAATGAAGCTTGGATATATTAAGTACAATCTTAAGACTTGTGACTCTTCAAATTCTCTTGTTTCCTTCAGACCTCCAAACATGTGTACTTTTAGTAGCCCTCCAACAAATGGACTTGTGATGATTTTCACAATAGTACATGTGTAGGAGGACTCCTAAAAGTACTAAAGCAAATCTGAATGTTCATCACCTATGCATATAAGAGTTGATCATAGAAGGTATATGCTGTTGGGTAAGCTCCCAATAGCACTCAGGTAAATATGCATGTTCATCACCTGTGCATATGAAGTGGCTCTAATGGAAGATACAATCACTAAATTCTGCATACTCCTTATTTTGTTCTGCGTTGATATTGTCAGACATGGTCTTTTTTTAATGAAATGACTCATTATTTGTACATTGACTAGAATGTTGTTGGAAGAAGGATGATTTGTTTGCAACCATTTTTTCAACTCTAATTTTCTCAACACAAAGGGACATTTATCATAGCCATAGAAACATGATTATTTTAAAATGAAATACACCGAGGATTACCATAAAAAATATTGACTATTTATAATCATGAATAGTTAACCTTAATCAAATAGCTCATTTTTTTATCACCATGTGTACTCTCTGTGTATATGAAAAATGAATGAAATATCAAGCTGAAATAAAATAATGAGCAAAAATTCAAATTCAAGGCCTAATTTATCAAGAGCAACAAACATTAGGACAAAAGAAAAATCATTAAGAGTATAGAAAAATCATTAGGACTATAGAAAAATCATTAAGACTAGAAAATCAAGTTCTAGAAAAATCATTAAGAGTACTATAGAAAAATCATTAGGACTATAGAAAAATCATTAAGACTCCAAAATCAAGTTCTAGAAAAATCATTACGACTATAGAAAAATCATTTAGACTATAAAATCAAGTTCTAGAAATGGACGGTTCTGATGCTTTGCCATTACAACAATTGAGCATTCATCATTTGGTACTTCTTGGTGTATTCCATTTAAGTTTTTTAGCTGCCATGTTTATGTGCATGTTCTTTATGTGTTTGGCTTCTCTCCCTCGCAAGGGATATGTCGATAGGTAATTGATTTGAAAGCATAATGATTTGACTGTTCCAAGTAATGTTTTTAATCCTTTGAAGTTTCTCATGATCCTGATGTAAGTTGATTGGATTAAGAAATTTGGGGATCCAATAGGACTTTAGGGGAGTTCAATAAATGTTTTGGAAGACTTAGAGGAACTATTAGCATGACTGTTCCTTCATCTACAACGAGTTAGACTGAATTTGCTAAGTTTTTCCTTTGTTTTCAAGTGTATTTTGTAATCTATTTCCTTTCCATGGACCCAAAGACCTAGGACCCATGGAAAAAGGATACTAACAATGTATTATACAAATCTAATGTTTTTTACTTGCAGAGATTTGAGAAATTAAAGAGAACACTGGCTATGTTTAATGTTTACTGTTCCTGCACAATCCACTCATACAATAGTGAAATGCTATGTGATTGACAATTTCATACAACTGGTCCTTTGGCATGTATTAAACAGAATGGAATTTTCAGCATATTATTATCATTCTATTTATTTGTTGTAAACATGTCATTGGTTCGGTTTTAATCTACTGGTGTCGTGCCCTAGCCCATGCTTTATCTCCATTATTTGATGTTATTCACTGTTTTGAAATGTTGACTGTGGTTATCAAATGGAAAAAATAGAAGAAAAAAATTGTACACAAATTTTTTTTAACAAAACTGAACCAATGGCATGTTTACAACAAAGAAATAGAATTATAATAATATGCTGAAAATTCTATTTTATTTAATACACGCCAAAGGACCAGTTGTATGAAATTGTCAATCACATAACATTTCACTGTTGTATGAGTGGATTGTGCAGGAACAGTTAACATTAAACAAGGAGCAAACTCCTCAACACATCTTGGAAACCATTGAATTCAATAATAAATGAAACCTAACACCAACACTATTCCTTCCATTCACTTCTACCAAGAATTCCAGCACAAGCACAAGCTATTCCAAACTTCAAGTACAAGCTATTCCAAACTTCAAGTAAAATGAGAAATATGCTATATCAAATCATTCATATTCATAGTAACCATTCAAAGGATCATTTTGTCAATGAAACCTCTGACTGTACCCCTGCGATAGAGAAAGGAAACCTCAAAATAAAGAAAGGAAACTTAGTAAAACTAGTCTATGCCGCTGTTTGTGAGGGTACAGTCATGATAAGTGCCTCTCAAACCTCTCCAAACATGTAAGATTGTCTTTAAATACTTCATTGACCTCTTATAAACATTAACCAAATCAAACCTACATTTGAATCCACACACAATAGCCCCAAAATGAAGGGTTTTGTATCCTTTAATGAATCTCAGACACTAGTAATGCATGGACAGTCAAACCAGTAGTCTCCAAAGCATTCAATAAGTGACTAGATTGTATTTAATACACGCCAAAGGACCAGTTGTATGAAATTGTCAATCACATAGCATTCCACTATTGTATTAGTGGATTGTGCAAGAATAGTTAACATTAAACAAGGAGCAAACTCCTCAACACATCTTGGAAACCATTGAATTCAACAATAAATGAAACCTAACACCAAAACTATTCCTTCCATTCACTTCTACCAAGAATAAAGCATTTAATCCATTCAACATTACATATAATCATTAGATAGTTACATTTTCTGACTGTGTAGAGGAACAATCATGACCAAAATGACCAAAAATACTTTCACCCTTGCACAAGCTATTCCAAACTTCAAGTAAAATGAGAAATATGCTATATCAAATCATTCATATTCATAGTAACCATTCAAAGCATCATTTTGTCAATGAACCCTCTGACTGTACCCCTGTGGCAGAGAAAGGAAACCTCAAAATAAAGAAAGGAAACTTAGTAAAACCAGTCTATGCCACTGTTTGTGAGGGTACAGTCATGATAAGTGCCTCTTAAACCTCTCCAAACATGTAAGAATGTCTTTAAATACTCCATTGATCTCTTCTAAACATTAACGCATGGACAGTCAAACCAGTAGTCTCCAAAGCATTCAATAAGTGAATATGAATGTTTGAAAACTTTCCTCTCAACTTCCCCAACCACTCCTAATCAGTTAGAGGGATTAGTTGAGTGTTTAGACACTAAAACTTCTTAAACATACTTTATCTGATATGATGAATTGTAATATCAACAAACGTGAATCCAAACATTTGAAAACAGTGAATCGATATCCTTGAGCACAAGCACCAATAACATCAAATAATGGAGATAAAGCACGGGCTAGGGCACAACACCAGTAGAATGTGGTTATTTCAGTGAGCATTCATGATCAAATAAAATGCAATGCATTTGAAATTTGTAGTTGAATATGATGCCAGAGGCTCGAAAGACATTGCCAATCAAAGATACCAATCAAAGATGAAAAAATCACATACCTTCTCTCGCGCTCAGCTTGCACGAAGGAAGATTTGATAGCCAAATCTTCCTTGTACCACACGAAGAACATGCCATTGGTTCAGTTTAGCATGTTATTATCATATCAGATAAAGTATGTTTAAGAATTGTTGGTAAGGATAGGAATAGTGGAGATTCTAGAAATATCCCTCTAACCGATTAGGAGTGGTTGGGGAAGTTGAGAGGAAAGTTTTCAAACATTCATATTCACTTATTGAATGCTTTGGAGACTACTAGTTTGACTATCCATGCGTTACCAGTGACTGAGATTCATTAAAGGATACAAAACCCTTCATTTTGGGTTATTATGTGTGGATTCATCCACTTTAGCCAGGAAGATCAAGAAGATGGGGCAGGAGGACATTGTGGTAGAAGAAGTATTTAAAGAAGCAACAAGAAGCAATAGAAAAGTTTTCAGGAGTTTGGAACAACATTTTAGAATCCATGAATGGTATGGGTAAGGTGACCTTCATTATTGGCCGTGACTTCAATGAAACATTGGATATGGCTGATAAGAAGAAGGGTCACTTGTTGATAGTGTTCCTTGAGGCAAGGGGGATTGTGAAAGACTTGTTATCATTATATTGTATATTTCCAATATGTTTGGATGCAGGGCAGACCAGGAGAATGAAGGATCACTCATTGATTGCATGATAACCTAGTTTTGAAGGGTCACTGGTTGAGGGGACAGTCAAGGTCTGGATGTTGATAGTAATTCGTTGAGGGAAGGGGGATTGTAAAAGACTTGTTATCATTGTATTGTGTATTTCCAATATGTTTGGATGTAGGGCAGACTAGGAGAATAAAGGATCACTCACTGATTGCATGATAACCCAGTTTTGAAGGGTCACTGGTTGAGGGGACAGTCAAGGTCTGGATGTTGATAGTGTTCCTTGAGGGAAGGGGGATTGTGAAAGGCTTGTTATCATTGTATTGTGTATTTCCAATATGTTTGGATGTAGGGCAGACCAGGAGAATGAATGATCACTCACTGATTGCATGATAACCCCACCAAGCATTCTTTCCTTTAAGTTTCCACAATATCTCAAAATATGATCATTATTCTTTACTTTCTTCTATATGCTATTCTTTCTATGGTTTTGTTATCTCAAAAATATATCAAAAACGTTGCAGATGTGCATATAAAAGTAAAATATTGTCCTTCAATTGTTCCACATTGAAGCATTTCCTCTTGGGAGTATTCTCTTCGTTTGTACAATATCTATCAAAAATGGTTCCCATATTTCTTCAAGATCTATTTTAATCTTTATACTGCAATTTTGATTAGATTTGACCAATAGTTGAAATCATTGGTATTTTATAGCATATACTCCTAATGTGAAATGTGGAGAGAAAGAAAGAGACACACTAGGTATGAATAACACAATATACCCATCATCACTTAGCACTTAAATAATAAATTATGGACAGGGAACAACCCCCTAACTTCTAGATGTTTGTTTCATGTTGGCCTCTTATTATATGCAAAGGTAGGTCTATCTTAGGCTAACAACCACAGTGTAGGGGCCATAAATTATGGATCCCAAAATAGTGCACACTTGTATTAAATTAGGTTCACTATACTACAAGGGAATGGAAACCATGCAATAGTGCCTCATGGGGATGGAAGCAACCCTTCACCAAGAAGATGATTGTGTCTGTAATATTTACTAGCGGCAAAGAACATAATTTGGTTCCAGCAATTACTCCTAGAAGATAATGGCACCCACAAAACACTTGGAAAAGATAGCACTCACTATATCTTTTATCACTCTTTTAAAGCTGGGACGATAAATCTCAAAGATTGATCAACGAATTCTTGAACACAAAGAACCATTGACAGTTATGATTCATGTGTACAATAGCCAACAACCAGTTGTTCCAATCATGGTGTCCAATAATTATGTTAGAAAAAGAATCTACAAATCCTTTACACAACCATAATAGATTCAAACCATGAACCGTAAGAACCTAACAATGGGACTAAGAAAGATATAGCCTAAACAAATCTTGATCATATTCCACCCTATTGTAAGGCCCAAGAAGTAACTCTATCTTAAAGCTACACATTCCTCTAGATGAAGCTCAAAGGTCAGGTAGCTAAAGCATAGCAATAATTGAATGAATATAGGAATAATTTGATGTACAATCATTTGCTAGCTTGGTTTGTGGGTTTTCCACATAATATTTTCCTTTTAACCACATTTATAGTTTGAGAAAATCAGAAAAAATTGTTTCAGATTTATATTATTCTTTTGAACTAGCACACTGCCATCAAAATGCATAATCATTGGTAATATCAAGAAAATTCCTATTGATTAGTAGGATATCCTTATTAAAATTTGATGGATGGATTTCTTGTGAATTATCGACTGCTATGTATCCTGCAACTATGAAAGGAATAGTGTTGGTGTTAGGTTTCATTTATTATTGAATTCAATGGTTTCCAAGATGTGTTGAGGAGTTTGCTCCTTGTTTAATGTTAATTGTTCCTGCACAATCCACTCATAAAATAGTGAAATGCTATGTGGAAGGGATGGTTGATAGTGTTCCTTGGGGGAAGGGGGATTGTGAAAGACTTGTTATCATTGTATTGTGTATTTCCAATATGTTTGGATGCAGGGCAGACTAGGTGAATGAAGGATCACTCATTGATTGCATGATAACCTGGTTTTGAAGGGTCACTGGTTGAGGGGACAGTCAAGGTCTGGATGATTGGGCCATTGGAGGACCCTAGTTCTTTGTATTAATTGCTATTCAAATTGGATGCATGGATTTCTTATGAATTATCGGCTGCTATGTATCCTGCAACTGGATCCGTAAATCTGCATATACTTCTCTAGGGTTGCAAGCCACTTAGGGATCAAAATAGAGAAACTAAATAAAAATCATTCTTTGTCCTATTTCCTTTTAACAAAGTCTCAACTATCAATGATACAATACATTTGATGCGCTAAGCTATCAATACAAATGGCACCTAGCTAGAAGCTCATTGGTTGTCCATTTGATAACCACAGTCAACATTTCAAAAAAATGGATATCCTTGAGCACAAGCACCAATAACATCAAATAATGGAGTTAAAGCACGGGCTAGGGCATGACACCAGTAGAATGCGGTCATTTTAGTGACAGAAATATACAATGGCATCATTAAACACATATGCCAGTAATATCAACAAACGTGAATCCAAACATTTGAATACAGTGAATCGATATCCTTGAGCACAAGCACCAATAACATCAAATAATAGAGATATAGCACTAGCTAGGGCACGGCACTAGTAGAATGCGATCATTTTAGTGACAAAAATATACAATGGTGTCATTAAGCACATATGCCAGTAATATCAGCAAACGTGAATCCAAACATTTGAATACAGTGAATCGATATCCTTGACCTTGAGCACCAATAACATCAAATAATAGAGATATAGCATTGGCTAGGGCATGACACCAGTAGAATGCGGTCATTTCAGAGAGCAACTCCCTCAACAATAAAATGAAATGCATTCAAATATGATGCCAGAGGCTTGAAAGATGAAGAAATCACATACCTTCTCCCGCGCTCAACTTTCGCTCCTTTTCTCCCGCTCTCCAAATGAAATAAAAATGATGAGGCTATTTCACTTTTTTAAAAAATGTATACCCCGAATCTATCGGAGTTCCGATGGTCAATTAAACAGCCATTGGAATACTGACATCATCGGGGCCTATTACAAAAAAAAAACACCAAATTCATAAGAAAAAGTTACTCGTCGGAAACTTTTGTCAAAATTTGGCCCCAAATGTAGTAGTGCAAGCTGCCAAATGACACACTACTACCCCACCGAAGACAAAGAAGCCAAATTTCTATTATTGTGGAAAATGTGGTCATACAACTAATGTCTGCAAGATAAAAAGAGGTAAACCACTGAGTATTCCTAAATTTGATGGTTATTTTTATAATTTCAATAAGTATGGACATCAAGAATTTGAGTGTAGATCAAGGATTGCTAACAATATAGGGAAGCAAAAATTCAATGGTTACTACAATACTTGCAATAGATATGGTCATAAGTCTGAAGATTGTAGGTCACAAAGAAAGAATGCCAAATGGGTACCTAACCGACATAATACAATAAACAATCAACAAGGCACATCAATACCATGGGACTACAACACAAGAATTTCATGTACAACATGTGGGAGATATGGACACATTGCATCAAATTACATATTGATGCATGTTAGAAATAATAGAAGATCATGGAGAAATCTTGGAATGGCATGTTTCTATTCTCATAAGGTAGGTCATCTAGCCAAATATTGCAGGTACCGAGGTAAGGTCCAACCAAGGAAAAGAAAAGTGACACAACAAAAGTGAATGTTAAAGAAGTAAGAAACCAGATGAATCAAATACAGAGAAGGAAGTCTCAAGATGATGAAACATCATTTGGACTAGTCGATGGCACCTCATCCTCTAGATCGGGTGCACCTATCTTCAACTAACTGGTTAAAGGTATGAATAGGAATTGTGAGTCAAATTTCAATCATAAATCGGTTCCTAACATCTGTGCAAAGATCCATATAAGCATATTTAGATTCATTTGGACATATATTGTGAAGTTAATTGTTTGATCGATGAAAGATAATGTTATTTTGTTTCATTCGGTAAAAGAAAATATAGTTTGATGATCATTGAAAAGGTGAGTCGGTGACATCATTAATTTCTACTGTACTAGCTATTGGAAACCCTAATCGATGAAAAAGTATAAATAGACCCCTTTGTTGGTCATTTTTACCTAACATTTTCAAAGAGCATTTAACCGCCTTATAGAGTTGAGTCATCTGAGAGAATTTGAGTGATTGTTGAGGTAATTCTAATTTATTTAAGCACAATTGAGCATATTTGAGTGATTTCTAGTATGTGCCCTAGTTGTGGAAGTGTGACCGAGTTGTTTCACATGAAACCCTATTTCAATCAAGTGGTGATATATATGAATTGATGGGACCTAAGGTACAAAATCTTGTTTTTGTTGAGAAGGTTGATCCTATCAACCCTAAATACAAGATTCCTCCCGCAAAAGCCTCCAAACTAGATAAAATGGGGGACTTTCATCTATTCTAGAAATATTTATTTTGATCAAAGACATCTGTTCTTTTATCCACTATAAAATCAAGGAGATTTGTCAAGCGTACAATAATAATCCTTCCAGAGTTTGTACAAAAATGAGAAATTGAAGGATGAACACATTCACCTAGGTTCCAGAGTTTGTACGAAAATGAGAAATTGAAGGATGAACACATTCACCTAGAGGCTAAGGGTTTAATGCATACCCTACATATTCTGAGGGTTTTCAAGACCAAGTGGATAAGAATCATGTTAATCTGAGTCCACGATAAGTTTATGTGGCTAGATGAACCAGTCAAAATCACTAATGATGTTCTATGCATCGTGAATGGATACCCGATTGGTGACAGACCGAAGGAAAACAAGAAGACAGAAGAGGTCTTAAGATATCTATTGTGGAAGACCTTGAAATCAAATTTGCATGCAATGCCATATTGTACCGAATCTTTCAATCTTCTCGAGTGGACAGTGTACCATATGGAGAAGTGGACATAGCATACAAAATTGTCAAGAAGGACATGAAGATTGATTTGTGTGAAATCTTGTTGAAGCAATTTGATGATAATATGATCACAATTCGGAAAGCCAAGACCAACACATTGAAGTTTGGTTCTCTATTCGTATGTATATTCTTATATTTACAAAACTTCTTGCCTTCTATTGGTAATGTGATCTGGAATGTGGAGAAACCAATTATCTATCAGATTAATGACTACATCAAGAATTTAGGAGATAATTTTGATATTTTCATGAGTGATTATTTTACCAAATTTCAAGAAACGATGCATAAGAAATTTAGGATTGCACCTCAACTAGTGGAAGAACACCAAGATACTATATGTTTTGAGGTTGATACTGACACTTGCCTTGTTAAAGATGTTGAGCCAAGGACTATTTGGCTACAATTGATGGGCTATGAGATTAACATTGATATAGAATCACAACAAATTGAATCCCTACTAGTTAAACCTATGGATAGGAGAGAAAAACAATATGGAACATATGAGGAATTCATGGAGAAGCTAAAACTAGGTATATTGATACCTAAGGCTAAAAGGAAAACAAACAGAATGATTACTGATCTATCTAAAAATCTTGGAGTTAGCATTGAAGATGATGAAGTAGGACCATCTGAAGATAAGGGAAAGAAATTACCACAAGTGGAAAATAAATCACCAATCCCCAAAGGAACAACACCAATGAAAAGGTCTACAACTACACTAGGGGAGTAGAGGAAACCTGATCCTGAGAAATTGAAACCAAAAACTTATGCAAGAGAAAAGAAAACATCTACTAGACCAAGAAGAAAATTAAGATTGCAAGAGGATAGTGAAACTGAATCTGAAGATCTGAGTCAATTTAAAGTTGTGAAGAACTAGCCCCCAACACCAAAATGTTTAGATGAAT
Organism: Chamaecyparis obtusa; assembly: GCA_027943335.1. Taxonomy (NCBI): domain Eukaryota; kingdom Viridiplantae; phylum Streptophyta; class Pinopsida; order Cupressales; family Cupressaceae; genus Chamaecyparis; species Chamaecyparis obtusa. The sequence continues at coordinate 818,288 of BSBK01004338.1, forward strand.
TTCTTGAGAATCTTAAGAAGTATGGAGGGTTTGGAGGAAGGAGATATACTAAGTATGATACACAAAGTGATGAAGACAAAGTAAAGATAGAGGATGTTGTTTTCACATTGCAAAAATTTAGGAGAATACCCATTGAAGTTTCCAACCTACTACTTGATAATCTCTATAAGAAAATTGATGCAAGATGGAAGTATGCATTGAACTTTGAGAAATAGATAAGGGAAAGATCTCTAGTACTAACTATACCCGATTTGATGTTACTTGAGATTAAGGAAGCAATGCGAAAGTACTCTAGAAAATTTTTCATCAAGGGAAGATCTTTAAGGATCATGGTTAGAGATCTAGAAGTACATAAAGAAATTGATGAAAAATGGAGAGAAATCTACTTTCTAGACCAGTCAACCGAGACTGAGGAACATCAAGAAAAGGACACCACATTTCTTGAATTTGAAAAAGAAAATGATGACAAAGATGATGAAATATTCAGAGATGATCAAGGTAAGTTTGATCCTATTGATTTAACACAAGAAAAAAATGGGGTGATAATTTAAGACATCACAGATAAAGACCCAACTGAAGAAATAAGATAAGATGAAGATGTCATGGATACCAAGGATAAGGACACATAATATATGGAAATTAAAGATACTGCTACAGTAAATTTCATGGAAAAAAATCCAGTTTTACAACAAGTACATGATTATTCTGAGATTCATGAAGTTATTTATGAAGTTGCTAAAGAAATCCCTATAGATGCCGAAGAAAAGACTATCGAACAATGGAAGGAGACAAAACAAAAATCAACTGAGGAACTTAAGGAAATCAAGACAAACAAAGAACAAAATAATGAGTAGGTTACCTCCACTGAGACTACATGACAACAACAAAAACCACAAGAGTAAGAAAAGGAGAAGCAACAAGATCAAGAAAAAGAGAAGAGGAAAAAAAAGAAGAAAAAAAAGAGGAGAAACAAGAAAAAGAGAATAAAGAGAAGAAACAAGAAGAGAAGAAAGAAGAAAAGAAAGAAGAGAGAAGAGAAGAAAGAAAAGAAGACACTACAAGTGAGACTACATCTAATGCAATGAAGACATCATGTTCCCCAAAATTTTCTACTAGTGAAAGCATTTTGGTTGAGAAGGAGAAGAAAAGAAAAAGAAAACATGAGAAAATTAAAGTTGATGTGAGCCAACCGATAATAGTACCTAAGGTAGACATATCTTTACTTAGCCCAAATGAATTATCTAAATATGGAGATCTACTGAAGATGAAAGTAGCCCAAGACAAAATGTTCGCAAAGAAATAAAAGATAGATGTATTAGAAAGTGTAAAGAATATATTGCAGGAAATTGTTCTTGATGCACATGTCAATGAGAAGGGTAATCTACTTAGTCAACTGGAGGAGTTGGTCAAGAGAGTCAAAGAATCTAGTATAGAAACCATTGAGTACCTGATGAAAGTACACGGGAAGAAAATAGAGCATAAAATAATTGAAGATATACTGAAGAATCTTGCATTAGACAAGGTATCACTTTCTAAGTTGACTATAGATTTGGAAAATAAATTGCATGATATTATTTCATTGTTTCATAAAATTTGTTTAATATCAAATTTCACCAAGAAGGTTAGAAAGAAAGATGATTCTGTGGAGAAAGAGATAACCGAGCAACTAATGAATGTTACAACCGAGCCTGGATCACTTCAAATTTACTACCCAAGGTTGAAACATTTGATGAGAATGCAACATGAACTTAGAAGAGAAGAATGAAAGATAAGGATGGAACTTCTTGAGCTGCAAGCATTTTTTATTCCCCAAGTAGAATCATTGCAAAAACATCTACACAATTCTAACTAAAATCACAATATTTTTTATTTTAAAATGTTTCAATTATAATGTTTAAAATGAAATGACTCATTCTAACCATCCTTATCACTCAAATATCACTCAATCCAAATGTCACCATTGATAATCAATTTTAAATGTTTGAGTTGCATCTTGAAAATCATAATGACTTAGATAAAAAGTCATAATTTATATTTGTTACCAAATTATTTTAACTCATTAGATCTCCCTTTCCACAATAGTTTAGCTAAACTATTTTTTGATTTAAACATGTATTCAATTTTAATATTATAATTAGTTAAATAAAATTGAAATGTCAATATTCAAAATAAAAATTATTAAAAATATTTCATACACTTTATATGTCAAATAATTCAATTCTATAAATAAAATAACTTTTTATCATAAATAAAAATTAAAATTTTAAGAAGTCTTAATGACCTGAAAATAGATATTTTAGATTAATTAAAAATTTTAATCTAAAATTATTTATAAATATATGTCTAAATATTTGAAATATGTTCTTTAAAATTAATTAAAAAAATAAACTTTAAAAAGAAAATAGTTTCTAAAAATGAATTTTCATATTCAAAATTATAAGTATCAAATTAATAAACAATATATTAATTATGTTTATTAGTTAATCAAATATTATTTCTAATTTAGATATAAAGACTTACAACTTAAAGTATTGAGATTATCAATTATTAACATCAACCATCTACATAAATCTTAATAATACTTAAATTAATCTCAATATTACGTTTAACTCAATTATACCAATATTTGAATCTCTACATAATATGTTTTCAATCTTTAAAATTTATAAAATACTTTAACTACTATTAAAGGAAGTCAATAGTCTTCTATATACTCTTATAATAGAATAAATTATGCTTTTGAACACTAGTTTTAAGTGAAAAACATTAAAGGCAAGATCAATATTGTTAAAGTTTGTGATCAGATTGTATGACTTTTAATTTTCTTTACAAATAATATTTCACTTTGATAATGCACAATGATAATGTGGAAGTATTCTAAAACAAATGTTGATAGATGTATTTCCAAATTTACTTGATGATTGAATATGAGTAGACTTGAATTTAATGTTGTATATACTTGTCTTTGATCAATCAACAAATGAATTTAAATATAGGAGACATGATAGTATAGGGGCATGTCTCCTTAAGGAGACATGACTCTATATTATCATGTCTCTTCACAACATTATTTTTTGTTAGTAATCGATAATGCTAATCGGCATTTAGAAACTCAAATAATGCATAGTGACACCCAATCATAACATTCTGCTCGATCATAACATAAATCACAGTATTTCATATTATGTGGCAACTGATACTTGATCGGTATGTTAAGCAATAACAAATCAACATTGATACTAAATGATACAAATTAGTAATAGAAGTCAAGTCAAACCAATACTAATTGGTGACTGTATATTAACCGATATCAATCGGTATTGATGCCAAGTCAACCGATACTAATTGATGATTAGAATATAATGCAAAATGATAACAATGGAATCGATAAAGCATATCGATAATCAGATTTGATGTCATTCGATCTTTAAAAAATACAAATGAATGATAAGTTAATTGTATTAATAATATGGGATTATATATATATATATATATATATATATATATATATATATATATATATATATATATATATATATATATATATATATATATATATATATATATATATATATATATATATATATATCTCTGTGTGTGTGTGTATATCTATTATTATTATATATATTGGTATGTATATGTATGTGCATAATTTAATCTATTCTCATAGTATTAATATAAGTGATAACTATTTTATTTCATCGAAGCTACAAATTATATCAACACTCCCTCTTAGCTAGGGAAGATAAAAACCATCAAGGTACTTCTCACAATAGAACCATTAATATGAAGAGATATCACCTTATTGTGATATCAGAAGGTATGGTCTGACCAGGAATATCAAGTCACGTGATATTCACCAAGTACTCAAAATAATGTGAAAAGATATATTAACTCAATGTAATATCAGAGTTTATAGAGATATCATCTCATGATATTAGGAGTAATGGCCACAAAATATCAAGTCACATGATATTCACCATGTACTTAGAATAATGGCCTACCATCATCAAATCTCATGATGTCCACCAAGTACTCAAAATTTTATAAAGATATCATCTCATGATATCAAGAGCTTTAGCTTACAGAATATCAAGTCGCATGATATTCATCAAGTACTCAGAGTAATGGCCTACCGACATCAAGTCTCATGATCTCCACCAAGTACTCAACAAATGTCCATAGGTAATGTGAACTTACCATAGGAACATTCCTATCATTTATCATGATCTATTTCAACTATCATAAGATGTCTATCACAATAGAAGATCATGACTTGTTTAAGGAGCTCGATCCACCATGCAAGATATCATCTATCATGATCTGTTTCATCCATCATAAGATGTCTATCACGATATAAGATCAAGTTATTGTAAGATCATCACCTTCCAATAAATTTAACAAATACAAGTGATAATCATTTGGAAGTCATCACTTCCTCATGATTTACACAGGACCCAAAAGGAATTCATGATTCATAGTCCTCTGACTATTATAGTTTCTTTGATCACTGGAGAATCTATCTCAACATGGACTACTCCCTCTGAAACAATACGACCGAGATTATCAAATTTTGATTGAACCATATCCTCTATCTAAAGCTCAAATTCTTCTATCAACCTCTTGTTTTCTTTTGAAATGTCAGACTCCCTCTACATCTGGTCTCAATCATCAATTCATTTTCAAGCATCAAGTTCTATCTCCCTTGAATGCAATTTTCTTGTGCTTCCATCCTGAAGGTATGTCAGAGAGAGATTACAAATAGCTCACTAAACTATCTCGACCGGAAATGCCAATGATAGAAGCATATAAGATTTTACTAACCAATAGTATAACATGAATTACAAACTCAAATATTGTGTGCATTAATAAAACATGGAATACTTTTTTATAAATTTCAAGTATTTCATTCTATAAGGTGAGCCCATACAAAAAATATCATGCAAATTCACATAATGATGTCGCCATTCTTGAACATTACCATAATTCTTCACATGACCTGTCTCGAATATCCAAAGGTTCTATACACTATGACAACCTTCAATCTGATCAGATCTCCCTTCAACCGGTTAGGCTTTTAAAGAAGGAACCTGGCTTTGATACCATGTTAAAGTTTGTGATTGGATTGTATGACTTTTAATTTTCTTTATTTTGTATATTAACTAATATAGATCTTTTCTTCTTTTCAGGTATGCAGTGAATAAAAGACTTTGAAATTCACAAATGATATTTCACTTTAATAATGCACAATGAAAATGTGGAAGTATTATAAAACAAATGCTGATAGACGTATTTCTAGGTTTACTTGCTGATTGAATATGAGTAGACTTGCATTTAATGTTGTATATATTTATCTACGATTAATCAACAAATGAATATAAATATAGGAGACATGATAGTATAGGGGCATGTCTCCTTAAGGAGACATGACTCTATATTATTATGTCTCTTCACAACATTATTTTCTTTTAGTAACCAATAATGCTAATCGACATTTAGCAAGCTCAAACAATGCATAGTGAAGGGGCACCCGATCATAACATTATGCTCAATCATAGCATAAATCGCAGTACTTCAAATTATGTAGCAACCGATACTTGATCGGTTTGTTAAGCAATAAAAAATCGGTATTGATACTAACCGATACAAATCAATAATAGAAGCCAAGTCAAACTGATACTAATCGATGGCTATATATTAACCGATATCAATCGGTATTGATACCAAGTCAACCGATACTAATCGGTGATTAGAATATAATGAAAAATGATAACAATGGAATCAATAAAACATATTGATAATCAGATTTGATGTCATTCGATCTTTAAAAAATACAAATGAATGATTAGTTAATTATATTAATAATATGAAAATATATTAATATTAATTTTTTCCAATTATGAATATATATATATATATATATATATATATATATATATATATATATATATATATAAATATATATATATATAAATATAAATATATATATATATATAAATATATATATATATATATATATATATATATATATATATATATATATATATATATATATATATATATATATATATATATATATATATATATATATATATATATATATATATATATATATATATATATATATATATATATATATATATATATATATATATATAGGTATATATATGTATGTGTATAATTTAATCTATTCTCATAGTATTAATACAAGTGATAACTATTTTATCTTATCAAAGCTACAAATATCAACAAATATATATAAAACTATATTAATCTCATACAAGAACACAAAGTATATGAGGACCTATAATCTAATTCCACATCAAGCTAACTATATAATCATATCTAATAAGAAAAGTTAAGTGATATCTATCCTAATGTTTAAATTATTGTTCCTAAAGAATTCAAAGTCTAATATTCTATATTGAAGTCAATGAAGCAATCAAAATATCTAATTTTATTCACCATCACTATTTCATTTCCCAATCTCAATTATTATCCATCCACCTTTTTATCTCAATTTGATCTCCTTAATAAATCATTTTATTTTAGCAAATACACTAAGTGATTATTTTTATATTTTTAAAAATTATTAAAATTAATTCAAACTTATAAAAATTTGTAAATAGTAAATTATAATACTTATATCATATATAATCATAATTACAAAAACTAATTCTTATCCCATCTATATGTAAATCACAATTCAACCAAAAAAATTACAATTCTTTACTTAAAATATACACTTCACAATTTTGAAAAAGATAAAGATAATCAATTTTAAATGTTGACTATATTTTTACAACACAATACCTTTTGAATTAAAAAGTGTTATAAGTTAATTCAATTTGATTTCTAAATAATTTTATAAATTTTTATCTTCCCTATCATAATAACTACATTAAAAGAATATTTTTAACTTATTATAATCCGTCACATATACTAAAAATACTAATATTTCTTATAACTAATTATCCCTACTAAAACAATATTTTATATAATTTAAATCACAATAAAGATAAATATTTTAATATAAATAAAACCAAAATTATAAAAGACTATGGAATTTGTTTAGATTAAACTATGAATAATTATATATATTTCAAAAATAATTATTACATTTAAAAATATCATATACTGCTGAAGCTGTTGAAGAAAATTCTGACCTCCAAATATAACCATTGTTAACGGCACTCACTAACGAACTATATATATATATATATATATATATATATATATATATATATTTGACAGGCAGGATGGACTCTCGAATTTATTTTCGCTACGCTTTTATGCTAAGCAAAATAAAGCTATACGCAAAGCAGCAGAAAAGTAAAGATAACTAAGACTATAATTGGGGTTTACCTTCGGAGAATATGTTCTCACCGGCCTTTTAGTTTTTTCCTTTTTCTTTCAGACAAAAACTATAACAGACAAAAACACATAATTCGTCCACTAATGATCGAAGATTAGAAGATTTCAGCCCTGCCTGAGATATTCCCTTAAAAAAACCGAAAAACGTTAAAAATCAACCTGCAGAACAGCGGCCAATTTTACCAATGGAGGAGCAGAACAAATTGTGTAGTTTGAAAATAATGTTCGGAATGCCTCATTATTTGCATCAGCAACTCAAATCCGTTAACCTAAGACAAAATAATGGCGAATTTTCGATTCTCACTCGCAACCGTTGACCTAAAACAAAAATGATGGAGAACTTTTTATTCTCCCTCGCTTACAGTAGATCTTACCAAATAGAAATTGAAAGTGCATTCAAAATAAAATCAACATTTATAGGCATGATTACACCACAAGAAATAAACAGACCTCATGCGGTATACATAATGTGAGACTCTACTATAGAAGTTTCTAGCAGCCGCTACAGTAAAGGCTTCTAGCGACGTCTACAAATATCTGTTATTTTCAAATGAAAATACATGTATAAAAGAAAACATCAGAATTAGAGATTATTTACCCTGCAACAAGTTAAATAGCGAAAAGATTTGCGCTTTTCTACAGTGAAGGCTGCCTCCTTTGAGAAGAAGAGGAGCGCGGAGAAGCCAGAGACCTCCGGCGGCCCCAGACGTACGAGGAACGATGCAATCTGCAGCGAAAGGAGCCGGCGTGAGTTGTCGGCGAGCAAACGCACAAATTCCTCCGATTCGAACCCTCGGCCGCTGTCTGGATCCTTTCTCCTCTGTTTTGAGCCTGAGCTGCTTCCGCAAAAAATAGCCTTTGCAATTCCCTGTAATACTCTGCATTTCGCGCATCTGCTTCCCTCGAATTTATCTCAATGAATCTAACGGAAAGCCTTGGATAACACATTGCGGCGCACTTCAAGAAAGCTATAAAATTAATTGCTGAATCTTCAGCAGCGCGAGGAAAAACAAGATAAGGATAAAGCAAACGGCCTCGAGAAATTCACTCCAGAACAGGGATAAGCTATTAATGATTAGCGATCGCTGATTCGCACCATACAAATCAAAGAACAGAGAAAATTTTACAGATCGAACGCGATTTCAACGCGCGTCTTAAAGTTCCATAATCCGCAGAGCATGCCGAAACGCCAGCGCAGAACGGATATGTTTCCATACTTATCTGCAGAGCATCTGCTTCTTCTTCTTCTGTCGCTGCGCGTATCTTTCACATTTCCATTAAACCGCCGATTGGTAACTTGGGTTAAATAATATAGTTCTCATTTGATTCCTAAGAGATAAAGTGTTGTTTATTATGATTCGCCACGTGTCAGATAACTGGGTGTATGATCTCATGCAGACTGTGCGGTGAGTAAAGGTGTTTAAGACAAGCCATTCAAAGTCGATTTCGCAAGAGTGGTTAACAACCACTCTGCATGGGTCCCATCGCCCACTTGTGTGTACACCTATCAAATTCTCTATAAAACTTCTCTTCAATAATGAAGAAAATCATCTTTCTTCAGTTTAATATTGTTTTTTTTTTCTTTTTCCGTTTTTGGAAAGAAACTAAAAATAGTTATCCTTAAAATATAATTTAGAATAATTAATAAGTGTTTTCAATTAAGCAATAATTAAGTTTGATTACAATAGTTGCAGTTAATCATGAAATTGGTAAAAGAATAAATTAATAAATATGATAATTTTATTGTTTATTGGTAATCAACAAGTGAAAATGTATGTTCAAATATGGTAGCAAAATTTGTCTTTTATATTGTGCTATAATAACAAGGTTGAATTGGTAAAAGTGGTAAAAAGGTTGAAATTAAAAAATTAATTGTTGGAAATGATTTCATGTTTTGATTAAGACATATAGCAGCTGGCTAAGAACAAAAAGTTGCACCAGAAGAAACTAGAAGTGCTAGAAATCTAGTTTAGATAATAAATTTGCAAGGTACTAGAAGTCTAAGGCTTTCTTCAAAGTTGCTTGTGATATTTGTAATGACATAAAGAAAATCTTCTTTAAATTGCAAAATTTATCTTCCATTATGTCCTCAAATTGAATAATGAGGTTGAATGAGATGCTATTATAGAAGGGTTCAGATTGAAAAGCTAATTGTTGAAAGGGATCGTATATTGCTTGTTTCTAGTTTAGAGAGTAAATTTGCAAGGTTTTAGAAGTTGAAGGCTTTCTTTGAAGATGCTTGTGGTATTTGTAAAGACATGGAGAACATATTATTTATTCATTGCTTTCATAAGTGCAATAAGCTTGTAGACTTCTTACTCTCTCCATATAAATAAATGATCAGGCAAATACTTAGGCTGGGATGTGAGATTTTATTGTATCTGGTCTTATGGTTATAGAGGTCACTCTTTACTCTAATGTGTTTTTTTTTCATGCATGATTAACAACAATTCAAGTGCTTACATGGCTTCATCTTTGAGATTGGTGATGTTGTCCCTTCACATGTGTTTGAAGGTGACACACTTATTATACCACCTATATATATATACTTTTGACATGTCATGAATTTCTTTCATTTTCTCATCTTTGGTTCTCTTAACTTCATTTTCCTTTTCTTCCATGTTTATGCCTATAGTGCTCGAAGAAAGTAATGATCCCTATTGGGATAGTGTGGTTTAAACAAATAGATGAAGTTGTTTGTTCCCTCAAATATCATCCACCCTATAGACAATAAAAGGTAAGTGTATACGTGCAGGATCATGAGGAGCCAAACCAAGCCCTTAAGTGGTGATGAAAATTCACAAAAAAGAGTTAGGAAACTTGACATGAAAAGTTTAATAGGTTATCAAGATAATTTAAAATAATGTATGAACAAAATTTGTAGCAAATTGAATGTAGTTTATAAGCTATTAGTTATTTTTTTGGGTAAAAATAAATCTATTTGGTGAATATTTGAAATTTAAACGTAGTATTACTATTTTTCACGAAGAACATAAAAAAATAGTGTATGTCTGACCAACCTAAGTACAAGAAAAAAATAAAAAAAAATTTATGAAACTTTAAATGTAAGTAGAGCACAAATGTCCAGAGGTGCTACATTTTTTTTTTGTAATTTTTTTCTTAGTAAATAATCAGTTATGAATTCTTTAAATAGAAAATTTTAAAAATATAAAAACTCATATATGTGACCACCATTATAAATTGGTCAAAATTTTGTAATTTTTTTAATCCTATAGTTTGCAAGGCGTAGAATGTGGTGCATCTTTTGGATTCAAATGTGTGAAATCTGTAATACCCCAAAAATGGGCTATAAGTTCATTAACCTCCTATATCATCAAATCATATGAAATCGACATCAAAGTCCTAATCTAAGGCACATCTAAACATCATCAAATCTAATTGATTATCTTAAATTTTGCATCGGAGAATATTCCTAGTAATATTCCTAATTATCTTAATTATCTTTAATTTTATAATTATTTGGCAATAAATCACATTTATCCTAAAATTTGATTAATTGAATATTTTCATATTTAATTAATTAGATTTAATATTTGCCACTTAATTATGTAATTAAATTTAATTCTATCTATTATTAATTGTATTATTTAATTTTGACAATAAATCAAAATTCCTATCTTTAATTGATTAAATTCTTATTTAATTAATTAAAGCATGTTGTCATTATTTAATAATATAATTTTTAATAAAAGTTTGAATAAATAGTTAATTAACCCATAAATTAATTATTTATTTTCAAAAATCAGTTGAGTTGAGGATAAATCACTTTATTTATTTATTTAATTCTTAATTATTATGCATATTCAAAAGAAACAGTTAAACTCCAAATCAGAAAATCAATGCAAGTTATTGACTTTTTGGAACTTAACATCCTTTTGGAGTTCAAAAAGCTGATCTAAACTCTAATTTGAGTTAAAAAGCTGTTTTTGCATGTTTTTGCATGATTTTGAGAATTAACTATCTTTTATGATCAGATAACTCAAAAATCAAGATGAGTTAATTTGAGTGATTTATGGCTTTTATTCATGCACCTCCAAAGCCCTGGATTTCTATAAATTAAGGCTTTAGCTCTTCACAAATCATCTCATATTTTGCACAATCACGCTGGAGAATTGGAGACTGAGGAATCAACTTGCGAATTCAAAGCTTTGTGAGATCAATCTTATTTTTTTTGCATTCATATTACATATCATTGTTAGATTCATAGCATATCAATTTTCAATAGCATTCATAGCATATCAATTTCATTTAGCATAGATTTCATATCAGTTTTTACAATTATTATTGCATAGAAAAATCCAAAAAATAGCTTAATTGCATTTATTCCATATCCATCTTTTGCATTCAAATCCTTCATTTAGGTGTCGTCTAGGTCACTGATCTTGATTACAATCTGAGAACATTAATCTCGCACCTATTAGAAGGCAGTAAATCGCTTGGTTAGATAGCTTTCAATTTTGCATGATTTTGATTATAGCTAACCTCTAATGTTTTACTGAGTGTTGTGTCTACAGATCAGGTATAATTTTCACACACACATTTCTGGCGCCCACCGTGGGGCAACCCACCTTTGCATGCTGGTTTTGATTTTTTTGGGAGCTAAAACCCCAAAGTTTCAAAGATTTAATTTTATCTCCCAAACGGCTTGGAATTTTGATCTGAAATTTTTTTTGCAGGTTGGTGACATGTCATGAAAGCTACAGTAAAAAATTTAGAATTTTCTGAGATGTTTTGAATTTTTAATAATTTTTTCTTGAAATTCCGGAAAAAATTAATATCTGACGCAAATCAGCATATTTTTCGAAAAATTTTATATTTTCGGAAAGCTCTTTAAATTATATAGGGGGTCCATTCTTTGTGTTTTAAATTTGGACATGATATCATAGCTCAAATAGTCAATTTACAAAAACTGGTCTGTTTTGATAAAATGGGTCTCTAGGGCACAAATGAAGAGGTTTTTCTAAAATTTTTGCATTTTTGGAAAGCTCTCTGTTTTTTAGCAGGGGTCTCTATTCTGAATTTCTATTTTTGTGGCCAAAATCATATCAAAAAAATTAGATCTTGTTGACTAGGTCAAATGCAAAAAAAAAAAAAAAAGTTTTGTGATGGGTATGCACTTATTTTTTTTTACATGGTTCAATGAATGATATGAGTTGTCATTTGGGTTGATTGCTGGTTATTATTACTGATAATAATTGATTTTTAGAGCTAACCCTATGGTTTTCATAAGTTGAATATATTTTGCACATCTTGTTTGCTTGTTTGCTTGTTGGAGAGTTCGTCACTTGCTTGCATGGAAAAGCTCAACAAAAATTGCTAAAAATCAAGCAAAATCTACTAAGTGCGTTGCAAGGATCCCAGGTATTCTCCTTCATCTAATAATATTTTGATTTGGGACTTAAAATAAATCTCTTATGTGTCAAGCTTGTGTGCATCTTTTCATGCTTTTGATCTATTTCTACACACTTGCATAATTGATACTAGGTTGTGAACCCTTAAGGATTCATTAAGTAGTCTTAGAATACTTGTGATTGATCTTGATTGCTATCTTGGGTTATTGGACTCGCTAATCCGCCGGCCCCTCATTTCCGCCCCGTGGTTGCAATCTCAGCGCCATAAAGGGGAGGGGTCAACAGGACAGAAGCGTTAAATGTTCCACTTGGCAACCCTTTTGTGCTTTTAGGAACTCACTTGTTTTCTAAGTTGGGGACTCATTTTTAGCTTGTGTGAGGTGTTAAGTGTTCCACCTTGTGGACTCATCTCATATTTGCTTTAAGCGTTAAGTGTTCCTCTTTCTACTTTTTGAATGCTTTTGGTAGATTTACTTTCAGAACATATATCTGTGCTCACATAGTAATTAGGCCCTATGAACACTATTCGTGATTCTTGAAAGATTGGATTCCCAGCGAAATCCTTCTTGATGACAGAATCCTTGTAGGTAGGGAGGATACTTAGTGCGTTTCACATTCAACTTGGTTAGTGCATCTTCTCTTATTGATCGACACATTCTCTCTCCGGAGAGGTTGATAGATCACGTAGGGTTGATATCACAAGCTTTGGTGAATCAAAATTGGTTAGTGCATCTTCTCTTATTGATTGATACATTCTCTCCCCGGAGAGGTTGATAGATCACGTGGAGTTGATATCACAGACCTTGGTGGAACAAAACTTTGTCTTAGCGTGTCGGATTAATCTGCTTGCTTTGTTTGGGTTAAAAGTGAAGAGGTGTCAAAACCTTGAATCTGGAGCCAAGTCCCCTTGTGGTATAACTCTGTGAGTCATCTTTAGAGAGGGTTAACCGTAGCGGACAATCCCTTCACAGGGCAAACTGCGTTGACGGAACCTCAAGCGGTAATAGCCATTTTCGCCATGGTAGTGACAACCGCTATATAAATGTCCTTGTGGAAGAAATCTCCACGGGTATGGTTCATTGTTGGGTTGTCAGATCTCCCTAGCAGCTCTTGAAGATTAAGTTCTCGGACTGTGTCAAAACCCTGGTGCGCCGGGATTGGAGTTCACCCCTTTGAATCATAAAAGTTGCAGAGTCAAACCATTACTAAAAACCCTAGAGAGGCCAATTTTTCATTCCCAGGTATATGTGTGTTATTGCAAAACTTTTCAGAACATACACAATTAGTACTCTCAGGGATTAGCACAATTTGGTCACTTGATTGTTCATGCGCAAGGTTGCTTTTGCCCTTGATCATTGTTTTCAGACGTGCTTGGAATCACTTGCTTGCTGTTCTGTGTGCTTATTTATCTACTTGGCTATTAAAAACAATCAAATCTGGTATAACCTTCAAAATCTGGACAGTACAATTTGCAAACAATCCAAAACTGAAAATCTTAAATTTTGCAAAAATTGACGTAAAGTTCTTTCTGGAGTCAAAAGTCATTTCAAGAATTCAAAAGTCGTACGAGTTTTGTCAAGTGTCATTTCAGCATTACCCAACTGTCGTATGAGTTTAGCAACTGTCATTTCATAGACTACCCAGTGTCGTACGAGTCTGCAGAGTGTTGTTTGGAAAAATTTGAGAAAGTTGTCAGAAATTGTCAAATTGCAAGATATCCAATGTTTCCAGCCTAGTTCCAGAATCTGTCAAAAATATCATTGTGTCAGGAACAGAGCAGTAGCTATTGAGCATTCTACCATTTTCTGAGTTTGATCTTTTGAATCCGATCTAGTCTTCTGTTTGATCAATTTGAGTCCTTTTTATCTCGTGTCAAAACCTTGTCATAACTATCAATCTTCAATCAATCAATCTTCAAAAACAAACTAAGTGTTGAGAACTCGTGTCCGCTATCTTTTGGGCGATCTATCCCATACATCCAGGGCACAGTTTCCTTCACCCACATCTCATCAGATCTTCAAAACTATCATAATCTTGACAAGGTTGCGCCATCCGATTTTCTCGAATCAAATTGTTCTTCAGTTGTCTTCATCCTTATCTTCTGTTTCATTCAAAGTTAATGGTGGAGACCAGAGCTTCTTCACACAAGAAATCAGAAGAAACATCTCAGAACTTACTTTTGACCAATACCCCGGGTCCAACTCTTGAACAACTCATCAAGTCAGGTATCTACGAAGACGACGGTCTCGGTAACTTTCGATTAAAAACTGGTTACATACCTCTTCTATCAACTCACAGAGGTAATCAACAAACTCCTCCTCAATCTATTCCAGGGAGCCCAAAAACTCCTATCATGTCTCAAGCAGGGACAAACCATGGTTCTCTAGGAGGAGGATCCCAGGGACACCATTCTCAACATAATGCCGACCAAGACCCTACACCCTCTGAAATCCATCGGTGTCAGAATGATGATGAATTCAAAAGAATGATGAGGCATTTCTTGAAAATGGATAGAGAGGCATACTTTTTGCAATTAGCCCAAGAAGGAGCTAAACTTCCTCCTCACTTCAATGTCGAAGATATCATCACGCATGAGGAAGAAACTCCGATGACGGCCATAATGAACCAGCTGCACGCTATGCAGGTCAAAATGAATAAAATTGAGAAAGAGAAGGAACCCAAGGAATTCTCCATGGAGGCCCTTTGTCCTTTCCCTTTTGACAAAGACTTGTATATGCCTCCATTCCCAAAAAGAGTGGAGATACCAAAGTATGACAAATATGACGGACACTCTGATCCTCAAGATCATGTCAGAGAGTTCTGTACACAATCCATGGAATTCATGCATGAACCGACTTATCTAATGCGTCTTTTTCCTAGATCCTTGGGAGGAGCATCCATTCAGTGGTTTTCAAGATTACCTTCTACAATCAAAACTTTTGAGGAATTGATTAAATTGTTTTATCAACAATATTCCTACAATATTCAACATCCGATTACCATGATCGATATCTGTAACCTCAAGCAATATCCAGGGGAATCATTCCTAACTTTTCTCAAGAGGTGGCGAAAGAAATTTTCTTTATATGCTAGACCAATTCCCGAAATGGAGAAACTTGAAATCTTTATCAATAACCTTGTTCCAGAGCTCAACTATCCATTGCAAATGCAAGATCATGTATCTTTTGATAAAATGGTGGATAATGCAATCAAGATTGAGAAAGTACTTGTCAAGAAAGGAGAAATCACACTTCAAAAGGACAAGTCTGAATCGGGATCTAGCTCAAAAGATAAAAACAAGACTTGGAATAGAAACAAAGGTATCGTCTCTGACGGTGTTGTTGACACTATCCACACCCCATCAAAGGCACCGGCCTACAATCTCACCCTTGCCACCAAAGCCATTGAAGCTTCAGAGCAAAAATCTGCTGAACCATCTCCAAAGAAGCCATTCAAACGATGGGATAATAAACGAAAGTTTACTCCCCTAGGAGAATCTTTGGAATCTGCTCTGAGGACCCTGATAGCTGATAACATGATCTCTTTACCACCAATCCGAAAACCTGATCCGGATCCAAAACCATGTTGGTGGAAAGATAATGAATTTTGTGCTTTCCATCGAACTAAAGGCCACAGAACTAATGGATGCTTCCATTTGAAGCATACCATTCAAGACTTGATAGATCAAGGGGACATCACAATCGATAATCCTACCAGCAATAATGATCACACAGCATTTACAGAACCTTTTCCACAACATGGCAAGGGAGTTTCCACTTCTCAGCCTAACATGGGGGCAAAAGTCAACTATGCCTACCCTGGAAACGATGCTGTCATCAATATGGTGGAACCATGCCTCTCTAAGAGCTGTAATGTCATCACGATTGTACGAAGAGATAGAAATCATTCCTCAGCTAATGCAGTTACCAGATCACAAGCTCAGACGCATCTGAAAGGACAAACACCAAATTCATTTGATGTCCCTAAGATACCTTTCAATCTCACATCTGCTTCTAAACAGAAGGTTGCCTCGAAAACTCCCAATCCAAAGGATACCAGACCTACATCTTACAGCATCGTACAACAACTCCAGCATACCAATGCCAAAATCTCTATGTTTGAGTTACTTCGAATCTCTCCAGCTCACCGAGATATCCTAGACAAAGCTTTGCTCAGCTCTAATGTTCCTAATGATCTAGATCTAGACAGGTTCCAAACTATGGTTGGTCATCTAACATCTCCGCAATATATCTCCTTTTCAGAAGAGGATGACAACTCCCTAAGTCACCCACATAATCAGCCCTTGCACATAGAAGTCTTGATCCAGAACCGTCGAGTCAAACGTGTGTTGATAGATGGGGGCGCAGGCCTCAACATTTGTTCTTACAACTTAATCACACAGTTGGGATTCTCAGAGATGGCTATTGATCCTCGAAAGAAGATCACCATAAAAGCCTATGATGAACAAGAAAGAGCTTCTAAAGGCACCATTGTCTTGCCCATCCGGGTGGGTCCAGTCATCAAAGATACCACATGTCAGGTGCTCGATCTACCATTAGCTTACAATATCCTTCTAGGGAGACCCTGGATACATGAAATGCAGGCTATTCCTTCAACATACCATCAATGCTTGAAATTTCCCTATGAAGGAGTGGAGGTTACTATCCCAGCTGATCTGAGTACAACTTGCAATACATTGAAGGAAAGTGCCGATAAACTTGTTCCCAATAATAGAGAATCTTCCATCAAGCAACAAAATGTGGCTTCCACATCTAAGATGGATGACATTGCTAACAAGATCAATATCAAAGAAAATGGGATGGGAGAATACACTATAGAGCCAGTCTTGTCTCTGACATCTCTCCCAATCTCACCTAAGTCATATGGCCAATCCTTGAAGCAGTCTAAATCAGAACCTAAGGAACCTATGGAAGCATACAAAAGACATTTTGTGGTGGAGCAAGTATCTAAACAAGAATTTGAAGAGGATGAAGCTGTGCTGGCATGGCTATATAAAGAGGATTCTGAATCTAAAATTGTTCAACCTAGTGAATCTATAGCACCTACAGTCCCTTCTAATTCATATGGTCCAGGAAACAAATTGATAGCCAAGATGGGATATTCTGGTCAAGGACCTCTAGGAATTAGGGGAAAGGGTCTTGTGACCCCCATTTCACATATTGGTCGAGCCAAAAAAGATACTGGTGGCATAGGGTTTAAAAAGAAACCCTATCATCTCAGAGGTGGTTGTTCTCATGTCATAGAACAAATTGCACCAGGAGAACCCCTTCTTAAGAAAGAAGAAACAGAACCCTCTGATGATGATTCAGATAGCTCTGAGCTTATCCCCTATGAAAAATTGCCTAAAGAGATCAAAGATCTTCTTGATGATACAGATGATCCTATCAGAAGAATTAATGTAGTAGAAACACAAGAACCTACTGTAGCGCAAGAGATGGTTGTACCACAAGAACCAGCCAATCTCGAAGGCAATCAAACTGATCAAGAAGTAGGGGGTAGTTATTCTGACACTGATTCCCATGAATATGAATTCAAGTCAGAGACTGAGGGTAATCCTTCTTGGGGTATTCATCCTAATTTCACGCACTTTCTAAGATTTCCTAGAGATTCTGAATCAGAAGATGAGTCAAATGATTATGAATGGGGTGCCATTCCAGAAGAAGATGAGCTTATAACAGAGAAATCTATTGATGTTATTCACCAATATGTCTCTCAACCCAACGTAGGTCTAGAGCGAAACAATGAACTTAACGTGTCTGATCCACCTATGGCTGAAGAGGACTCCTATGATGATGTTGAGCCTATTCACGAATTGAACATTCTGAGTTGTAATATCACCTTTGAACTTGAGCGTCAGGTTAGGACCAATGATGACATATCCACATCCGTGAACACCATATCCCAAGCCTTTCCCGCTTTGACTATCCAACGCCCTGATCTTATCGACCAAACTTCCACCAACCCAAACCATGGTATGTATACCTTCCCAAATGACTATGCCCTTGCCTGCTACCTCAATGCAGTTGAGCCTATGAGTACTTCCATCAGTGAACCGAGTGTCAGCATGACCGAGTCGGACATCAAATATCTTAGTCAGAAAAACAAGAGTAAAAAGAAAAAGAAAAAGAGTTCTGAGGGTGAAAACCACTTTGTGGCAGTCTCAGAACCGACAAAAGTAAAAAGAAAAGACGTATCTGAAGGTGAAAACCTCTCTGAGGCACCTAAGGATGAGATATTTGATGTCCTTCCAAGTCATTTACAGGATAGATCTCCAGTTCTGATTGAGCCAACTCAATCCATCAATTTGGGTACAACAGAGGAACCACAATTGGTACATGTAGCACAATCTCTATCAGACGAAGAGAAACAAAACTTCACTATCTTCTTATCAAAGAAAAAGATCAACTTTGCATGGAAATATTCAGATATGCCAGGATTGGATCCCAATCTCATTATGCACCATCTATCCATTGCTCCCGGAGTAAAACCAATGAAACAAAAATTGAGAAAGATGCATCCTCATGTTGCACTCTTAGTCAAAGCAGAACTAGAAAAACTCCTAAAAGCTGGATTCATCCGTGTCATAGACTATGCTGAGTGGATTTCCAACATTGTACCTGTTTCCAAACCAGATGGTTCAATCAGAGTGTGCACGGACTTTAGAGATGTGAACAGAGCATGCCCTAAGGATGACTTCCCACTACCTAACATTGATATGATAGTGGACATGACTGCGGGCTATGAAATGTATTCCTTAATGGATGGCTTTTCAGGATACAACCAAATCAAAATTGCTCCAGAAGATCAAGAGAAAACAGCTTTCACATGTGCGTGGGGAACTTTCTGTTGGAATGTTATGCCATTCGGACTCAAAAATGCTGGAGCTACATATCAAAGAGCAATGACATCTATTTTTCATGATATGATGCATAGAACAATGGAGGATTACGTAGATGATACCTTGGCAAAATCCATGATTAGAACTGAACATCTAACAGACTTGAGCATGATCCTCGACAGAATGGAAAAATTTAGTCTTCGACTAAATCCTAAAAAGTGTGCTTTTGGAGTCACTTCTGGAAAGCTCCTAGGATACATCGTCTCCAAGAAAGGCATTGAAGTTGATCCAGCTAAGGTCAAGGCTATAATAGAGATGCAACCTCCCACAAATATCAGTCAAATGAGGACGTTGCAAGGCAGAGTTCAATCTATCAGAAGATTCATATCACAGCTAGCAGACATCTCACAACCTTTTACAAAAACATTACATAAAGGTGTGACCTTTGCATGGAATGAAGAATGCGAGAACAACTTTAAACATATCAAGAAGTATCTATCAAATCCACCTATATTGATGCCTCCTATTCATGGGAAGCCATTAATATTATATGTCTCCGCAACAGATACATCACTGGGGGCATTGCTAGCACAGCATGATGAGAACAAGAAAGAAAGAGCCATCTACTATATCAGCCGAACTTTAGTGGCCTATGAGAAGAACTACTCAATGATAGAGAAGGCATGTCTCGCTGTGATCTTTGCATCACAGAAATTGAGACACTATATGTTAGCTCATACTACTCATTTGGTAGCTAAAATTGATCCACTGAAATATCTCCTAAGCAAAGCTGCCCTCACAGGTAGACTAGCTAAATGGGTCATGCTCTTGAGCGAATTTGACATTGAATATGTTGAAAGAAAAGCTATCAAAGGACAGGTCATTGCTGATCAGTTAGCTGAAGCACCACTGTTTGATGATACACCCATGCAAATGGAATTTCCCGATTCCTCTATCATGCACCTCTCTTCTAGAGCATGGCGATTATTCTTTGATGGCTCCTACACACAGAATGGATCCGGAGCAGGCATATTGTTCATTACTCCTCAAGGATACTCGATACCCAAAGCATTCAGATTAAAGTTTCCTTGCACAAACAATATTGCTGAATATGAGGCACTTCTCAATGGTATGAAAATGGCAATACAGTGGAGAGTTACAGAGATGCACATTCATGGAGACTCACAACTAGTCATCCACCAGGTCAATGATGTGTACCAAACCAAAGATGAAAAGCTCATTCCTTACAAGAGAATGGTCGATGATCTAAAGAAATACTTCATCTCTATCACATTTGAGCAAATACCCAGAATGGAGAATAAGGCTGCTGATGCAATGGCAACATTATCTACTCTTTTACAACAGCCTGAACATGAACTACGCTACGAGTTCCTGGTGGAAGCCCTATCCTATCCTGCATATGACTCCCCTGAAACCCGCATGATCTGCACTGTTGTAAGTTATGACTCATCTCACTACAAAAATTTGTTCTCCTATCTCCACGACCAAATCATCCCTGAGTCCTTTAACCGTTTTGAGAAACGAAACCTTATCCGATCCGCATCCCGATATGTCATCATTGGTAATGATCTGTACAAACGAGGTCTAGATGGTACACTGCTTAGATGTTTAGAACGAGAAGAGTCTCAACGTGCATTAGAGGAAGTCCATGAGGGTATATGTGGGTCACACTCGAACGGGTTAACGTTAGCTCGAAAACTTATTAGGGCTGGGTATTATTGGCCTGAAATGGAAAAAGAAGCTATTAAATTTGCTAAAAACTGTCAACAGTGTCAAGTACATGGCAACTTGATTCATGCTCCAGGGAGAGATCTGATTCCTTTTACTACACAATGGCCTTTTCAACAATGGGCATTTGATCTCATAGGTGCTATCCATCCGCACTCTTCTAATGGACATACCCATATAATCACAGCTACAGATTATTTTACAAAATGGGTAGAAGCAGTTCCTCTAACACAAGCAACGGGGAAACAGATCTCTATGTTCATCCTGAATTACATCATTTGCAGATATGGGATCCCTCACTCTATAATCACAGATAACGGGGGACAATTCAAAAACAAGGACCTAGATGACTTATGTGCCAAGTTCAAAATTACTCAACATTGGTCATCTATCTACTATCCTCAAGGGAACGGACAAGCTGAGGCTTCAAACAAAAATCTCCTGAAGATCTTGCACAGAACAGTGAATAAAACAGGAAGAGACTGGCATCTGATGATCAATCCAGCTCTCTGGGCATACAGAACTAGTATCAGAACGCCTACAGGGGCTACACCTTTCGCTTTAGTTTATGGGTCTGAAGCGGTACTGCCTATTGAGGTTGAAATCCCATCACTCAGGATTAGAATGCATGGACTTGTCACTGATGAAGACTACAGAGTGTCGAGGTTACAAGAACTTGAACTACTAGATGAGCGCAGACAAGCAGCGTATGATCATCTCAGAGTATATCAAAAGAGAATGTCTAGAGGCTACAACAAGAAAGTCAGACATAGAGAATTTCAGGTTGGCGATCTAGTGTTGAGAGAAAATCCTAAAAATCAATCACATCGAGAACGCAAGGGGAAGTTTGAACCCAACTGGCTGGGTCCCTTTGTAATCACTGCTACTTTTGGCTCTGGTGCCTATCAACTCTCAACGATTGAAGGAGAACAGCTCCGAGAACCAATCAACGTTCTCCATCTGAAGAAATTCTATGCCTAAGGCATTCGGTGCTTGGTAAATGTCCTGAAAAAATCTTAAAAATCGGAAAAAGTCCTGAAAAAATGAACATCTTGGTGAAAACCTAGCAATAGGCGCCTTGATGATTCACAAAAAAAAAAAAAAAAAAAAATCAAAAGTACAACAAAAAAAATCAAAAAATATCAAAAGTACAAAAAAATTGAAAAAATGAAAAATACAAAAAAATGAAAAAAGAAAAAAAAAAGTGCCTTGGTGAAAACCTGGAAACAGGCACCTCGGTAGCAAAAATAGAATCTCTACCAAGATGGTGAAAACTCGGCAAACGGGCACCACTTGTTCCAAAATGCTCCATCTATCAGCACAATCTTGGTCTTTCCCAGCTTTCAGTCTTGCTTTAGTTTTTACATATCTCCCGGTTTGTTTCTGCATATCCTGGTTTCAATAAGTCGGTCTGTACACCAATCAGCTCAAGTGTCTGTATCCTATCAATGTTCAAACTTGGGGGCAATCAATGTCATATCTTATAGTCTCCAATGTATCTTAGACATGTCATATCCACTCAGAGTCCTTTGAAGCTTCAAGTTGAGTCAGTCAGTCTGTCTCGTCTCCAGAAAGGATTTTGCATCAACAACAATCAAACATCAAAATCAAACTGAAAACAATATGTGCTTTTCATGCTTTTATCTCCTTGTATGCTTACTGATTCGCATTGAGATTTTTGCATATTGTGTCCCTTCGAGCTCTTCAATGATGTCCTTTACAGGATTTAGAGAGTGATGACTGGGGGCATAATCTTTTCTTTGTCTTCTGCTTGTATGTGAAAATCTAACAACTTTGGAAATTTTGGATTGAAATGGTGTCCGACTGTAAGAGCCTCTATCTCGAATTGGATGGCCATGCGTACCTCGACCATTGATACCCAAAAAAAATTCAAGGAAGTTTGATCTAACTATTGTCTTTTTGAGTGAGTTCTTCCTCCTACTGTGGAACGCAATCTTGCCTAAGGATGTGAACGATAAAGGGTCACTACGGGTAATTCACATTGGATTTAGAATGATCTCTTGACTGTTTGATGTGTTTGTAACGCAAGGCGTACTCAGGTCATCACGACATGTATGTTTTGATGCTTGTACAAATTGCTATATCAAAATGGACATGATATTCAGGTCATCCTGGCGTTTGTGCCTTGATGCTTATATCTAATCCGACATTCAACAACTAAAATCAATATTCATATGTCCATGGTTGTTTGACCAGTGGGTGTTGTATTGATTCTTGCACATACAAATCGATATTCATATGTCTATGGTTTCATGGCTAGTGGGCATTGTATTGATTTATCCGGTTACCTAAAAAGTTCAATGATGATAACAAATCGAGACATGATCAGTGACTAGGTCCTAGGTCTTAGATTTCATTTCATTTTGCATGTCTCATTTCATTTTGCATGTTGCATGATCTCACAATGATTAAACGAACTCCAATGCTTAAATGATTCTTCAAATCGCATCTTCAAGTCTAACAAGAGCTGAATCTCACACGAAGGTTCCTCCAATGAAATAGCAAGTAGAATCCTTTTTCGGGATCAAAATTCAAATCTGAGATCATTCATATTATTAACTACTTGCATATTCGACCTTCAATCATCACAGAAATCTAGTATTCAACTTAACTGATTATCTTACATCACACTATCAAAATTTCAACTTGGTCAACCATGGTCAACTCATGGTCAAACCTAGTCAAATTTGGTCTTTTGGACCTCCCAACGATGCAGAATGCGTTCTCGGACGTGTATAACCACTTCTCAAATCAATTAACATGCTTCTAAACCATTTAACGCTGACTTCTCTTGTCAGATTTCAATTTTAATCCCGAAGGGGGCATGGTATTGCACATCAATTCAAAGTTTGTAAATCAAAATTCTATCGATCAAATCTATCAATATCTTTCATCAGTGATCAAGATAACAATCACGTCTAGTCACTGATTCATCAAAAGTCCTCATCGCTCGGGGCAAATCTATCATCACTTGGGGCATATCAGATTCATCAAGATCCATATCAATCTGATATTTTCTTAATCTTGTAAACTGTATCAATTTTTGCAACCATCGGATCATAGTGTTCTTTCCTTGGTTCTTCGGCAACTGAAGGATTCAGATGTGATACTTGCTAGTTCTGCTAAGACAATCGAGTCTAGAACGGGTCATTCACTTCTTATCAATCCTAAGGTTCAGAATCAGGCATTTTGACACTTTTTCGCAATCATAGGTTCATTTGCTGCTACAGTGAACATTATCTTTGGTCATTCAAGACCTATTATCTCCATATCAAGTCAATATCAATCAACTCCTATCTCAATATCTTTCAATCGGTTTCTATCTTGAGATCGGTTTATCTTTTGAATCAGTTTCATATCTTTATCAAACACAGACTATCTTTGAACCACTGCGCTTCGCACAGTAATTCAAAGAGGGGCAAAATGTAATACCCCAAAAATGGGCTATAAGTTCATTAACCTCCTATATCATCAAATCATATGAAATCGACATCAAAGTCCTAATCTAAGGCACATCTAAACATCATCAAATCTAATTGATTATCTTAAATTTTGCATCGGAGAATATTCCTAGTAATATTCCTAATTATCTTAATTATCTTTAATTTTATAATTATTTGGCAATAAATCACATTTATCCTAAAATTTGATTAATTGAATATTTTCATATTTAATTAATTAGATTTAATATTTGCCACTTAATTATGTAATTAAATTTAATTCTATCTATTATTAATTGTATTATTTAATTTTGACAATAAATCAAAATTCCTATCTTTAATTGATTAAATTCTTATTTAATTAATTAAAGCATGTTGTCATTATTTAATAATATAATTTTTAATAAAAGTTTGAATAAATAGTTAATTAACCCATAAATTAATTATTTATTTTCAAAAATCAGTTGAGTTGAGGATAAATCACTTTATTTATTTATTTAATTCTTAATTATTATGCATATTCAAAAGAAACAGTTAAACTCCAAATCAGAAAATCAATGCAAGTTATTGACTTTTTGGAACTTAACATCCTTTTGGAGTTCAAAAAGCTGATCTAAACTCTAATTTGAGTTAAAAAGCTGTTTTTGCATGTTTTTGCATGATTTTGAGAATTAACTATCTTTTATGATCAGATAACTCAAAAATCAAGATGAGTTAATTTGAGTGATTTATGGCTTTTATTCATGCACCTCCAAAGCCCTGGATTTCTATAAATTAAGGCTTTAGCTCTTCACAAATCATCTCATATTTTGCACAATCACGCTGGAGAATTGGAGACTGAGGAATCAACTTGCGAATTCAAAGCTTTGTGAGATCAATCTTATTTTTTTTGCATTCATATTACATATCATTGTTAGATTCATAGCATATCAATTTTCAATAGCATTCATAGCATATCAATTTCATTTGAAAGTTATAAATACTTTTCAATCAGTGTGGGTAAGTGCAAGAAGTTGAGTCTAGTTATGGGGGAAATTTTACACTTAGTCATTTTTCCAAAAATCAACTCTACGAAATGAGGTCGCACAAAAATAGAATGGGGTCACATTTAGGTTTGGGGTCTTGAGCCAAAAACTAGAATCGACATTGCGTTCTAAAACAATGGAATGTGACCCCATTCTAAAAAATGTGACCTTGTTCTACAAAATGTGATCCTGTTCGGAAAAACATTATAAAATTAAAAAAATGGAATGTGATCTTGTTCTATAAAATGTGAACCCATTCCATAAATACGACCCCATTTTATAAATTTTGAATTACAACCTCGGGAATAGCTTCGAGTTTTTGTTTGGGAAAAGGCTTGGTTAATTGAACCATAGCCTTGAATCTGGTTTGACCTACACCTTGGAGGACATCTCAGTGTTCAAACAAAATACACACTTTGGATAAATATTTGAATACATTTTTATGGGTAAGTGCACCAGGTTGTTAGTCAGAAAAGTGGCCACATGAAAAAAAACTCAAAATTTTACAAAACCTGTGCGGGTTATTTGAAATTAAAAAGTTTAGGCTTGGTAAAATTGAGCCTAAAAAACTAATTTATAAAAAAAACTTATAGTTCTTCATAAGCCATGCGGGTTATGAAGAACTAAACTAAAAAAAGTTCATAACCTTCGTGGGTTATGAAGAACTATAAGTTTTTTTTTAAACCTGCATCCAACTCTCATTTTTAATGCCAAAAATGGCTTGACAATGATTGTGAGGGTTCCAAAAACACCAAAACCTGAGTGTGTTCCCTTGTTAGTTGTATTTTCCCAGCAGTTAGACCAATTTGTAACCATGCCATGCTATTAAACATGTATGAATTTGTTATTTTTATTATTTTTGTTTCAATTTGAATTGAAGTGGGTTTTTAAAATTGATTTAAGTTTTTTAAAATTAATTTGATGTCAAATTCTGAAAAAAAAATCCTTGAAAATGAAAGAGATAAACAAGACCTCTTCCTGCACAAGAAAACCCTGAAAATGTTGCGCATGAGCGACAAAAAATTCCTCAAGATGTTGCTCCACAACTAAAAACCCTCAAAATGTTGCTCCCGAACAACCACCACCACCCCGGAACCCTTTGCATCCTCTAGTAGATAATGTACAAGCCACACATGAGGATCTTATCAATTACCTGGCACAAAAAACTACCCAAAATTATATATTATTGAATAGGTTGAGGTCCTCTAGTCATGAGAACAACTCATCCCTCGCCACAACCCTAGAAATAATGGCCAATAGTGTGAATGATGTATCTAGACATGTTACAAAATGGGGTTCATGGAGGGAGAGATGTTGTGCATTTTATGCGGATGGGTTGTCATATGATGAGGTGAAAAAAAGGGCATACTTAAAGATGACATATGTGCATGCTAGGATGAAAGTAGCTTTTTGGAATAGGTGGTATATGGTCTTTGACCAAACACCTTGTAACAATTGGGAGATGCCTCTATATTTTTTGAGAAAACTATATTGTGAATTTATCCCAGGCTTGAAGTTGAATTACTTTGATATTCGATGCTTCTAGGATAGAGTGAGAGGCTCTACATAGGATAGAATTGGGGAATGTAAGGTGGTAGACCCACAACATAGGAAGTTTGTAGCTCCTAAACCCATGGTTCACGTCATAGTCCCAGTAGCCATGAAGGAGTTTATGGAGTTATAAACTCTTTAGGTGGTTGCACCATTGACTGATGTCATTGTTCAACATGGCACGCATTTAGTCAAACTGGAGAATGGATCAGCACATGTGATACCTCCATCATCATCAGATGCACCATTTGGCTCAGACTAGCCCATTGAGCATATGTGTGCCACCTTCTAGGATATATGTTCTATTGTAGATACTAACGTGAATGAGGATGGTTTGACATCCCATTCAAGTACATGTTGTGGGAGTAGATATCATGCTTCCACTCCATAGGATATGTCCCTCATCGACGACATGATGCCATGGTGTTTTCTAGCGATTTGACGCGTGTGTGTTTATTTGTATTTATGACATGTTATTAATTAATCACCTAAATCTTGTAAAAGTAAATATTTTTTTGTTTATAGAACAATTTAAAGTGATATATAAATAATATGCATTACAGGGTGTAGCAGGTGGTGTGTACACCATGTAGTGTTCATTTGAATCCATGTGTATGAGTAGTTTCACCACCCTAGATAAAGATTTGTAAATATGATTTAAAATATAATAATATTTTGGTTTCAAAATATCTTTTGTTAATATGTATATTTATTTTGTATTTTATAGGACTTATCAGGGGCTTAGATATCCCAAGTTGATATGATATCATGCTTTCAACCACTAAATTTGACCTAGAAAGCTTTGTGGTTCATATCTTGCACATCTCTTATTCATTTAGATTTAGATTTTTTTGACTTAGACTTAATATTATATATTCATTTCTCTTATGTTAATTTTATTTTTGTTATGTTACCCCACCTAGCTCAAGGCCCCCTCATGTGTGAAAGGCATCTTCTAGCACACTGAGACAGAGAAAAATATCCTCACGGACACCCAAATGAAAAAAGGTACTTTAGTACATTTAAATTTAATTTTTGAAATGTATTATGATTAAACTTGTACATGTAGATATTGATGAATGAACCTAATATATTTTTTCTATGTACAAAAACAATAAGGTTTTACAGAATTAATGAATGGACCTGATGTCGCTGAGGTTGAGGAGAGGGAAGAGATAACATTTTCATATTCACTTTCGATTGCATTCTTGTTTATTTGAAATCTCTAAATTCTTCCTCTATGACTATAACATATGTTATCATTTTTCATATATGAAATGGTCATAATTGCATCATCACCGATGATGCCTCCTAAGAGTACATGGGAGCCATCTAAGGCTCCTCTATGCATTTGTTCTATATATGTTAAACATATACATTTAGATATAAGTACATGCATTTTTATTTTTATTTTGTTTGTGTTGTGATATTGCTATCAGGATTCAACTATGTAGTTTATTTTGTTTGTCAACAACTTTGGGTTATTAACTTGTATTAATTTCCTTTTACTTATTACATCCCCCTTTTTGACTTCTCATAGATTCTCTACCATTCCATTTTGTTATGTGTCCCAATCATCGAAGAGGGGGTCCAACATAGTAGATTTAAGAGGTATATTTGTCTTCTTAGTTGAAACCCTCTTGTCAACTCCTATTGGATTGCATTCTTGCTTGTTTGAAAGACCTAATTACTTCCTCTATGGCTCTAACATCTCTTATTATTTACCATATAGAAAATGATTGTAGCCACTTCATCAGTGGATGTGCCTCATATGAGTATAGGAGATCAAACTGAGGCTCTGGTATGCATTTTTTTTTTAGTCCATGCATTTTTATTTTTTAGTGTTTCTTGACATATATGTTATTAACTTGTATCAATTTCATTTTACTTGTTATAGCCCCCTTCACGACCTCCCATGGATCCTCTTTCTTTCCATTTTTTTAGGAGTCTCATTCACCCACGGAGCCCATCAACTTTACTACACATCCCAACAACATAAGAAATACATGAACAAATTACAGTCCAATATTTAGTTATTTTTCAATGTTATTTTGAGAAAAGAAATCTAATTCAACAGTTGAATTGTTCTTGTGCAACCACCTAAAGAGACACATACTACTTCAAAGAGGCTCAATTTTGATGATCCACCACAGTCATAGATATTGCTAGAGGCATATTATTCTAGTTGTGGTCATTGAAAGACCAATTTATGTATATATTCAACATTTGTATTGTATATATCAACCTTTACATGGCGCGTGCCACATTTTTGTAAATCTATTATTGACTTGAAATTTTTGTCATTTTTGTATATGTACATGATTATTGTTCATTTTGATATATATGAAATTTGATATTTGATCCAATTTTTCATTGTGTGCATATCTTTGTACTTCAAAAATCAATTATTTGCAATTGAAATGTGATCCAACTTATTCATTGTGTGTATGTCTTGATACTTTAAAATGTATATATTTACAATTTAAATGTGATCCAATATTTTCATTCTATGCAACTCATATGGCATTGTATACTTTTAAATGATTATTTAATATATAATATAATGCAAACATATTTATTATTGGAGTCATATTGTGCTTATGAATGAATGAAATTTAGAAACAAGTGTCATCAACATTGCCAAATTTCATTGTTGGAACACGCATTGGGAATGATCAATTTCATATATATCTACCTCTTTGGTAACCTTTTGACATGTTTTAGCATGTAAAAATTGTCAATTTTGTCTATTTGAACCTTTTCTAGGATATTGAACTAAAGTTTCTGGTTTGGGAGTGTTTAGAGGGTAGGCGCTTTGTAAAACAAGCCTAATTGGCCCTTAAATACCTGAAATCAATAATTTTTGAGCATGTTGTTCCAAAACATGATATGTCAAGTTTGACATATGTAGGTGTCTCATGAATGGTTATCTAAAATGGTCATTTTTTTATATGAGAGGTGAATGTGTTAGGAGTTATGAACCAAAAACTCAATTTTAAGGGCTACTAGGAGAAAACACTTTTTGTGAAGGAATCTCATATCGCATTCTATTCGTTGTGGGAATGTATCGACACCTCGATCATGTTTGGCTAGGGGGTTTACCCTTGACATACCCTGCCAGCAATGTCCCTTGTGTATTCTAAGTGCAAAAAACATCTAACTTTGAGGGACTATCTCTGGAAAACCATGGCACTTTCACACGATCTATTTGAGCCTATAGGGCCATATTAGGCCCCCCTACAATAAATTTTATCAATTTTTGAAGGCTCAGAGTCATTTTTGTAGGGAATCAATTTTTTTGTTCATGTAAAACGTGTCAGATGCACATAGTGAAAAGTCACCAAGTAGCCCATATCATGTTATGTTCATCATGGATATGAATTGAAACCTTGATCATATCTGGTTGGGTGGGTTTACCTTACGCATGGTCCCACTTTTCCTCTCAACATACCATAAAGCTCAGTTGCATACCCTACTGGCGATGTCCCTTTTGTACCCTAAGTGTAAAAAATCATCAAACTTCAAGGAACTGTTTCTTGCAAACCATGAGACTTACATACGATATTTTTTAACCTATAGGGTCATGTTAGCAACCCTACAATAACCTATCTCAATTTTTGAAGATTCAAAGTCATTTTTTCAAGGCAATAATTTTTCTGTTGCTGCAAAAACTGTTAGATGCACTTAGTGAAAAGTTGCCACCAAGTAGCCCATATCGCATTATTTTCATCATGGGCATGAATTAACACCTTGATTGTGTCTTTTTGGGATTTTTACCCTAGGAATGGTCCCCCTTTACCTCTCAGCATGCTGAAAAGTTCAACGACATACCCTACCGATGATGTCCCTTGTGTACCCTAAGTATAGAAAATAGTCAAACTTTAAGGAACTATTTATCGTAAATCGTGGCACCTAAACACAATTTTTTTGAACCTATGGGATCATGTTAGCCCCCCCTATAATAACCTATCTTATTTTTTGAATAATTGGAGTCAATTTTAGAGGGAAACAATTTTTCATTTGGTGCAAAAAGTGTTGGATACACTTAGTGAAAAGTTTCCAAGTAGCCCATATCACATTTTGTTCATCATGGGAATGAACTGACACCTTGATCACTTCCAGTTGGGTGGGTCTACCCAAGGCATGGTCCCATTTTTCCTGTTGGCATGTCAGAATGTTCAATGACATACCCTATTGGCGATGTCCCTTGTGTACCCTAAGTGTAAAAAATCATCAAACTTTGAGGAATTTTTTCTTGCAAACCATGACACCTGCACATAATCCGTTTGAACCTATATGGTCATGTTAGGCCCCCCTAAAATAACCTATCTCTTTTTTTGAATACTCAGAGTCATTTTTGCACTGCAAATTTTTTTTTATGTTGGTGCAAATAGTGTCAAATGCACTTAGTGAAAAGTCACCAAGTAGCCCATATCACATTTTGTTCATTATGGGTTTGAACCGACACCTTTATCATGTCCAATTGGATGAGTTTACCCTAGGAATGGTCCCACTTTCCTCTCAACATTTTTGAACATTCAACAACATACCCTACCAAAAATGTACCTTGTGCACCCTAAGTGCAAAAAACTATCAAACTTTGAGGAACTATTTCTTTCAAATCATGGTACTTGTACATAATCCTTTTGAACCTACAGGGTTGTATTAGGCCCCCCTAAAATAACCTATCATAGTTTTTTAAGAATCAGAGTTTTTTTGCAAGGAAACAATTTTTATGTTGGTGCAAAAAATGTCTGATGCACTTAGTGAAAAGTCACCAAGTAGACTATATCATGTTTTGTTTGTCGTGGGTGCAAACTGACACTTTGATCACATATGGTTGGGTGGGTTTACCCTAGGAATGGTCTTGTATCATCTTAAAATGGAAGCACTTCCATCTTGATAGGTTTATCACCCTCTTTTAGTACATTTATCATGATAGACTTGCATTTAGGATGCATTCTGCACTTGATTTCTTCATTCTAGGTAAAATTAGGGTTAGGATCTCGAGGATTCTCCTTAATTTCCCTCTTCCATGGCTCTATTTTCTAGGTAGGACTTAGAAATAGGTCCTCATGGCCTTCATCATAATCATCATAGGATTTTATGCCTCTCCCTGGCATTTTGTCCCATTATGGCATCATTTCTAGGTCTCCGAGCATCCCCGGGACCTCCTGTCCTGATTCTGGCTGGATTTGGGTTCACTGGGTCAAAGTCAAAGTTGACCCTGAGCTAGGTCAGGGTCAAGGTTGACCCTGACCTAGGTTAGAGTTGATTTCATCCCTGACCTAGGTTAGAGGCGAGGTCATCTTTGACCTCCTCCGGAATCTGTGCCCCTTTTTTTGATTTGGTCCCGATGGGCCCCAAAATCAATGTCAGGCCCTCAGATCCGAGTGCGAAAAGGTTTCAATTTGAATTTCATTTAATTTTTTTCCCTCCTTATTTGGTTATTGTGATTGGACCTTAATTCGAGGTGAAATTTGAATTATGGGTCCTCACATTGCTCTAGGAGCCTCACCTTGAAACCTCTATATGAAGACTCTCATTTGCATTCATTTTCACAACACATCAACACCAAGAAATTTCATGATCAAGTTATCTCAAGGAGACAATTTCATGAACAAGGAGATTCAAGCAAGCAAGGAATGGTGAAGTGAAGATGCAAGATTGCAAGAGGATGCTATAGAAGATCAAGCCATTGTTGACATCAAGCATCTTGGTAAATCACATACTGGGAGCAAGAGAGATCCTTTCTTCCTTGATCCACCATTACCAACTTTCAAGAAATCAAAGATAGAATCATGGAGTAGCAATTATAGATTGTGAGTTTGGTAGAAGTACTTTAGCCTTGGGGGCTTGGTATGCTTTTCTATCTCATTCAAATCTATGCATTGTTGTTTCATACATATTCATGCTAGGGTTTTGATCTAGAGGATTAGATCTTGGCATTACACTTCCAATACATACACACACACATTCTATTTCAATTGGTTATTCATGGAGGTGGAGATCACCAAAATGGGGGTTTAACTAAGGCAAAACCTTATATAACCATCCCAAAAACTCCCCTTTTCAGATATCTACAGTCTCTATTTCAGGAATTAGAGGAGAGATCTGAGTACCCTTTTCACCAAACTTCTGAGATTTGTGAACAAAGTCAAAATCGACCTTCAGAATAAAAATGTAGCCTTTTCCCTTTATGAGGGTCAAAGACTACCTGCTGCCGAAAAGATGAAAGTTTTCTAGGTTTTCTCTTTCATGACTTCCTGGTCCCAGATCTAGCTGCAAAATCTTCCGAAACTCCGCACAAGCTTCAGAAAATAGGTATTTCTAAATCAATTTCATGATTAGGTATGTATCTTGACCTAATTAATTTTCAAGTATTTCCAGATTTACTTATGCTATTTCAATTCAAAACAACAAATACAAATGAATAGTGTTGAATGTTAGGTGCATTGTTAAGGCTCCATTTTTAACCTATTCATTTTGGTGAACCCGTTTACGAAAACTCTTTCTTTTATGGTGTTATATTTAAATCTTGTATGCTTATAAGATTAGATTTATTTCATTTGTTTCTTGCATTTATATTCCAAAAATACAAAAAAAAATTTGCAAAAATTCCTTTAAAAATACAAAAATATTTACATTTTCATGCTTTTAGTGCTTTCTTTGTATTCAAAATGTATGATTCTTGTTTTAAGTACTTTGATGATGCTTTTATTATACAAGAGGATAGATTCCCTAATGAGGTACATGGTAGTGAGGATGAAAATGGTTCGAATACGATCTCCATGGATCCTATTCCTATTTCACTCTCCTCCACAACCTCTCCAATTGACCTTTACCATAGGGTGTGTGCATGGTTACCTTCATGTCCCACTATTTGTAATATTGATAAACCTAAAATGATATATCCTACACCTTTGATGATGGTAAAAGGATGTCCTCGTATAACAATTAAGGGTAAACCTAGAGATCCTTTGGATTCCTTTGATAACATCGATTCTATTTCACATGCTTATTGCACACGGAATAATCCTCAGCCTACTGTTCTAGTTTCTTTACCGCCTTCTCAACCTATGCTTCCTCAAGAACCTAGGTATCCATCTACCTTTAAGGAGTATAACTTAGCTAACCAATTACGTGCTACTCCTGCTAAGATATCTTTATGAGAATTACTTCAAACCTCCCTGACATATCATGAGGCATTGCAAAAAGCTTTATCTACTCTTCCTACTTCACCTCCTAATCAAGAGAACATTCATTCTATTTTGGATTGCATGCATACTATGCCTTCTGTACCTCCTATTATGTTTTCTGATAATGATTTACCTTCCCTAGAGGTGCAGAATCAATATGATGCTCTCATGGTGGTTGTCTCTATTAATCAGAGCATCATTCAAAGAACCTTAATTGATAATGGATTTGGGCTTAATGTTTGTAGCATGGATATGCTCAAGGCAATTAAGGCTGACCTTACTACTATTCAACCTAATAATGTTCCTATATGTGGATTTGACAATATTGCAAAGAGAACTTTGGGAATTATTACCTTACCTGTTAAAGTTGGTCCAGTTATTCTAAATACTCCTATTCATGTTATGCCTGGACCTCTCAATTATAACCTTCTTTTAGGAAGACCATGGTTACATACTATGCATGTAGTTCCTTCTACTCTTCATCGCAAGGTTAGGTTCATCTATAACAACTTAATGTATACATTACATGCGGATGATGCCCCGAATCCTTGCTTAAGTATAGAATATGCCAAAATCTCTGAACCTCTTCAACCTAGTAAAGAGCTTGAAAAAAAACCAAAGATACAACAATCTGAGATACAACAACCTGAGATTCAACAACAAGAAGCTCCATCTTCTTATTCTTTAACTGAGGATGATTGGGGGACATTGGATTTTAATCCTACGTTTATTGGAGAATACAAGGTCTCTGATTTGGAATTTATGAAGCAACAAAATGAATTTGAGAAAAAAATTTTAATTTCTTCTCCGCTTTCTGAAGAAGTAAAAAGTAACTTTGTTGCCTCTTCGATTAATGAAATGATTGAAACTATAAAGCCTAATTGTTATGACATTGTGACATACACTGCTCCTTGGACTCCTTCTGACATGAATGATCGATATGGTCCTGGTTATCATTTTCTTAAGAAATATGGATTTAATGGGAAAGGATGTGGTAAATATGAATAAGGTATACAAGTACCTTTGGACAATGAAGTTTATGATCATACATATGGATTAGGATTCAATACTTATAGAAAACCATCATCTTTTCCTCTTAATGTTAATCATATTTGCAGTGGACAATTGAAGTTGGTTAACCCATTGCTTATTTCCCTTAATCAAGAACCCTCTTTGGATATTTTTCCTAAAGATGAAGCCTTAATGGAATTTTTAGGGGTTTATGAAGATTTACCTAAGTTTCATCACAAACGAGGAAAGCCTTATTGTTTAAAAACTGATGCTTGTTTTGGAGAACATGATAAACAATAAATTCTCCCTTTACCGATGGATCCTCCGATAAGAAGTGATTTGTTAATTACTGAAACTATTGATATTCAAGTGGATGAAAACAATTCTGAAAGGATGATAAAGATTGGGAAATGTTTGAATCAAAATGAACATGATCAGTTGGTTTCCCTTTTTCTTGAATTCAAGGACATCTTTGCTTGGACATATTCAGATATACCAGGTATAGATTCTAAGATTGTTACTCATAACATCATTTTGAAACTGAATATGAAACCCGTGAAATAGAAAATTTGAAAGATGAATCCACGAATTGCCTTATTAGTCAAAGGTGAAATTGAAAAATTATTGGATTCTAGATTTATCCGTTCTATTGATTACTCAGATTGGATTTCAAACATTGTGCCTATGTCAAAAGGAGAAAACAAGATAAGGATGTTTACTGATTTTAGAGATTTAAATAAGGCATCCTTGAAAGATGATTTCCCATTACCTAATATCGATATGATTGTGGATTCAATAGCGGGTCATGCCTTGTTATCTTTTATGGATTGTTTTTCGGGATATAATCAAATCTTTATCCCTCCTGAAGATCAATTTAACACTACATTTATAACACCTTGGGGAACCTTTTATTGGGTCATGATGCCCTTTGGATTAAAAAATGCAGGAGCAACTTATCAATGAGCTATGACTCTGATTTTTCATGATTACATTCATAAGATCCTTGAAGATTATGTGGATGATATCTTGGCAAAATCTATACAAAGAGAAGATCACGTTACTATTTTACGATAGGTATTTGAAAGGATTAGAAGTTACAACATGAGATTGAATCCTAAGAAATGTGTCTTTGGAGTTGATTTTGGTAAATTATTAGGATTTATAATCTCTAAGCGAGGCATTGAAGTAGATATTGAAAAGATTGAAGCTATTATTAATATGCCTCCTCCTAAGAATATTTCTTAGTTACGAAGTTTACAAGGAAAAATACAAGCTATTCATCTCTTTATTTCTAATTTAGCGAATCGAACTATCCCTTTTACTTCCTTGCTTGGAAAGGATACCACTTTCTCTTGGAACGATGAGTGTAAACAAACTTTTGAGGAATTTAAGGAGTATCTTGTGAATCCTTCTATCTTGCAGCTTGCTAAATTTGATAAACCATTCCATTTATACACTTTAGTGACTCCACGGGCCGTGAATGCATTGTTAGCTCAAATTAATGATGGTGGTAAGGAAAGACTTGTGTATTACATTAGTTAGACTTTACTTGATTACGAAACAAGATATACAGATTTAGAAAGACAATGTGTAGCTGTAGTTTATGCATGTCAGAAACTCATGCATTATCTTATAAATGCTGAAGTTAATGTGATTGTCAAATTTGATCCTTTGAAACATCTTTTCTCACAAACTGATCTCCCGGGCTGGTTGGAAAAATGGATGATGTTGCTTAATGAGTTTGATCTTAATTTTATTTCTCAAAATTCTATTAAGGGACAAGCATTGACAGATTATCTAGCTGAAGCTCCTTGTCCTCACTTAGATAAATGTTCTACTTCAATAGAATTTCTTGATGATAATATCCTAGCTATTCAATAGGATGATATTTGGGAATTATATTTTGATGGGTCTAAGTGTAAGACATGTTCTGGTGTGGGTATCATCTTGATTCTGCCTATGAAAAAACCCATCCCTTTATCATATAAGTTAACCTTTCCTTGTACTAATAACATTGCAGAGTATGAAGCTCTTATAGTTGGACTACGAACAACCTCATCCCTCAATATCAAACATTTACAAATATATGGAGATTCACAACTGATTGTTGAACAAATTAAAGGAGGATATCAGACTAAGAATGTTAAAATGACACAATATAGAGATTTAGCTCTTGATGTGCTTTCACAATTCTCCTCTTATACGATTCAGACTTTACCTAGGAAGGATAATCGACATGCAGACGTCATGGCAAGTGCAGCTTCTTTGGTTTATCTCGAGAATAATACTGAAAACTTTCAATTTACTATACAAACTCTTAAATGCCTTGCAATTTCTGACAAGATTATCTCTGACTATTTCAATTTGCATTCAGATGAATGGTATTCACATGTTTTCCATTTTTTGAAGGATGGTACTTTTCCTGAATCAGCAACAAGGAACACACGTAATCGTGTTAGAAAACTTGCAGCACGTTACATCATTTTAGGAGATATACTTTAAAAATGCTCTTATGAAGGATTATTATTAAGATTTCTCAATAGAACTGAAATTCCTATAGCTTTAGCAGAAGCTCATTCTAGCTCTTGTGGGGGACATTTTGGTGGAAAATCCTTGGTTAATAAATTTCTTCAAATGGGATATTATTGGAAAACAATGGAATAGGATTCTTTTATGTTTGTTAAGAAATGTCCTCAATGTCAACAACATAGTAATTTGATTCATGCTCCTGCTCATGAGCTTCGTAATCAAGTTTCTCCATGGCCTTTTAGTGTTTGGGGTTTTGACCTTATTGGAAAAATCTCACCAGCTTCTCCTCAAGGACATACTTACATTCTCACTGCTATGGATTACTTCACAAAGTGGGTTGAAGTTGTCCCTCTTCATTCAACAATGACAGATGTTATTTGTGATTTCATCCTTAATAATATCATAACAAGATTTGGTATTCCTTCGACGACAATTTCAGATAATGGAACCTCTTTTAAAAATAAAGAAGTTGCAAAATTCTTGGAGAAATATAGGATTCAACATAGATTTTCAACTCCTTACTATCCTTAATCTAATGGACAAGCTGAAGCATCAAATAAAATTATTGAATAAATTTTGAGAAAAATAGTTAGTAAGCATATGAAAGATTGGCATACTCAACTAACTTATGCTTTATGGGCCTATAGGACTAGTGTTCGTATTGCCATGAGTACTTCTCCTTACAACCTTGTCTATGGTATTGATGCTATTATGCCTTTGGAACTAGAAATACCTTCTTTATGTGTTTCATTTCATGGGATAATTGATAAAGATACTTTTCCTAAACAACACTTACAAGAATTAGAAATGTTGGATGAACAACGAATACATGCATTAGAACATATAAAAGCTTATCATAAATCTTTTCAGAAACAATACAATCATAAGGTAATTGAATGAACATTTGCATTTGGTGATTTAGTCCTTTATGAGAACCAACAAAATTTGAACGCTTTACCGGGTGAAAAAGGAAAATTTAGCCCTAATTGGCTTGGACCTTTTGTTGTTATTGAAGACTTTGGTTCAGGTGCTTATAAACTTGTTGATATGGATGGTGTTTCTTTTAAGGAACCCATTAATATTATGCATCTTAAACATTATTATCCTTAATTTCATTTGTTTTCCTGTGCATTTATGTATTCCTTATAAAGATTTATTTTATAGGTTATGTAGTTTTAGCAAAATTACATATTGAATATATTTATGCACTTTCTTTCTTTCTTTCTTTCTATTAAGTTTTATATTGATGAAAGCATAGTAATCAAATATAGAACTAATCAATAGAGAAAGTTTTTCATTCATCAAATAGATTTTTCAAATCTTTGATACATATGTGGCCAATGGCCCTATTTGTCACTACGTCTATCACTATGTCACTCTGATGGCCAATGGTTCTTGGATCTCTCGATCCTATGTTGGGAAGATGAAGATTTGTGTGTCCATGTATGGCTCTGGGATATGCTCATATGATGTGAACATCCTCGGAGACTCTATACCTCTTCTATCAACTTCTCCTCTCTTTCTCTACACAATCTCAACTCTCCCTGGATACATGCAAAGATGTCGGCATGCCTGACAGGATCTCTGTGGGCGATGGAGGACTCCCACTCATTGGTAGGATATAATTGTATCCTTGAGAATCTCAGATACAAAGCTCCTCCACTCTGCTACGCTAGCTATAGAATGAAAATTTTTATCAGTCTAGTGTCCTATTTATCTTAAATCAAAGCACATATTCAATCAAATTTCATAATTCATACTTGGATCTCCCTCATGGACATCACTAAAATGTCTAGATGGTGGGGGCATGGAGTGACTACTCTCTCAACACTTTCTATATCTAGGTCTCGATGGTGGTGTTTCTGTGTGGGGCCGTGGGGGCTGTCTTGATCTCAATAGTGATGTGCGAGTAATAGGTATATCTGCACCAGTATCACCAACTGGGGGCATGTCCAAAGCTCTCTCCTCCGCTCTCTTCTATGCTCTATCTACTCTCTCCTCCTCCATGGGATCTCCCTCAAAGATGTGCTCCTCCTAATCTCTGATATCCTCATCCCCCTCAGTAGCACCACTATCCTGGTGTGTCCCCTTTGTAAAGCATGGATCACCTGTGGGATAATCCTTGAGAAAGATAGGATGGATCCCCTACAAACTCCAGTACCTGATGTAATCCTAGCTCATGCCTGAATAGGTCACATCTGATGGTACCTCTATGTCCTCTATCTACTCTACATCGCTATCCTCTATGTCTTCTATTGATGGTCGGCACATGGTTCCGAGTCTCTGATAGTATCTCGTCAGATGTACATAGCGAGGTGCTACTTTAGGGACTCCTTGTAACAGGCCGAACTACCTCATCACTCAATCATAATAGTACAACATCACTATATGACTCTGATGACCCTCTAGCAGCTTACGCTATTGTGAATGTCTCATCTGGAATCATGTATCAGGCCACTTTGTCATCTGTCAGTAGGGTCTCCATATCACCTCATTGCTCGCAATGCGGTCTAGATGTACTCTCCAGTAGAGAATATCTCAAAACTACCAAATATCTCTCAAAGGATATGTGAAGGCTCTCACTATGCTTGCATCTACCATCACTGGAACTCCCTGTGGACATGTACATGCGAAATTCTCAAACATCCAAATCTGTAGGAGCGTGCATATCAACAGACTCTCCTGTTGATACCTCACTAGCTAACCTAGCTCATGGTATAGCTGAGCTAGCATGCTGTGACCCCATGAGAACATGGTCCTCTCTCTCTCTCTCGATCCTTTGTATGAGATGTGTAAGAGGTGAACAAAATATAATACCCTTTGATTTGGGTAACACAACCAAGAATACTATGCAAAGAATCACCTTTTGTACTAAAGATGTAGGGCCTGACAGTATGGATGATAATAGGACATGATCTGACCGGGTCCACATCTGTGGAAGCCATCCTATACAATACTCTATGTTTGCATGGATCTCCTCACAAGCACACTATACTCTAGGTTTGACGGTCTCACCTCGGAATGGAAGCCGCATGATCCTGTAGACATCCTCTAATGTCACCGTAATCTCACTAGAGGGAAGATGGAAGGAGCATGTACCCTCATCCCACCTCTCTATCAGAGCCAATAGCATGGCTCAGTGTAGTCTAATCTATGGAAGGACTGATACCCAGTATAGTACCACATCCTTTAGTAACTGCATCTCCTCATCATCAAGCTCAAATAGTCTCTCTCTAACCATGACTAGCAACTCTCCAAAGGGATGCTCTCAGAAACAGACCAAGTCCTACAAGCACAAACAAACATCATATTAGTCATCTACATCATCAAATCTACAAATCTAACTGAACTAGATCAAATTCAACCTCAGTTAGGTCAAGGATGACCTTACTGGGTCAATGTAGACTTTTCTAGGTCAGGGTCAACCTTTTTAGGTCAAGGTTGACCTCATCCTAGAAACAGACAAAAACCCTCTAGTCAATGTTGACTTTCATGGGTTAAAGTTGACCTAGATGGGTCAATGTCGACCTAGATAGGTCAGGGTCAACCTAAGAGAGGTAAAGTCAACCTTTCCTATAACAACAAGAATTTGGAAAGTACAAAGGTAGACAACAACAAACTCACCTCAGGTAGTGACCTTACAGTAGCCAGGTTGCGTCTCAGAATCTCCAGGCGTGTCACTCGAAGTTCCTCTCTTCTTGACATCTTGCTTCCTCATTTCAAATCTACAAATGGTAAGAATGAGTAAGTATTCCTCTATTTTCCTTATTTATAATTTCAAATTAGGGTTTCTTTTAGGGTTTCCTTAGGGTAAAATCGGATTTCCCTTCTTATGCATTTAGACAAACATCCACTCTTTTCATCATAACTTGAGCTTGATAACTCTATTTTTAGTGTCGTCAGCAGAGTTGGAATTGTGATTCAGATACCTAACTCTTTGAACTAGTTTAGGAAGGTTATGAATCCTTCTAATTGGTTTAGGAAAGGACTTTTCAACACTCTACATATCTAGTATATAGAGTTTTTCTTATCACCCTATTTCACCCTTCCAAAGTAGAAAGTTGAAATAGAGGGGGGCATAAGGGGCTCTATATACTTCTCAAATTGTCATATAGTAAGCCTTAGGTGATTTATGGATTTTCATTAACCTTGTGTGTTGCAGGTTCTAACAGTTTTCTGTAGGATCTTTACATCGAGGACTTGGCTATATCATTTTTATTTACTATGATATTTTCTTACTTTAGCTTGCATATTCATGTAGTGTCATATCTGAGATAAAGTGGGGGATAAATGTATCATCTTAAAATGGAAGAAATTCCATATAGATAGGTTTAGCACCCTCTTTTAGTACATTTATCATGATAGACTTGCATTTAGGATGCATTCTGCACTTGATTTCTTCATTCTAGATGAAATTAGGGTTAGGATCTTGAGGATTCTCCTTAATTTCCCTCTTCCATGGCTCTATTTTCTAGGTAGGACTTAGAAATAGGTCCTCCTACACTTCATCATAATCATCATAGAATTTTATTCCTCTCCCTGGCATTTTGTCCCATTTTGGCATCATTTCTAGGTCTCCAGACATCCCCAGGACCTCCTGTCCTAATTTTGGTTGGATCTTGGCCCACTGGGTCAAAGTCAAAGTCAACCTTGACCTAGGTCAGGGTCAAGGTCAACCCTAACCTAGGTCAGAGTTAAGCTCATCCCTAACCTAGATCAGAGATGAGGTCATCTTTGACCTCCTCTAGAATCTATGCCCCTTTTTCAGATTTGGTCTCGACGGACCCTGAAATCAATGTCGGGCCCTTGAATCCGAGTGTGGAAAGGTTTTAATTAGAATTTCATTTAATTGTGTTCCTCCTTATTTGGTTATTGTGATTGGACCTTAATTCAAGGTGAAATTTGAATTATGGGTCCTCACATTGCTCTAGGAGCCTCACCTTGAAACCTCTATATAAAGACTCTCATTTGCATTCATTTTCACAACACATCAACACCAAGAAATTTCATGATCAAGTGCTCTCAAGGAGACAATTTCATGAGCAAGGAGATTCAAGCAAGTAAGGAATGGTGAAGTGAAGATGCAAGATTGCAAGAGGATGATATAGAAGATCAAGCCATTATTGACATCAAGCATCTTGGTAAATCAAATACTTGGAGCAAGAGAGATCCTTTCTTCCTTGATCCACCATTACCAACTTTCAAGAATTCAAAGATACAATCATGGAGTAGCAATTATGAATTGTGAGTTTGGTAGAAGTACTTTAGCCTTGGGGGCTTGGTACGCTTTTCTATCTCATTCAAATTTATGCATTATTTTTTCATACATATTCATGCTAGGGTTTTGATCTAGAGGATTAGATCTTGGCATTACACTTTCAATACACACACACACACATTCTATTTCAATTGGCTATTCATCAAGGTGGAGATCACCAAAATGGGGGTTTGAATAAGGAAAAACCCTATATAGCCACCCCAAAAACTCCCCTTTTCAGATAGCTACAGTCTCTGTTTCAGGAATTAGAGGATAGATCTGAGTACCCTTTTTGCCAAACTTCCGAGATCTATGAAAAAATTCAAAATCGACCTTTAGAATAAAAATGTAGCCTTTGATCTTTTATGAGGGTCAAAGACTACCTGCTGTCGAAAAGATGAAAGTTTTCTGGGTTTTCTCTGTCACGGCTTCTTGGTCCCAGATCTAGCTATAGAATCTTCTGAAACTCCACACAAGCTTCAGAAAACAAGTATTTCTAAATCAATTTCATGATGAGGTATGTATCTTGACCTAATTAATTTTCAAGTATTTCCAGATTTACTTATGCTATTTCAATTCAAAACAACAATTACAAATGAATAGTGTTGAATGTTAGGTGCATTTTTAAGGCTCCATGTTTAACCTATTCAGGTCCCAATTTTCCTTTTAGCATGCCAGAACGCTCATCAACACACTCTACCGATGATGTGTCTTGTGTACCCTAAGTGCAAAAAATTGTTGAACTTCAAGGGATTGTTTCTTGGAAATTGTGGCACCTAAACATGATCTTTTTAAACCTATAGGGTTGTGTTAGGCCCCCCTACAATAACCTATCTCAATTTTTGAAGACTCAAAGTCATTTTTGTAGGGCAGAAATTTTTTTGTTGGTGCAAAAAGTGTTAGATATACTTAGTGAAAAGTCACCAAGTAGCCCATATCAGGTTTTGTTCTTTGTGGTCATGAACTGGCACATTGAACACTTTTTTGGGGGAGGGTGTACTCTAGGAATGGTCCCACTTTGCTTCTTGGCATGTTGGAATGCTCAACGACATACCCTACTAATGATGTCCCTTGTGTACCCTAAGTATGCCAATTACTCAAGATGAAGAGACAAAGCCCATAGTTAATGGGAAAGAATGGGAAGAGGAGGACGATCTATGAAGGGGCCTTTGCAGAGCTATGAAGTTACAGAGAAATGTGAAATGAAGCCTCAAATTGGCCTTACATTTATGGGACTTGGGAATCTAGGTTAATCATATTGATGTTTCAAGGTTGAAATAAGGTCTAAAAGACCATTTTGAACTTGTTTGTAGAATCTTTTAGTCTTAGAGTGTCTATTGGGTTCAATTTTGTAAAAGTTGCAAAACTTGTTAATGTTTTTATAAGGATGCCAAGGGTTTTCATATAAAATTAATGATTTCTCTTCTTTTTACTATTGGAATCCCTTACAAATTGGGAGTTTGA
Source organism: Chamaecyparis obtusa (assembly GCA_027943335.1). NCBI lineage: Eukaryota > Viridiplantae > Streptophyta > Pinopsida > Cupressales > Cupressaceae > Chamaecyparis > Chamaecyparis obtusa. The sequence continues at coordinate 863,139 of BSBK01004338.1, forward strand.
AAGTTTAAAAAGTATACTTTATTATTTAAAAGGTTGTAGTCACATTGGATGATGTTTATGGGCAATATGGCAATGCCCTAGATGGATTACTTATGTTCTTTTGTTCTTGGAGAAGCAATACCAATTCATTTTAGAGCCATTTGTTCCAAATAAACCTTACTTAAGTTCCATTTATGTTGTAAAATGACAAAAAGGGTATTCAAAAAGGAGATTAAAATTTGGGTCTGAGTTTTCTATGAGAATTTATGATCAGAACACTGTGTTTTCTCATCTAAAGAAGACCATGGTTGAACCATAACAATCTATTTTTTAATCAAGTATTCCAAAGCACCATATATTAAATTTGAGATATGTTAAATAAATTTTTAATGGGTATCTAAAAGTGTCTTGATAGTTCTATTATGTGGTCTAATTCAAAAGGTATAGGTTCTATTCTTGTTCTACATGGTTACTAGCTTTTAAGATAGTTTGTATGGATAGGGTATTAGTTTGAAGGACCAATACTTGTGGGGTTTGTCAAAGATGTTTATGTGTTATAAATACCTTGAAAAATATGTTCCCAAGGGTGGGGAAGTCCTATGGGTTAGAAAATCAACCTTTGGTGGGTTATAAATGCCTTAGAGTGAGTTCATGGTATGATCATTTGTATTCAGTTTTTGGGAAGGGCATTGAGGCCATTGAAGTGAAATGTGTCTACAAGTTGTTAGTGGTGAACCTAAACTTTACATTAGTGTATCTCCACTAAAAAATATAATTGCTTCCAGAGACTTGAGTTTAAATGGAGATGGTTAGTTCCCAAACATGCCCCAGTTGGTGTAGAAGGGCCCCTATGGGTCATTTGTGACCTATTGATGTTTGTATTAAGTTTTGTGTTGATTCATGTTTTGATGTCATGTATTGATGCACAACAAGTCATTTAAAGGTTTTATTCTATTGTTCATAAGGTGGGGCTCTTTTGGTAAAGGTATGGGGTCTAGATCCTAAGTTACATGTTCCTTGGTGTGCCTATAAAATGATGTCATTAGATTGAAGTATAAGGCTTCAAGTTAAGGCAATATTTTAAATGTTCCTTGCTACTCCAAAAAGTCAAGATTAAATTTCCCCATTGATTCTATGGTTGTGATCATGAATTAAAGCATGGACTAGTCCTTCTTGCATGGAAATCTATAAAGTTTGAAGTAGGAAATTGTGAAAAAGGTCTATTTATATGAGTTTATCAGTTGAGTCTTAAACCTCTATATCACCAGTCGAGTAGATGAACCAAATGTTTCTTGAGTAGAGGAGATGCTCGTTTATTAAAGTATTTGTATGATCCCATTTTCAATCAGTTACTACTTGTTGAGAATCTTTGGAGCTACTTTAGTGATTGTGGGGTTTAACATAAAAAATGGTCTAAAGACCTTATTTTGAGCATTAACATGAAGTATTACTTCAAAGATTCATAATTACCACATGGAGGCATGAAGACAACATTTTTTTCGCTTTGCATAATGACAACATTTTTTGCACTTTATTACATGATAAGTGGTACAATACAAAATTCAAAATTCATTTATGTAATCATACAAAATTCAATATGTATTTATAATCAAATGGTACACATTAGGATATATAGAATTTGGCCTCTCAATATTTGCAAATCAGCCCCATAAGCACTTTTATATACAAAATTTGGCATCTAATATACACATGTCATCTCATTACCAGTTATATATAAAAAATTTGGCATCTAAATATGCACATTACAACTCATTTCCATTTTTATTTACAAAATTTGACCTCAAAATATGCACATAGAGAATTTCATGGCCATTTATATATACAAAAAAAGTGAAGTTACAATGTTTCGAAAAAGATATATAATTTTTTTTCAAAATTATTCTACCCTTTTTTAGAATCATTCTTCTTGATGGCCCAAAATTAATCAAGCAAACCTTCTGGATTATCTCTAACCTTATTGTGTCAAGTATTTCCTCATGGTCGGATTCAAAAACTTTCCACAAATTCTTATTAAGAGGTCTACCACAATACTTAATCAATTGAATATTTGTTGCAACAACAAGGTTAGAGTAATGAAGAATATGTCTATGTGTCTCAAAGTACTCAAACAACCAGGCATTAGAATTTTTGATAGGGTACCTACATTTTATAGAAAGATAAGTTAATACCAAAATCAATGTAAAGTGTAATAAAATGAGTTTAAGAGGTCTCAATACAACGACACAACAACAATACCTTATAAGCCATGTCCATATCATAACAATGAATCCTATTGGGCACTCAATATCATCTCCATCAATGATTGTAGTTGTCAATTTCTTTTTGGCCTCAATACAATAACATAAAAAGTAATATGTTCCTTCTTCATTGTTCTTGTCTGCAATAACTAAATATACATGACCTATATTTTATAGAAGGATAATTTAATACCAAAATCAATGTAAAGTGTAATAAAAATAAGTTTAAAATTGATTTTACCTATTTAATAAATTAATAAATTACTTGGTTTAACTAGGTCGGATACATGGTCAAAATCCATTGATGCTTTAGTCTGGTTCAATTATAGTGCTATAGGAAGTTGATATGTATCAAGGGGTTGAAAAGGTCTACAAGACCATTGGTCAACCCAGTCTTTTGATTCATATTCATCCCACACAAAATGCATACATGAAAAGGAAAAACATGCAATCTCTCTAGTATAAATAGCTAATGACACTGATTTTGAACTTCTAAATGAATGCATGCCACTTGATCCTATAAGTGTACAAAAATCTAGATAGTTTTCAATGTTAGATTCACATATCAACCAAAAATATCTAGAAACCATAGACTTACCTGCATCACCTGATCCCATTGTAGAGTTACACCATTGCACAATTGTTTTTGCATCTATTAACACTTTTCCATCTTCATACTTCAATTCCTCTCTGGCAAGAGCTCTTTTTGCACATGCTCCCACACCATCATGCTCTCCCTTTCCATGCCCTGCCTTAGTGAAATTGCAAAAATGTTGCACACCACTTGCGACATGAATTCTAGTCAACTACTAGAACATCCTTGCATTCTTGAATTGTGAGGTGCAATTGTTTGACCATATTATGTGCTATTTTTATCTTATATTTCTTTCTCTTAAAATGTCATAGAAGATTGTAAAAAATCCTTGCACAAAATATGACGAATGAGTATGATCATCACTTATATAGAAGTGATAGTATCTTATAACCTTTATGTCCTCCTCTGTGCTATCATGTGCATGAATGCTATGTGTACAAAAATTGTAACTTGTGTAGAGTGATAATACATAGGTTGCACTTTGTTTTGAGGTTTTAGTGTATAATTCTCAGAAAAATCAATGACAGAGACAATAGTATCAAGGGGAAAAGTGTCCTTACTCAACTTGAATTTCTCATCTAACCACATTTCTCTATGTGTATGACCCATGTACACATAAACTAGTTTCTCTTGAAAAATCTTCATAAAATTAGCTACGCATATATCCTTTTTCACTAACTCACATTTCTTTAATTCTTTTCCATCTGTAACACCATATGTGACTGACTTGTATTTTCCAATAGAAACTAGTTTCTTACAAATTTCATGTGTTCTATCTAGATGTATGCATCTATGAAATTGTTGAAAACCACCACATGTAGGAAAAAATCCTTTCAAACACATCATTTTATACTAAATGCACCCATCATCTCATTTACATAGTATACTTGAAATAAATTCTCTCGATGACTTAGGAGGTGCTTGTATACCACATTCTTGCAAAACATCGTTAGTGTGCAAAATACAATAGACATGATGATAAATATCATAATGCATGGAAAATTCAACATGGAGCCTACACCAACATGTAGTATGTGGATGATTAATCTTAATATAAAATGGTTTTGTCATCTCAAAAAATCTTTGACTAATTTTAATCTGAGGAAATATTTGAAGAAACCTTTCATAAAATTATGTTTGATTCATATCTAAATAGTGTTTTGGATGTGGCTCATGATTTCTAAATCCAATTCACCTTCTAAAAACATCTCTTTGGTTGGATGAAACTCTTGTGTTTCACATAGGACCCCACATAGGACCTAGAACATGACCACTCTAGTCAACCTCCTGCACCATGACCAAACATTGATCATTTTTTAATTCTAGAATGATTTTGTAGTTATATGAATCTTTTTGGGGAAACATGACCCACTTTGTGCTTTTCAGTTGATGTACTATAAACATTTTTTGATGGAATTATGGATTGTACTTTATTCTCTTGATATATTATTTGTGGTACTCTTATGTATAGGTGGAGAGTTAATCGAGCCCATGTGTCAAGTGTCCTTTTTTTTTGCTTTTATGTATGGATATGCAGATGTATGTATATGATGATCTAATGACTTCTTTTTTTATGTAGGATGTATTCCTATATGATGATGTATGTAGGAGTTATGATGTAAGACTAACATGTGATGTAGGTTGGATGTTCCTATGTTCTTATGATGCTATGTGCATTTCTTTGATTTATGATATGTATTCTATATGTGATGTGGATCTTATGATGTATTTATCATATACCTATTGTGTATATGACTATGTATGTACACATGTGGGTTACAATTATGGCTTTACTACGATAATGTGATGCTTATGCAATGATTAGATATGCATTATGTGTGATGTGATTTATGCAAATTATTATGTGACTATGATATGGGAAAATAAGCTAAAACATGTATTTAAATGATAATGATACTAAATGTATGATGTAACTTAATGGGTGTAATTAATGGATGATAATGAATGCAAATGATGATGAAATAGATGAGCTAAGTGAATCTATTTAAAATGAATGAACTAAATGGTCTAAATAAAAATAAATGATAATGATAATCAAACTACATGAACTAAAAGGAAAATGTAATCAAATGGACTATAATGATAATGTTTAAAGACCTAATGGATAATGAATATAAATGATAAGGATGTAATGAATGAACTACAAGGGGAAATGTACCTAATGAATAATAATGCACCGAACAACTTTAATGCTAATGCAAATGAATGCACTTAATGAATTTAATGAAATACAATGAAAATGCAACTAAAATGACATTAATGATGCAACTAAAATGAAACTAAAATGAAATGCAATGACAATGCACAACTAAAATGACATTAATGATGCAAATAAAATGAAACTTAAAATAAAAATGAATGATAATGTAACTAAAATGACATGAATGAAAACACAACGAATGATGTACTTAAAATGCAACTAGGGGATTAATTAAACATAATTTTTGTGAGGTGGATAATGATAGTAATATATACAATTAGATCTAGATTGAGATTAAATGCTAAAGTGATATGAGATGCGTTTGTGTATGAGATGAGCTTGGTATGAATGTATTGCAAATGTAATGATGATGGATGACCACAAGGGTATGCAAACGTAAATGTAATAGAATAAAATAATGCTCAAGAAGGTCATGCATATAAAAGACTAACTTGGAATAGGGAATAATAGAAAAACATGTGCACAATCCTAATTCAAGGATTAGGAAATGGGGAAAATTGGTTTAGAGAAGTTGGCGGAAAAAATGAGGGATTGGATGGGGAAATGATGGAAGGGTTCGAAGCTTGAGAACAAGGGTACCCCATGAAAAAATACCACCATGTAGTGACCACTTATTTCTATGTAGCAATATAAGTAACCTGCTAGGGTTATAAAATAATCAAAGCCTTGTCAAATACATTGCGTGTAACTGAATCAACAAACACACAAGGATTTCCCTAGCATCACGTATGAGTCATAGATAGCTAGGGTGGAAACTATGCTAGGTAACCCACAAGAAAATGATATTTCCCAAGTGTACCATGCAAACAAAAAGGATTACACATTTAAAATGCAAGGGTTATATCTGACTGAATTAAAAATAGAAAAGACTAAATCCTTGAACTAGGCTCTTCCATTTGCAGCATACCATGATATAAAGGATCATGGAAACTTTGAGGAGGAAAAAAACTGAGGAGCCAAAAAAAGGATAACCAAGAACCAAAAATAAAATCCAAGATCAAAATGAAAATCCAAAAGAATTCCTTTGCCAAAGATATCAACTGACTGAAAGATGACTTGATGATGTCTGAAATGAGGAAAAATGCATCCTACAAGGACCTATTGATGGGGTATGCTATTTTTTGATGGAAAAAGAGGTATCAAGGACAATCATGATGATAGAGAATCTCTTCTAGGGAACTTGTTGAAGCACTGGGCTAGTGAAAAAAATAATTTGTGACACACTCGATGACTGGCTTAGAGTGGGGTTATGTATAATGGCACTGAAGAAAATGATGAACTGACATTATCATACAACTGAGATACTAATATATACTACCAAAGGACTAATATATACAATTGATATGTGCAAATCTTAGGAATCAGGATAGTAGTATAACTCTCAACATGTGCACATACGATAATGGAATACCCAAGGAATACGGGTTTGTGATGTGGAATTTCAGTGGGAATCTGAAGATGATTTGATGTGAGTGGGTGGATATGAGGGGGACATGGGATTTTGATAGATAATAGTATGGTCCATTATGCATGACACTTGTTTCTAGGTTTTTACCACACATACTTATCCAAGGCACTTAATTGTAAAGTTCTCACCATTGGACGCTTATTTCTTTTTAGTTTTTTAGTTTTTTTTCTTTTTTTAAGGACTTTTTTATATTTTTATTGATCTTTTTTCAGATAAGTGGGGTACACTGCATGAGTCAAGCATAGAACCTTTTGAGATGGATGATGTTAATTGGATCATTATAGGTTTCCCTTCTAGTGTAGATAGATGATACACTCCTGAGCCAAAACATGCCATGACAATATAAGGGCCCATCCAACTAACCTCAAATTTTTCTTTCTTTTCTATGTCTTCTTGTACCTTTTGATTCTCCTTGAGTACTATTTTATTGTTACATCTTCTCTTAATCCTATTTTGATATAAAACCAGGTGATCATATGCTTGTTGTCTATTCTCATCGATAAAATCCAGTTGTGTGAGGTGTGCTATGTGATAATCTTCATCTGTGACCAAGTTCTTGAGTGAAACACATAGTGATGGCAACATGACCTCAAATAGTAAGAAATCTTTTGCACCATATACAAGGGATTATGGGGTGGTTCATGTGGGAGTATGATATAAGGTGCGATATACTCATAGGGTGGGGTTGATTTCAAGGTGCCAATTATGACCAAAATCATTGATAACATTTTTAAGGATCTTCAAAATGGTTTTTTTGGTTTCCTCAACTTGGTCATTTACTTAGGGAAAGTATGGACTATAAAATGGTGATGTATATGGAATTTTTGACACAGATCCTTCATATTTTGGTTTTAAAATATTGTGTCATGATTTGTGAAGATGGTGGATGGGATGCCAAAGTGGTAGATGATGCGGTAGATGACAAACTTTGAGATTTGGACACCTGTAGTGAGGACGAGCAAGATTTCCCCTACCCACTTTGTGAAGTAATCAATAGCAGTGATAATTTACTTGTTTCCATTTAAGGATAGGGGAGTTATCTTATCAATGAGGTTGAATCCCCAACATGAGAAGAGCCACGGAGGCACAACGGGATACAAATCCTATGATGGAACATGAATAATATTTTCATGTTGCTGACATGGTAGGCATTTCTTTACAAATTAAAATGCATCATGTTCCATTGTAGGCTAGTAGTACCCTACTCTAAGAGTTACTTGGCTAATACCATGCCACTCATGTGGACCCCACAAATTCTAGCGTAGACATCTTGTAATGCCAATGAGGCCTCATTTAAGTCTAAACATCTAGAGAGGACGTTGTGATAACCTTGACAATATAGGGTATTTTATACAAGAGTGTAGTGACAAGATCTATGAATGAGGTTCTGGCATTGGGTGTTCATTAGATGGGGGGATATGATACCATTTTTTAGATACATACCATTTTAGATTCATCATTCTCATAAGTAGATGTATGGAGGTACTCAACCAATAATTCATATTGTTCTATGTCATGCAGTATCTCAAGAAGTGAGTTGATAGTGGCCATTGCATCAGCTAATTTGTTATGTATTCTAGTTACTTGCATGAACTATAATACCTAGAAATGTTTCTTCATTTTTTTGACCAATTCCTTGTATAGTAATATCTTGTTTTCCTTTATCCATAATTCATCTAGGACTTTCTTGATGATGATTTGTAAATCACTAAACACCTGTATCTCAATTATGTTCTATTGAATTGTTATTTTTAGTCCTAAGATTAGTGCTTCATATTCTACAATTTTATTTGTGTAGGGGAAACATAACTTGAATGACTGAGGTATGTAGTCACCTTGAAGAGTGTCAAAAAGGATCCATGGTTTGTGTAATAACCATCAAAATATAACTTCCAAGTGGGATCTTCTTTGATCATGTAGAGATGTTCATCTGGAAATTCCATGACTAGTGGGTATGCCTCTACTAGTGGTGCCTTGGCTAATTGATCTTTGATGACATGTCCCTTGATTGCCTTCATATGTACATATTGGACATAAAACTCACTTAGAAGTATGACCCATTTAGCCATACAACTTGTGACAGTAGTGTGAGATAGTAGATATTTGAGTGGATCCACTTTGGAGATAAGCTTTACTGTGTAACTAAGAATGTAGTGCTAGAGTTTTGGAGTGGTGAAAACCATTCCTAGGTATTTTTTTCCATGGGTGAAAAATTTAGCTCATATACAACAAGCATGCAATTGATGTAGTAGATGGCTCTATGTTTTCCATTATCATCAATTTGATCAAGGAGTGCCCCCAATACCATGGTAATAGCTGATATGTACAAGGTAAGAGGCCTTCTAGGAGTAGGTGGTATGAGAATGGGAAGGTTTTCCACTTATTCTTTAATCTTTTCAAAACTTCTCTGACAATAGGGGTCTCATTTGAAGCATGTTTCATTTCACAATAGATGAGTGAATGGTTGGCATTTATCAACAAGCTAAAAAATGAGCCTGTAGAAAGATTGTAGTTTTCCTTGTAAGCTACAAAATTGCTTGAGAGTCCTTGGGAGAGGCACTTCCATTATGGCCTTGAAATTTTTGGGGTCGATCTCTATGCCTCTTCTTGATATGATGAATCCTAGGATCTTACCAGATATAACTCAAAAAACACATTTATTTAGGTTTATCTTTAACCCATAGTGATTTATGTCATCAAATACAGATTCAAGAATATTGAGGCTATCTATCCTTGTTTATTATTTAGCTAGGATATCACCTGTTAGGCCCAAAAGGAGGTAAGTATAAGTAAGAGGGGGTGAATCAGTTGTGTACCTAATAATTTTAATTCAATTTTAGCCACTTAGATTTGAAAGATAAACATTTATGAAAGATCCATCACATATAACACAAAACAACAAGATTTGTTCTCAAGGAAACTCGGCTAAGGGAAAAACCCGGTGGGATTTAAACCCACTAGATGAATGTATTTTTCTAAAAGTACTACCTAATTAAGAGAAAATAGAGAACAAAGGATGAACTTGCAGCCATAGGATTATAACCCAATCTACATGCTCACTTTCTAGAGCACAATACTCATAAGACAATCTCAGATCTGGTCCTTAGTCGGGTTCACCAATCTATCTTCAATCACAATAGGGTGGACATATAGTCCATTACAACCGAACTAACAAATAACATCTCCTATGCCAAAATAGTTCCAATGAAGCTCAAAATCTACCTTAAGTGTGGAATAAAAATATAAAAACTCTCCTCTCATAATTACAAAATGATTTGTTATTTATACCAATTATAAAGAATAATCAACCACTAGGTCGGCTAAGACCTATTACAATAAAAGATATAAAGATTATGCTCAATCTCCAATGAAATCCAAATAAATTTGGCCAAGACTTAGATAGGACCTAAATCTTCAACCATGAACACAATTTCATGTCGCCAAGATAGCATCAAGAACTGTAACATGTTACTCCATCAAGTTGGTTAGGACCTAAATGAAGAAATGCCAACACACTACCAAAGCAGAAAATTCAATCACCTAATTAAATGTAGACCAATAGCACAATCTGGTGGTACCCTAAATTTTGAGACTCCAAATCCATTATCAATAAGAAAGTTTCTCCATACTAAAAAAATCAAAGGAAGGAATCTTTATGACACAAATAAATAGAACTAACTAATCGAAGCCTTCAAAAAATGATGAAATTTTGACCTTCTGCAAAGATGATGCCAAAAGAGCCTAAAGATGGTCACATTTTAAAAATCTAAAACCGACCCAGTTCGGGAAATCAAATTTCCTATCTCCAATAAAAATCTTAGCTTTCCACAAGGTGTTTTGGTTTTTTGACCAAACCCAAATCCAAAAGTTAGGTAGTTATTTTTTAGTTAGTTTATTGGTTTTCAAAATAATTTGTAATAAGGGTTGTGTATTTTCACCCTAAAGAGGTGTGAAAGCCACTCAAACACATATATATACATAATATAAAATGTAGAGAGAAATACATGATCAAAGAGAAGTATTATAATTAGAAGAATATTTGTAAGGAGGAATAAGGAGCTTAAAGCATGACTTTGTAATATAAATTTTAATATTATATTTTAATAATAAATAAAAAGGCCCTTTTGTTTATTTTCAAGGCAAAGAGATTACAATTGGCATGTTGATTTTTCCTTTATGATCAATAAAGAGATTATTGGATTATTCTGACAAGGCTTTATTTTTGCATTGGATATTTCCCTGCATTCTTTGTTTGACAATCATGATAGTGTGAAATATATATGTGTTTCCTTATCTATGTCTAATCGAACTTCTAGCCAGAGAAGTTAGATACATTTTGGACTAATGAAGAATTGCATATAAGATTTATCTTTTGCAAATCTTAGGAGTAATTGATGATATTTTTATAAATATTGTCTCATAAAGTTGTACATAATAATCCTTGTTATATTTGACTCTATTTCTTGGATAAACAAAGGCACTGGTCATTTAAAATCATTGAAATATAATTATTGGAATAATTAATTGAAGTCATAAATATATATACTTCCTTCTTGCAAGTATCTAATCAATTATTGATAAACCTTATACAAAAAAATTCAATCAATTCAAACATTCAACATTCAACTTTAATTTGATCGAGTTCAAGGATTTTGCCAACTGAGGAACTCACCAGCTTAAATTCGCTAGAGAAGAGCTTCAAACCAGGTGATCAGGTTTGAAGTAAAGGTTCACCCACCTAGGTGTAGCAAAGCATAAAGTGTAGGGGAATTGGATTATTCCTGTTTGTTTGCCAAGACTGATTGAAGCAATCCTATAGGAGAATTGGAAAAACTCTTGGATTTCCAATCTGCAATTTTGGGAACCAATAGATTGGTGACTCTATTAGGGAGAGTTTCTCACAATATATATTGTGAAGTTACTCAGAATTTTAGATTTTTGCAGAGCAGATCCAGAAAGCACTTAAATCTATTTGTTTGGAAGCATACTCTACTAAAAGAAAGAACCTAGAAGATCAACAAATCAATACATTCCTTGAAAGAGGTGGCGACTCTATTGAATAAGATTTCAGTTGGTAACTCTACTGAGGGAGAAGACTTAGAAGGAGATGGTTGATAGTTTTATTTCAAATGTATCAATCATTTCAAAGAAATCCTTTTATTCAAGATGGCATTAGGCCATTGGATTTCAACCATTTTGATTATGAACCTAGCAAGTTATCCCCACAACTTTCAAAACTTGTACCGAAGTTCTATGGAGAATGGGATGAATCAACACTTCAACATTTGGATGCATTTTACATATTTTTAGAAGATTATGAAATTTGTGTAGAGGATCAGGTAATGAAGGTATTTGTCAGGACACTAAAAGAAAAAGTGAGGCAAGCTTATGAATCACTACCTACACAAAGTATCTAATCTTGGAAGGAATTTGAACAATAGTTCCTATATGAATTTCATGATGTAATTGAGAAGGATGACTTGTATTATGAACGGTATGGAGACTAAAGTTGTAGTATGGCATAGTATGTCTCTACTTGATGCATTTTTCAGTTTGGAGAGATTTGAAGGGGAGTCTTCTGCACACTTATTCTTGAGGATGGTAAATATGTATCAGAGGATACCTGTAAAAATTATGCCTCCACAAAAAAAATTAATGATGAAGGTAAAAAATTTGGGAATCTCGCTAGATGACCTTGATTTGAAGCTTCTTTTTCAGATATTAGAAGAAGATGACGAAGATAGAGAAGATGAGGCTTATGATCAAATTGAACAAGGCCTTGTTCTTGATGGAAATATCAGTGATGATGAAGAAGATCAAAATTGAGACCTTGATTTGAAGCTTCTTTTTCAGATATTAGAAGAAGATGACAAAGATGGAGAAGAGGAGGCTTATGATCAAATTGAACAAGGCCTTGTTCTTGATGGAAATCTTAGTGATGATGAAGATCAAAATTACATATCCCCTTTGGATGCATTTTTGAACTTAGAGAAACAAGAAGAAGAATCTACAGTACAATTCTTCATGAGGATGTTTAATATCTGTCAATAAATACCTTCAGAATGTAGACCTCCATCTTCTGATATTTTCAATAGAATGTGAGAACTAGGTCTCTTATATGATCACCAGTTTCTTAATTTTCTCAAACTTATGAATAATGAATTGGTTGCAGAGGAGAATGAGTGCAAAATTGAAATAACATATGAGTCAAGTGAAGTTTTGGATTTGAATGGAGAAGTATTTTTTGGACAGTCTAAGGAAATAATTTTCCATGATGATACTTGTATGATATCAAACATCATTGAATGTGAAAATGAGGAAGAGGATCTTCTCAGCGTGGAAGATATTTCAGCCTTATTAGACATATAATACCAAAGACATGTTGAAAAGAATGGCCCAAATTTTTTCTCAATCCACCATGGTAAGGAGGTTGACGGATCGGTGCATATTCAAGAGGTACTAGAGGAAGGAAATGATAATTCCCAAGAATCAAATTGTGGAGATGAAATATAATTGCATACAGTATATGAACATGAGGAAGCTTTGGGAGATAATGTTAATGAAAATACTAGTCTTGCTGACGAAACACTTGGTGATCCAAATGAAAGCTATCATGAAAACATGCCTGAATTCTCTATGTTCCTAAATTTGTTGTTTGAAGAGGAAGCAGATGAAGATATATCTAAGTTATCTATGTTCGTGAATCTGTTATTTGAAGAAGATCCTTTATGCAATGGAATCCATCAACATCACAATGAAGATAACAGTCCTAATTTTAAAGTTGATGAAACTCATAAAGTGCATTCAAAGGGTGGGATATTTTTTGGTTCATTCTTTGAATCAGAGGTACATCAAATACATGAAGATGAAATGGAATCAAACATGCATAATAAGGAGAATATGTTAAATAATAGTTCTAAAAATTTTCCAAGTGTTCTATCTGATCAGATTCTTGATAAAAGTGATGTAATGTTTCTTGAATATGAGCTATCTTAAAAAAAATCTTGTGAGGAAAAACATATTGAGTATGGAGAAAATTATGTGCAAGAAGACATAACTGATCAAATACATAGGGATTCTCCATTCACCAAAGACCACACTAATGAAGTAATAAATATTGTCCATAGGGATGATGCATATAATACAGAAAAGGATAAGATGTTGGGGCTAAAAAATAATGGAATTTTTTTGTTTTCAAATACTCTTACTGATAAAGAAAGGACCAATTCTGATCCTAAGCAAGTGATAAATGGAAAGCACACCATGATCAGAAGGAATGAATTGTTACATGATCATAATCAAGTGTTTGATAGAGGAAAGGATCAATGTTCACTTTTGGGGGCCTGGGGCCACCCAATTTTACTTTGCATTAGATTAAGTATGGATACTTGGTTTGCTTCTCTAGAGATAGCTAGAGTCTTGCTATGCTTACAAAGATCATACATCCCCAGAAAGAGCCATTGGTGGTACCCTAAATTTTGAGATTCCAAATCCATTATCAATAAGCAAGTTTCTCCATACTAAAAAAATCAAAGGAAGGAAGCTTTATGACACAAATAAATAGAACTAACTAATCGAAGCCTTCAAAAAATGCTGGAATTTCAACCTACTGCAAAGATGATGCCGACAAAGCCTGAAGATGGTCGCATTTTCAAAATCTAAAACCGACCCCGTTCGGGAAATCAAATTTCCTATCTCCCCTAAAAATATTATCTTTCCACAAGGTGTTTTGGTTTTTTGACCAGACCCAAATCTGAAAGTTAGGTAGTTATTTTTTAGTTAGTTTATTGTTTTTCAAAATAAATTGCAATAAGGGTTGTGTCTTTTCACCCTAAAGAGGTGTGAAAGCCACTCAAACACACACACACACACACACACACACACACACACACACACACACACACACACACACACACACACACACACACACACACACATATATACATAATGTAAAATCTAGAGAGGGACACATTCAAATAAGCAATTAGAAGAAGAATATTTGTAAGGGAAGATGTAAATATTAAAGAATGACTTTAATATAAATTTTAATATTATTCTTTAATAATAAATAAAAGGTCCATTTTTCAAGGCAAAGAGATTACAATTAAAATGTGGATTCATCCTTTGTGATCAATAAATAGATTATTGAATTATTCTGATAGAGTTTTATTTTTGCATTGGATATTTTCCTATATTCTTTGTTTGACAATTAGGATAGTGTGAAATATATATGTGTTTCCTTATCTCTATCTAATCAGACTTCTAGCCAGAGAAGTTAAATTCCTTTTGGAGTAACAAATAATTTCATATAGGATTTGTATTTTGCAGAGCTTAGGAGTAATTGATGATATTTTTATAAATATTGTCTCATAAACTTATACGTAATAATCCTTATTATATTGACTCTATTGTCTGGATAAACAAAGGTATTGGTCATTTAAAATCATTGAAATATCATTATTGGAGTTATTAATTGAAGTCATAAATCTATATACTTCCTTCTTGTAAGTATCTAATCAATTATTGATAAACCTCATACAAAACATTTAATCAATTCAAACATTCAACATTCAACTTTATTTTGATTGAGTTCAAGGATTTTTCTGACCGAGGAACTCACCAGCTTAAATTTGATAGAGAAGAGCTTCAAACCAGGTGATCAGGTTTGAAGTAAAGGTTCACCTGCCTAGGTGTAGAGAAGCCTAAAGTGTAGGGGAATTGGATTATTCTCGTTCATTAGCCAAGACTGATTGAAGCAATCCTATAGGAGAATTGGCAAAACTCTTGGATTTCCAATTTGCAATTTTGGGAACCAACACGATCATCACACAATCCAAGAATACCAAAAAGTAGCATGAATAGAATCCAAAACCTTGTCATCATCTTTAAAACAAAACCTAAACTCATTTTTATCTCTGATCATCAAGAACACTAAAATAATGAACTCTGTCATAAAAAGGATAGCTTGTTATACTCTAAATCATGGGAAACACTAGCTAAAAACACAATGATAAGGAACCATGTAACCACTAGGTTCACAACATTTGAAACATCAAATCCAAGACATATCAAACCAAATACTCATCCACTTTACATAGAAACACTATAACATCAACAACCAACAACTCGATCATACCTCACTCAATTTGTCATCCAAACTTATGAGAACCTCTATAGACCATCTACAAACACCTTTTAAAAACACCTAACAATCACAACTCAAGATCTTTGAAATATATCACCTGATCAACTAAAATCCTCTTCACTGAAGATACTAAACATACTATCTGAAACAATAATTAGCATGTTGACATCACTGACAAAATATTAATGTTAGCACATCCAAGTACAAAACTCTGACATGCTCAAAAATTTTCCAAAAATCTCCCCCTTTGGCATTTATGGCAACATGAAAAACTAATCAATGTACAATGACATTACTATATCCACTTGATCTCTCTGAATATCCAACTTCAACACAATCTCTCCCAAGCATAATTACCTTGATTTTTCACACAATATCTCCCCCTTTGACATCAATGGAAAAGGACCAAAGACATCAAAAGAACTAAGCTCACCTCAAAAGGGAAAAACAAAAAAATCTTAGTACCAAACTATAATAGCCATAATAATTCTCCCCCTAAGGAGTAGTCCCCAAACTCATCAATCTAGTGAATGATATTCTGATAGATTTTTTGGGTTGATGCCATCCTCAACATCATTTTTTTTATAAGGAGGGGATATCACCCCAAGATTCTCCCTGAGATACTCAAATGTATCCTTCGGAAAAGGCTTTGTAAAGATATTAGCAATTTGTTCCTTAGTAGACCCAAATTCCAACTTCAATTCATTTTCAATGACTTTATCCCTCAAGGCATGATCTTAATATAAATATGCTTTATCTTTGAATATGATCAATATTCTTTGATACATTTATAGAAATAGACTTATCATAGTGAATAATAATAGGTTCATCAAGGTTTACCCTTATATCCTTCAATATTTTCTTCATCCAAACAACTTGATTATAGTTTATTGTAGTGACAAGATACTCAGCCTCAGTAGTAGATTGAGAAATACAATCTTGTTTCTTACTATTCAAATAAACTAGTCTCTTACCCAAAATGAATGCAACTCTACTAGTACTTTTTCTATCATCCACATTACCTTCCCAATCAGCATTTGTGTATGCACATAGATTAAATTCATCTTATCCCTAACATAATCTATAGTCAATTGTATGCTTCAAGTATCTAAAAATTCTCTTGACAACAACCATATGAGATTCCTTTGGTTCAGCTTGAAATCTTATAGCAATTCCAAAAAAAATTGATATGTCTGGTCTAGAATGAGTTAGATATTGCAATCCACTGATCATAGATCTATATAATATCTTAGTATCACAAGGGGAATCATCATCCTTAGTTAACTTGTGACTAGTAACCATAGGAGTTCCTACCAATTTTGAATCTTCCATACCAAATTTCTTTAACAATTCTCTGACGTAATTGGACTGTGTAATAAAGATTCCTTTATCCAACTATGTAATTTCCAATCCAAGAAAGAAATTATAATTTCACCTATCATAGACATCTCAAATTATTTTTGTATTTCATCAACAAAACATCTACTCAACTCATCATTTCCACCAAATATGATATCATCAACAAACACTTTAGTAATCAAGATATTATTATCAATTATTTGGAAATATAAGTCACTAGCTACAATACCCTTACTCAAACCATTTTTTTTTCAAATACCTATCCAATCCATCATACTAGTCCCTAAGATATTTCTTTGATCAATACAGATCTTTTTACAATTTACAAACCGTGTCTCCTTCCTCGGTTAGAGTAAAACCATCAGACTACTTAATATAAACATCTTCCTCTAGTTCATTATTTAGGAATGTAGACTTAACATCCATCTGATAGACTTTAAAATTTCTATAAGATGCATATGCAAGAAGTAATCTAATAGTTTCAAGTCTAGCTACAAGAGAAAATGTCTCTATAAAATCAATACCTTTCATTTGTGAATATCCTTTGCATACTAGTCTCGCTTTGTTCCATACCACTTTACCATCTTCATTCAATTTATTTTTGAATACCCATTTAGTACTGAACACATTTTTGCCAATAGGTCTAGGAAAAAGAATCCAAGTCATGTTCTTTTCAATCTGATCAAGTTCCTCTCTCAGTGCTTTCATCCAACTCTCATCATTGCATTCTTCTTTAACATCTTTACGCTCAAATTGAGATAGTAGACATTTTTCATCTCTAGAAATTCTTCCTCTAGTCTAAACACCTCTATTCTTATCACCAATAATAATATCTTCAGAATGATTAATCCTTCCATACTGTGGATTTTTTGGTGTAGCCTATGTAGCAAACCCTTTGAGGTTAATATCCACTTCATTTTCCTCAGGTTCTTTCTTCTCTTCCGATCTATCCTGATTCTAATATTGCACTTCCATAATCTGATTGTCTTCTTCAAATATCTCATACCTGCAAGTTCTTTCTAATCTCTATACATTCTCATTAAATTTGACATTTTCACCTTCAAAAATCTTGATCAACCTATATTTATAAAATTTATATGCTTTTCTCTTTGTAGAATACCCAACAAATATTCCTTCATCACTTCCAAGATCAAACTTTCCAATATCTTCATCTCTGTTAGTGTAGTATTTACTTCCAAAATTTCTAAAATATTTCACTATAGCAATATGACCATACCATATTTCATAAGGAGTCTTACCAGTTCCCTGCTTAATCTATACTTTGTTTAAAGTATATACTATAGTGCACACTGGTTCTTTCCATTATATCTACAAAAATTTTCCTTCAATCATCATAGTCCTCCTCGTGTCTAGAATAGTCTTATTCCTTCGCTTAGCAACACCATTTTGTTGTGGGGTTCACAAGTAGAAGTCTGTCTCTTTATCCCATGTTTTCAAAAAATGCTTAAAACTTACTAGTTGAAAATTCTCCACCTCTATCCAATCTTAGGCACTTCAATCTTCTTCCAGATTTTGTTTCCACCATTATCTTGAATATCTAAAATTTAAGAAAAGCTTATGATTTCTCAATCAAAAATATAACCCACATCATCCTTGAATAGTCATAAAAAAATAGCATAAAATATCTATCACTGTAATATCTTCTTGTCTTAGTAGGACCACACAGATCTCTATGTACCAAATCCAACAATCCATTTGAAGAATATGTCTTATTCTTAAAAGAAGATCTAGTCATCTTACCCAATTGACATTGTTTGCACATATTGTTAGGCTTCATCAGTTTAGGAAAATCTCTTACAACATGACTAGTGCTAACTTTCACCATATTATCAAAGTTCACATGAGAAAATCTTATATTCCATAACCAACTACCATCAATATTAGCAATCAAACATTTATTCTTAACAGTTCTCAAATGAAATAGATTACCAACATTCTATGTACCTGATGTAATAATCTTTCCTATACTTCCAATGATCTTGCAGATTCCATCCATAAATTCCAATTTGTAACCTTTATCCAATAGTTTTCCTACACTCAAAAAATTATGACTTAAACCTTCAACATAAAAGGCATCATCAGTACTATTTTTAACATAATGAGTAATAGATCCTTTTCCTTTAATCAAATAGGGTGCTTTGTTATCAAATCTAACAACACAACCATCATAATCCTCAACTTCACAAACTTATCCTTATCACCAGTCATATGATGTGATAATCCACTATCAATGACCTATTCACCTCTTTTAACAACTTGTAAAATTAATTATTTTTCTTCATTATGATTATCTTTAATAGAAATTGTGTGTGAGTGTTTACACCTTCATGAAATTAGGACAATTAGCAACAATTCTATGAAAAGACAATGAAAAATTAATCTAAATAATTGCATTTAACATCCATATCATCTCATGGTTCTCTATCTAAGCTTGGTAAGTAGAGCTCTCAGCCTTATTCTCTACTAGTGACAATCCTAGAATGAGAAATTTATGATAAAATGCCTAAATCTAGCTCTCAATTCTCAAAATGATACAAAGATTAACTCAAATGCTCATGATAATGCTCTTAAATCTCAAGATTTCTCTCAAAATGCTCAAGATATTGCTCAATTTCTCTCAAATTTCCTATAGTGATGACGCTATGCATTCAAATTTTCTAGTATCCTTATGCTCTCAAAATGACTTCTATTTGTAGTAAAATCCCAAGGGTAGGGGGTGGAGTTACTTGATCATGATTTAGCCTTGGTTGAGTCAAAAAATTTGAAATGTTTTTAAATGGGGGGACAATTTAAATGATTGTCTCAAATGTTTGGACAAATAGACAAATTTGAGTGATTGAGATTCAAAGTTGAAAATGAGTGATTGAGATTCAACAATTTGGACTGATCAATGTGCATTGTGTCCTCAATTCTTATTGGTTGCTCAAATTATGTTGAAAGATATTAGGATTAATTAAATTCCATTAATTAAATAAATTAGCCATGTAAGGGAATAGGTTCAATTTGATTTTTGATTTACAACTATATAATTAATTGATTAAAATCAATTATATAATGTGATTGATCCCTTTAAGCTTGTATTTGATTATTTGATGTCATGATTTGATTTTTCCTTTGATTTAAATGATTTTGTCCAATTTTGATTAATAAATGTCTATTTAAAATTGATTTGACCCATTTTGATGAAAATTAGAGCATTTGGCTGAGATTTTGTAAATTTGAATGATTCTAAGACACCTGCCCAGTTTTGGGTGTCTACAAATGTCCCTCTTTGAAATGATGTGCGTAGCATATTGATTCAAAGAAAATTGCATGTCCTGATCACTGATTCGATACTTGATTGATTGATACAAAACTGATTTGAAATTTATTTGATTGATGAAACCTGATTTGAAAAATGATACAACATGCCCCACTGATAATAGTTCAAAATTTTAATGCCGCAGATTCAATGTTGATGCAAATTTGATACTATGATAATGCCCCCTCATAAATGAAACAGATTGATCTCTGGAAAATATGATGAAATTGATTTATAATATATCCAATATGTTTTCATTTCTGAAAAACATCGATGATAATCATGGTCTCAACAAATGCCCCAGTTTGATAAAAGAATTTGATGAGAAAAGCTATGATTGAGAAAATGTTGTTGATGTTTGAGATAAGTTGATGATGTTTGGATATCACTTGATGTTAGTCAAAATCACTTGGTTGATTTTATATTGATGTCAATCGAATAGGATAGGTATGCTGATGGATAGATATTTTACTATCACGATCTAGAGAGACAAAACAATGATTTTCCTTCCTCACGATATAGAGTTAGGAGATTTGATGCGCTCAAGATGAGAAAATGGATGATAGGATAACTTTATTGATGTTAGATGATCAATTGGATGATTTGATTGATTGATATTCAATTGGATTGGATTTGATGAGAAGATTAATGGTGGGAGGCTGATAGATAGGGTCATTTGATATGAATCAGGTGCAGATGTAGATATAAGTAATGAAGAGAATTAGGTTTCCCCTAATTGATTAGATGATTTCCTTGATGATGATTTCATATCATGTTATATTTATTGATCAGGAATTTGATGTATCATTTTGTCGATTATATTGTATCTTTGATATATAGATTTGATGGATCGTTGATGTTATGGACATTTATATGATTATGGACTTTCCTTTATTCTCATGATGTGTTTATGTGAGATTATCTTTATATGCAGCTCTATATGATGTTTATGATGCATTTAATTTTAATTGTGCTATGGATGCAATATATCTTACATATGATATAGATAAATGAATGAAATGATAATGTAACTTTAATATGTTTTTCTAATTTTCAATGTATGGATGCAAATGTTTTATTATGGAAATATGGATATATAATGAATGCAACTATATTTTGATTTTTTGATGTATGAAACTCTTAAAATGAAATCCTTAACTAAATGTAGGCAAATGATGAATGATTAATGAATCTTTTTCTTTTTCTTTTCATATATAAGGATAATGAATAATGAGTAATGCTATGAATGAATGCAAAAGATAATCTCACATTATTGATTTGAACCAAGGATAATGTGTTTAATTAAACCCCCCTTAATGATTGATCAAGATAATTAAATGAACCCCCTTTCACTTGGAAAAATACAACAAACCAATGCACTTAATCTAACATGAAAATGCAATGCAATGCAACTAATTGTCACTAGCTTTTTGCGAAAGAACTGCAAAAGAGAAATATTTTCATCATTGAGCATTGTGGGACTGAAAAACAAGTACAACCATCACTGACCACATCATGATGATATGAATACTCCTTTATATCACATTTGGTAACCTTTTAGGAAACTAGCACAACCCTCATTAGTTGAATAACCAACTATGGGAGTATGAATACCGGTTTCAATAGATTCAATGTTGCAATTGGATTTTGGTATTAAGATATGGAAGATCTAAATAACCAACGTATCTATTTGCGTAAACAAACAAACGTCAACCCTCCACCTTATATGAAAGTCCTCGATGGTTCTTTGATGACCATGTCATTAGATGAATTCACATAACTTCTTGGATTTTCCTCAAAATAGTCACTCAAAGGCAAGAAAAATATCATGTCAAAACATCATTGCCAATCTAGTCGAAACATCATCGATTAGCTAAAAAGACATGATAAAAAGCCAATAAATATCATCAAAAAGAACTTCAAGTGTTTTTCAATATATCAAGATTTTCAAAAATAATTTCCAAACATTCTAATCATTTAAGTGATGTCAATTTGTAATCCTGAATAATAAAGTAAATGAAGGTTCAAGGATCAAGTTGTAGGATCAAAATACTTGGTTGTGAACAATGATATCCATCAAAGGTTCAACAAAAATCTCTCTCTTCTGAAGCTCTGATAAGTCCCTCTGATGTGTGACCAAAAGTAGCACTATTGAATCTGTTTGTACCAAAAATCCAATCCTTTCCTGCCCCAGAGTGATAAATGTGATCGTGTGACAAACATAGGGCAATATGAAACCTAAAATGAAACAATGCAGCTGAAAGGTTTTATTATGACTATGCATAAATGACGGATGCAATGAAGATTTACAAGTGAGATGATGGAAATGCAATATGTACACATGTAACTAGGAAAGACTTAGGGGAACAAAAGGCACCTGATTGCCAAGTTTTCACCTTTTGGGTTTATTGCTCTTTTTCTCTTTTTTCTTTTTTTTTCTACCAAGGTGCCTAATTGCTAGGTTTTCACCAAGGCACTTTTTTATCTTTTTTCATTTTTTTAATCTTTTTTGAACTTTTCTCAATGTTTTTGATCTTTTTTATTTTCTCATGTACAAAAGTGATGCTTGAGTCATCGGATACACACTCGTCTGATACTCTTTCTTCTAATACTCTCTCATATGATTAGGTATGAAACCTCTTTGAATGGATGCTATTAATGAGCTCTTGTAATTCTTCCCCATCACAATTGGCTAATTTGTAAGTCCCCATTCCAAAAGAAGAACAATGATAAAAGGACCAAGCCAATTTGCTTCCCATTTACCCTTCTTTTCCCTTTCTGCTTGATTTTTAGGGTTCTCCCTTAGCACTAAATCACCCACTTGAAAGACTCTTGATTTAATGTGTTTGTTATAGTTCCTTGAAATCCTATTTTGGTAAACTTTCAAATGTGTGTAGGCTTGTGTTTGATGTTCCTCTAACAATTCCAATTGTTGAAGTCGGGAAACCCTATAATCCTCATTCATTATTGATCCTTGCAATGATACTCTTAGGGATGGGATTTCAACCTCCAAAGGTAAAACAACTTCGGCTCCATAAACCAATGAATATGGTGTAGCTCCTATAGGTGTCCGGATACTAGTTCTATAAGCCTACAAAGCCGGGTTGATTTGTACATGCCAATCTCTTCTTGATTTGTTCAGTGATCTCTTCAAGATTTTAAGGATATTCTTATTAGGAGCCTCATCTTGTCCATTTCCTTATGGATAGTAAATGGAAGAAGAGTGATGAGTAATATGAAAAGTATCACAAAGCTCATCCACATCTTTGTTCTTAAATTTTTTCCCATTGTCGGTAATTATGGCATGAGGAATACCATATCTACAAATGATGTGATTAAGGATGAACATAGAGATTTGTTTTCCTATAGCAGTGATCAAAGGAACAACCTCTACCCATTTAGTGAAGTATTTCATAGCCATGATAATGTATTTGTGCCCATTAGATGAAGGTGGATAAATCACGCCAATCAAGTCAAACCCCCATTGATAAAATGGCCAAGGTGTAACAAAAGGATGTAGTTCTTGAGCTGGTACATGTATAATATCACCATGATATTGACATTTTGTGCATATCTTAACAAAGTGACAAGCATCCTTTTCTTAGGTTTTCCATAAATACCCCATGCGAAGGATCTTCTTAGCCAAGTTTAACCTACTTGAATGTGACCCACAAATGCCCTCGTGGACCTCGCGTAAAGCTACCTTAGACTCTTCTTCCCTAGACATCTAAGTAAAGTTCTGTCAAGATGTTTATGATACAATGTGTCGAAAAGGATAATATAACGAGCCAATTGTCTAATGAAGTATCTTTTTTGAGCCTGAGATTGGTCTAAGGGTAATACTTGGTCTTTAAGGTATGTGTAAATAGGACCGTACCAAGGTGAGTCATGTCCATTAAGTAAAGCAATAATTTGGGTATCAGGAAGGTCAAATGCCAGTTTTTCCAACTTCTCCACCAAGAATTCGTACCTTTCATTTTTATTAGGTTTTTGGAGTAATGAAGCCAAGGTAGCCATTGCATCAGTGGCTCTATTCTTCTCTCTTGGAATTTGCTCAAAATTTATCAATACAAAGTATTTTTTAAAAGCATCAATCATTGTCTTGTAAGGCATTCAATTTTCATCTTTTGTGTTATACTCATCATTGACTTGATTGATCACTAATTGAGAATCACCATACACTTGTAGTTCAGTAATATTCCATTCTAAAGCCATCTTGATACCAATGACTAAAGCTTCATACTCGGCTATGTTGTTGGTACATGGGAATAAAAGATTGTATGATTTAGGAATAGTATACCCTTGAGGGTTAATCAACAATATGCTGGCTCCAAAACCTCCTTGTGTAGATGATCCATCAAAGTACAATTTCCATGTCTTAGCTTCTATATTGACAATTGCTGCATCAGGAAACTCCACTTGAATAGGATGTGTATAAACCAATGAATTTTTAGCTAAGTGATCTTCTATCACTTGTCCTTTAATGGCCTTTCTATCCACATAATCAATATCTAACTCACTTAACACCATGACCCATTTTGCTATTCTTCCCGTTAAGGCAGTTTTGCTAAGCAAGTATTTCAAAGGGTCAATTTTTGCAATGAGCTTCACTTTGTGCATCAACATGTAGTGTCTCAATTTTTGGGAAGAAAAGAAAAAAACTAAGCATGATCTTTCCATGAAGGTGTAGTTTAATTCATACTTAATTAATGTTCGGCTCAAATAATAAATAGCTCTCTCTTTTTCCTTGATCATCTTCTTGTACCAAAAGAACTCCTAAAGACCTCTCAATCATTGATATGTACAAAAGAAATGGTTTTCCTTTGATAGGAGGCATTAGAATTTGTGGATTGATTAAGTAAGTCTTCAACAAAGTAAAGGCCTTGTCACATTCTTCATCCCATGTAAAAATGGTGTCTTTGTGGAGCAATCTAGTGAATGCGTGACATTTTTCAGCTAGTTGAGAAATGAATCTCCTTATTGACTGAAGTTTTCCTTGAAGAGACCTCATTTGGCTAATGTTTCTAAAAATTTCCATGTCCATGATTTCTTGAACCTTTTTGGGATCCACTTCAATGCCTTTTGCCGAAACTATTTATCCTAGTAATTTCTCGGATTGAACACCAAAGGCACACTTTTTTGGATTGAGCCTTACTTTGAATTGTTCTAAGTGTGTAAATATCTTCTCAAGAATTTGTAAATTATCCTCTCTTTGATGTGATTTATCCAATATGTCATCTACATAATCTTCTAAGAAGGTGTGCATCATATCATGAAAAATGGTAGTCATTGCCCTTTGGTAAGTAGCTCCGATATTTTTGAAGCCGAAAGGCATTACATTCCAACAAAAAGTTCCCAAAGGGCATGTGAAGGCTGTCTTTTCTTGATCTTTAGGGGAAATCTTAATTTGGTTGTATCCACTAAAACCATCCATCAATGAAAACATGGAGTGACCAGCTGTTAAGTCCACTATTGCATCTATACTTGGAAGTGGAAAGTCATCTTTGGGACATGCAAGATTAAGATCTCGAAAGTTCGTACATATGAAAATGGATTTGTCATGCTTGGTAACTAGTATAATATTTGATATCCATTCCGCATAAGCAATTGCTCTTATGAACCCCACCTTCAACAATTTCTCCAATTTTGCTTTAACTAAAAGAGCTATGTGTTGATGCATTTTCTTCAATTTTTGCTTAACGGGTTTAACTCCTGGTTTGACATTCAAGTGATGCATGATGAAGTTTGGATCTATTCCCAACATGTCAGCATAGGACCATAAAAAATTCACTTGCTTTTCTTGGAAAAATTTGATGAAATTCTTTCTCTCTAAAAGTGTAAGTGAAGCTGCTAAATGTATGAATTTGGGCTCCAATTTGATTCCAATATTGAATTTCTCCATTGGCTCTATAAGAATTGGTGATCTTTATTCCTCATGTTCTGGTAAGGTATTCAAACTCTCTTCCTTAGGTGCAGCAGTTGGGTTTTCACCGTTAGAAAAATCCTTTATTTTTACTTTTCTTGGTTCTAGTACTGCCACATGGTGGTTTTCACCATGAGAACTCTTCAGTTTTTTACTTTTTATCATTTTTTCTTTTGGATTAAGAGGTTGGACCCCTTCCTCTTTCATCATGTTTGGATTAAATTCATTTGTGGAAGAGGGCTCAACCGCATTTAGGTATTGTGTCATTGCTTGGTCATTGGAAAATTATAGTAAATCATTTGGTTCGGTTAAGTCCCAATCAATAAGTTAGGGATGCATTAAGGATAAAGATTCAATTGGCAAGTTTTCATTGGTTGGGTTTAAGGACATGACCTCATTAGATAGTTCATACATTGTATCTTTAAGGTCAATAACATGATCTTTCTCAAGATGATCCATGGAAGAAGGATTGAAGTTTTCTTCACTTGAGTCCTCTAATACTTCTATGGGAAAGAAGACATGTGGATTAAACCTAACATTCAAATCACTCTCCCAAGAAGGTACCCAAGGTTAACCTACCCATGGATGATTAATGTGTGCTTTCGCTATGTTAGATTCTTGTGGATTGGGTTGCATGTATGTAGGAAGTATCTCCGAATCTTCACTATCTTGAGTTTGTTCTTTAGGAACATTAGTATAAGAATGCATTATGGAAATCTCTTTTTCATGGCAAGAATCTTCAGATAAATAATCCCACTCATATTCTCTGGAATCATCACTATCAATATTGGACTCTACCATGTTCACTTTTTCATAAAAATCATGCATAGGGCTAGAACTTTCTCCTTTGTGTTGATAACCTATTCCTGATTTTTCTTCCTTTGATCTCCAAGAAGGTTCAATAGGTTCAAGAAAACCTCTATTTCTCATATCTAAGGGTCCTCTTCCCTTATACCCCATTTTTTTTTCATAATTTCAAACCCCTTTCCATATTGATCAGTTTGGATATTGATGTGCTGAATTCTTTCCACAGGGTTGTTTGAAGTATCACTTTCATCTTTGTAAAGCCATTGTAGAACCTCATTGTCTTCTTTCTCAAGTGCTGACTTGTCACTTTCTCTTACAAAATAAGAGTTGTATTTGTGAGGAGGATGTGCCTTGGAAGGTTGTCCATGTGTTTTTGGGGAAGTAGGTAAATCAAATAGGGAAATAGAATATTCCCCTACTCCTTTAGAATTGATTCTACATTATTTTTTGAACTTGTGCATCATCTCACTCATTTGTTTACATTGGTCTTCTTTGGCTTTGTCTCTCTCCTCTTTGGCGGGTTTAGAAAGTTCCACTTCTAGTGTGGAAGTTTTACCTGAATTCTTATTTGAACTTGGACCCTCATAACTCACTTTTTCCTTTCCCTTAGCCGATGTAGTTGAGTTAGTTTGAATAGGGTTTGAGGTAGAGGTAACATTTGATGTTAACTTAGGATCATCACCTTTAGTTTCTTCCATGGTAGTATTTGGAACAATCCCTTCACTATTATGAGGAATAAATAATTCATGAAGAGGCTTCAATGTGCTGCAATATTGAAAAGGATTTGAATCCCCTCCAATTGTGATTTATTCTCCCATGTGTGGAAATTTGAGACATTGATGGTATGTAGAAGGAACCGCTTGCATCTCATGTATCCATGACCTCCCCAATAAGATGTTATAAGTTAACTTCATGTCTAGGACTTGACATTTGGTTTCCTTTTTGATGGGCCCAACTTGAATAGGTAAGACAATCATGCCTTTTGAAGATCTATCCTCCTCATCATAAGCTTTAATGGTAATTTTCTTCTTAGGATCAATAGAAGACTCGAATAAACCTAATGACTTGACAAGGTTTAAAGTGAAAATATTAATACTAGCTCCCCCATCTATGAGAACTCTCTTAACCCTATGTCTTTGAATGAGGACTTCTATATGCAATGGAAAATTTTGAGGATGAGTGATGGATATATCATCTTGTTCTAAAAATGAGAGAAAATGTGGTGCAATGAGGTGTCCCACCATGTTTTGAAATTTTTCTTCCTCCAAGTTAATAGGAACATTAGTCTCCACTAGGGCTTTTTCCAAGATCTCCTTGTGATTTGGAGATAATTTTAACAACTCCAAAATATAAATTTGAGACGGAGTCTTTTGTAATTGGTCCACCAAATTATATGGCTTTGTTGTTGTAGATGGTTGTTTAGCCAAAATACTTGATTGTGTAGGACCAATAGGTTTAGGATCAACCCCTTGTCAGGTAATCCTTGAAGTTTCCCCCTAGTGATAGCATAAGATGTTTCCTTTTTGGGTTGTTAATTGATTACAATAGTATTGACAACATGCTCATGTTTGGATAATGTGTTGATAATGTTATCATAATGATGAGAAAAATTGACATTATTGTTGCCTTGTTTATTTGAATTGGAAGATTCACCCTTCTCATGGTTATAGAAAGGTTGCTTAAAGGCCATGTGATCTTCATTGTTTTGAGGCCTTTCTATCTTGATCACACCATTATCAATCAAATCTTGTACCACATTTTTCAACTACAAGAAATTATTTGTTGTATGTCCTCTATTTCTGTGGTATTCACAATGACTAGACTCACTCCACCAAGTGGGCTTGTTTTGCAGATCATAAGGTTGAGCTCTAGGTAAATCAATAATCTTATTAGCAATGAGAGTTATCAATCAAGTGGTTCACCCAAAGGTGTGAATGTCCTCTTGGGAGATGGTGCCAAGAATAGCCTAGGCTTGTTAGCCCCTTGGTTATTCCCAAAGTTGTTATTATTGGTATTGTTGTTGAAAGGCAATTTGGGAGCTTGATTTTCACTATTCACTTGAGTAGTTGTTCTTGTGAGACTAAAAGGAGTGACTTTCAAATTATTAGCATCAACAACCCCATCATTGACCACACCTTTGTTGTTGTTCCTCAACCCAAATCTGTTATAGTTGTTAGGAAGATTCTTATTCTGATTGTTATTGTTGTGATTCTTGTTATCCTTGTAAAGCTTTAGTTCTCCACTCTTAACCAATACCTCCTCCATAGTCACTCCATTTTCAATAAGATCTTGAAAAGACCTAGGACATTGTAGCTTTAACCGGTAGTTCATTTTATTACTCAAGCTATTTATAAAGATGTCCATATTTTCCTTTTCTGGTACACTTTGAGGGTATCTAGCAAACACTACTCTCCATCTTTGTAACAAAAGTAGGAATCCTTCTCCCTCTCTTTGCCTAGTGTTGCATAAGGTAATCATTGTAACTTCATGCTTGATATTATATGAATAATGTGTTACAAATTTAGTAGCTAAATCTTCAAAATTTTGGATGCCAGAAGGTAATTTTGAAAACCATTCCATGGCCATGCCTCCCAAACTTCTAGGAAACAACCTCATTAAGTAAGTAGTGTCATGCATGAACTCCAAGCTTAATGCACAAAATTCCCTTAAATGATCTTGGGGATCAGATGCTCCTTTGTATTTGTCATACTTAGGAAAGATCACATTATTAGGGAATGGTATCATGATTAAACTCTTGCCAAATGGGAAAGGACACAATGCCTCTATTGAAAAGGGTTTTGGAGCCCCACTTTTCTTCATTGTGTCTAATTGCATTTGGAATAATTTAAATTTATTTTTCATGATATCAATCAGATTATCTTCAACTTCCTTTTGCTTAAGTTGATTGACATTGTAGTCATGAGGGAGTTTAAGACCTATTTGGGCTAGGTCTAGAAAATACTTCTCCTTATCTCTTTCTAATGCTTTTTCCATGAGCTTCATGAAGTATGGGCTTTGTATGGCTTCATTAAACTTTTCATCGGTTGCATCTTCAACAGTTGGCTCACCATTGCCCCCATTGTTAGTGTTGTACAACCCTTGATTGTTAGGGTCTATTCCTCCTCCATTGTTGTTATTTGACCCTAGATTTTTTGGGTCAATGCCTCCTCCATTATTGTTGGTTTGATCCAAACCCGAGTTTCCAAAAGGAAAATTCATGTTAGTTTCTACCTCTTGAATGGGTTCTTGTTGTATTCTTGATGAGGTAAAAGTGTCACTCAGAAAAGGAAGTTCTTACCTTAGATATGTTCCATCTGATTGCAGGGTTTTATTTATGTAGTAAGATCGAGTGAAAGCCAACATGAGCATAAATCTCTTGGAAATAGGCTTTAGCTCACTTGCTTGTGGCCAAATCCTTACAAAATTTTCAAAAATGTTCAAAACTAGGATTTCTGACTAGGTGGATTATTGGAATAGATAGAACGTCCAAAAGGGTATTCAGATATGAAATCAAATTTTTTTGAAACCCCTAAGAAATATCCACTATTTTCCCTTCTTTTTTTTTGGGTGTCACTTGCTGGTGTGTAGGCATGACTTAAAACTTAGTACGCGGTTATTGGAATTTGCCTAGGCGGTGCTCTGCAGAGAGTAGGCGGCTTTTTTCTGTTGATAGGCATTTCTTAACTTTTTCTAGGAATTTCATAAAATGTCACATACGTGACTTCATCATTTAGAGGCATTTCTTTAATAGTCATAGGCATAACTTCACTGTGTCTAAGAGGTTTTTCTCTGTGAGGTGGCACTTTGCAGATCAGGTTATAAATTTTTATTTTTAAAAGTGATTTGATTAGATCTGCAGAATATTCTTGCTTGAAAATAAAGTATAAACACAACACACACATCAAATTTGTACCATATCCCTAAAACCACACTAAAAGTGTATGTTCTTGATCATCTTTACAAGTATAAACAAGAATGTCTTCCAAGCAATCTACCTAGAGTCAGATTTGACTTTTAAATATGTTTGGCTCTAAAAGGCAGATTACTACTTAACAAGATTTTTAATGAACACCTCCGTTATAGATCATGTCAAGTTCTTTTACCCACTTGCAGGCTTCCCACACGCACGAAAGCATGATTTGGCGCAATCCAAAGGACTACTAGAGGAAGTGAAGAATACTTACACACAACCTAGTCACTCTCCTATTAAGGAAGAATGTATTTGTTTATAGTGGGTCGGATAGTGTAGACACCTAAATTTGCTTACATAATTTAGTAATCATATTTAGTCTTTTCCTAGGACATCTTGTTAATTAAATATTATTTATTTAATTAATTTATGTCATCCCCTAGTTAATTAATTAAATATAGTCCAATTAATTATCTAAATGATAAACCTATAGTCTGATAATTAATTAAATCCCTATTCCTCTATTAATTTAAATAGATACTTTTATCTAAATAAATTAATTTATAAATCCCCTTTTCCTCCCACTTGGAATTAAATAAAATATTTAATTCTAATTCCCCCCTATTAACTAATAATCCATGCTTAGCTAATAATCCTCCACTCATTCTCTCTCCTCCCATCACATCTCCCTAATCCTCCACTTACCAAGCCTAATCACCTCCTAAGCATGTGCACAATCATAATCCAAGATTAAAGAATGCTAATCCACCCCAAAGTCAACCCCTTATGACATCACCTCCACATCCTCCAATGAGAAATCAAAAGCCTCTTACACACTTGTCCCCTCTCACACCTTCCAAAGGTGCCTCTCCTCTCACCCTCCACCATTGTGACACTTGTCACAATGCTATGCATTTGAGAAAGCACAATCCATGTGCTCTCCCTTGGATGCATCTCCACCATTGCTCATATCCCTTTTGCCCCTTAATGTCCACGGTCCATTTCACTCATCTTTCTATAAAAGAGAAGCTCTCCTCCTTCATTATCATCCACCATTGAAGCAAAGTTATCATGCCATTTTCTCTATTGAAGCTTGAGCATAGCATTTGAGCACACATCCAAACTTTTGGACAAATATTCTACATCTTGGAGGTTTGCTTAAGGGTTTTATATTGCTTTTGAGTTTGTTTGCTTCCATTTTGTAGGTCTAATCATAGGTTTTTATCTTCTTTGTTTTGTTGAATGCTAGCTTAGCCTTGTGTTCTTAGACATTGCATTTTAGGTATTACATTTTGGCACGCTCGGTGGGACCCACTTCTAGGGTCATTCTTGTTCATCTTTTCATCATTTTCTTGCAAAAACTAACCCAAATATTAAAGTTTTTTTTGTTGTTTGAGTGCTTTGCAAGGGTTTTTTGGGTGTTTTATAGGTTCAGGGCTGAAGAGGAGGCATTTGCGTAGACATTCTCATTTTTAGATTTTACACAACAAACACCTCCAAAAAATTTACAGTTTTGCGGGAACGACTGTACGGACGTGGGAACGCCTGTACGGCTCATAGGAACACATTCCCGCCATGATATTTTCTAACTTTCATCTTTTTCTGCTCTTTGTTCTTCTTCACCAGTGACTGACTATACTTTTTTTTGTGGGATCGCATTCCTACAACGCGGGATTGCGCGTTGACCAGGCGAGATTGCCTATGTACATTTTTTAAGCCATAAGGCATTCATTGTTGTTTTTTTTGTAATTTTTTCCTTCATTCCTGCAACACGGGATCGCTGTTTGATTGTTGTGGGATCACCTGTGCACCTTCTATGAGCCATACGACCTCATTATTTTCCCTCAGTTTTTCTCCCTTCATTCCCACAACGTGGGATTGACAGTTAACTTACGGGAACATGGTTTGGCTTGTAGGAACACGGTCGCAAGTATTATTTCTTTGTTTTTACTATCTTTCTGTCCTTTCAATTTCTCTGACAGTCTTGCAAGAATGTCGATACGGCTCTGCAGGAATGTTGTTTTTGTTTTGCAGGATTGCAGGTTTCTGCGGGAATGTGAGTTAAAATTTTAAAACAAAATTAACTCACTTTGTTTCAGTGCATTAAAAAGACCAGTGTATGCAAAACAACACCTCACATTTTTTATTTGGGTTTAAAATAAACAAAGGTTAAAATCAAACAAGGCAAACATCACACTTCCTTTTGGTGCTTAAAATCAACTTACTCAATCTTGAGTGCCTAAGGGACAAAGAATCAATGCAATGAACACTTCTTTTGGTGCTTAAAAATCAATCAAACACAATCTTGAATGCTAAAGGGAGTAAAACTTTTCTTGTTTTTTCAAATCAAATCTCTACTTTTTTTCAAGCATTGTCATTTCAAAACAAAGAACCTTGCATGCTAAACACGAGTGTTTTATGTTCTAGAATAGAAAACACTTAGTCTTAATAGGTTCAATTTGGAATGAACACTTCTTGGCATGTTTGAAGGAGTGTTTTTCAACACTTCCTTAGAGCTTTTCAATTTTTGCATAAACCTTGTTAAAAGTAAGTGATGTGGAAGCAATCCGCTTGTATTTGTATCCTCTCCCCTTGCCTTCGTAGATCTTGGGTGAAGAGAAAGATCAATTTTGATTGACAACACTTCTAACGAAGCTTATCTAGAGAGAAGTGCTTCCTCTTTAGAGAACAACCTCAAACTAGTAATACCCCAGCCGGTATATAAACAAGGTGGTGAGAAAATTCTCGCCTTATCCCTGCAAGCTTAGGCGAGGCATGTTGATGGTAGCCCAAGGTAGGTGAATATCCCTATGATTTTAGCATGGTCAACCGGGCTCTTAAGTGAGTCACGCATGTACAAACTGATTGGGGGGATGCCATGGACCTTACTAGAAGCCATTAATTAGAAGCCTACCTGATCTACTCCCGAAGGTATCATAATCTTTGTGCAAGGACCAACCCAAGTGGTTTCCTGGGTCACTTGAAGGTTACTCACCATATGTATTCCTCTTTTGGGATATCAAGCTGTGGGAAAAGGTTGTGATACTCACCTGTCTTGTAGGTAGAAAGTGCTTGTATGTGTTCTCAAAAGTGACTTGACCCAGTAAAAATATCTATTGAACATACACAACTATTAGAATTACAAAGTTCTTTTTCCAAAAGAGATCATCTACCTGTATCCTCCAAGATTGCTTTGTCTCTTGTGAGGACTATTTGTCAAGACATTATCCTGAAAGTAAATTCAAGTTTGTTCAAAACCAAGCCAAGGTATACTTACCGTAGTCATTTCCTAGCTTGATCCAATCCTATGAATAGTTACTTTTGCTGACCTATGACCTAGACTGTGAAGCATAAGAAAGCTAAGTTACCCATCCTGCGTGCATATCGAGAAAAGAAAGTTACAGAAAGAAAGCTCAAAGATTGTCAACATATTGTCACTACAACCCATGAAGAAGAAAAGTACCAAACCTGATTGGATAACATACAATACAACACAAGGGTTAAACAGTTTGCTTTTCGAATCCAAGTTGATCACTGCTTTTTCAGATTAGAGAGTGAAGATTAGTTGGCATAACCTCCTCCTCTTTCAAAACTACAAAAATTGTCACAATATCCCCCATCTTAGGTGATCTAATAGGTGCATTTCCGTCATCCCCTTTTGAAGAATCATTTAGCATCATTATCCCAAGCCACTATCCTATATCCATATCATATCCAAGAACTCACCTTGAGTTGTCCTATCCTTGTTTACACAAATAAAAATCTTGAAGCTTCACCCATTCGAGTAAGCATTGTCTAGGGTAGCTAGTACTTGCTTTTTTGGACCTCATCATCTCGATCTAGAGATCGGCCCACACTAGCAAGGATCCCATCATCCATAGATCGCAAGTCTATCTGAGGATGACAATCCACACATTTTGATCCCCCCATCAGGAAAGGTAACCCATCTCAATCCTCTTCCCAATAGCATATCACTAAGAATCCTACATTTAAATCATCACCTAGTTCATCTCAAAATCCAAATCCCCATCCTTAGCATCATTCTGCTACATCTACATTTTCCCTCATCTTAGGACATTGCACTTTCATGCCTGCTGTGACATGATCAAAGAAAAGAAAATGGATGGATTCCAACTAGGCCACTACCTTGGCTGATCCAAATGATTCCACAAGTGAAATGGTGATGTATGACCCTTTGACAATGATAGTTCAGAACATATGGGAAGATTCTAGTGAGACACCTACTACTAACTCCATGGAGGCTTTCATGTGCCTCTCAGGACATGCGTAAATGGTAAGCGCAATCATCGCACAAAATCATCTGGCTATATTGGCAAACTATGTGTAGGAGGCTACTCCCATCCCACCTCAGTTATGCTCTTTTGACCCCACAAACCCCTTCCATGTTCCCACCAACATTGATTCATTTGTCATCCAGTAAGTCCATGATCCAACCATGCAAGTATCCCATAGGGCCTCACCTGTCCCACATCTCCTACAACCCCGTATGGCGATCCCCCAAGTACACCACTCTCCATCATGGGACCACCACCCCCTGCCTCTTCGTAGATGGTTACTCAAGTGCCAACATTCACCCAAGCCTCTACTCAAGCAACGCCACCTCCTACTACATCAACACCTCTTTCGCAAGGAGTCTCACAAAACACCCCACCTATATCCACCCCACAACCTCATTCCATGCAAGTGCCTCTCACCTTTACGACTGGCACATAGACCCAACAAGCCACCTTTACAACAGGAATGCCACTTGTGTCATCCCATAATCCTCCACTAGCACAACAAACTCCCATATCAGCCCCCGCGTTTATGGCCAACTCTGCATCACAAATCCTATTAGGAGTCAATGCCACCTGGAGCCTCAGCCAAGCACAAATGAACATCATGGGCATATCCACACATGGCCAAATTTACCTAAAGGCTCATTAGCAACAAACCTTCCCACAAGCAGCACCTCCACCTACATTTATCAACTATTTGTCTATGCCATCCACCGCTCAACAAACCAAACTTCCACAATCATAGCAACTTGACGCTACCCATCCCACTAACTCCCATATGAAACCACCTATAGTGCACACCCAGGCTACTATTCCCACTCTCAGTAATTCGGGTATGCACCCATCTTATATTGGTCAAGCTCATCACCAACCCCAACCACAACCATTCTACCAACCTCCCTAGTAGTAGCCATACTTCTCGACTGTGCAAGCCAATCCCCTCATCCCGTAGCAGCAAGCCTTACCGCAACTTGCACCCACCTTGCATCAGCAATACATTGCTCAGCAAGCTAGCCAGAACCCCTTCCCGATGGCCTTTTTGATTGGGCAATCCCCATTCCCTTGCTCACCATATCCTCCCTTTTCACCCACACCATCCAACCCAT
This sequence comes from Chamaecyparis obtusa, assembly GCA_027943335.1. NCBI lineage: Eukaryota > Viridiplantae > Streptophyta > Pinopsida > Cupressales > Cupressaceae > Chamaecyparis > Chamaecyparis obtusa. The sequence continues at coordinate 899,551 of BSBK01004338.1, forward strand.
TCTTTCTAGGAGTACCCGCTCCAACACCTACCAAGTCAGAGTGGGAAGAAATGAGAAATTCAAAGAGCTTAAGATTGGTATTGAGACTAAGACATTCAAATTTGAGGAAGTTTGTTCATATCCATTCGACAGATCAATCACAGTGCTCCCCTTCCCTAAACATTTTGAAACACAAAAGTTTGACAAGTATCGAGGGAAGGGTGATCCAGTTAACCATGTCAAAGAGTTCTACATGGCCTGTCAGGAGGTGGCATTTAATGACATATTTCTCATGTGACTCTTCCCCAAGAGCTTGGGAGGGCCTACCCTCGAATGGTTCTACAAAATACCTTATGGGTCTGTTTCCACATTTCCAGAGCTTTCAAAAAATTTTGTCACTCAATATGCACACAACATCAAGAACGAGCTCACCCTATTGGACTTGTGCAATACCAAATAGAAGGGAGGTGAAACTCTAGCTGATTACTTAGAATGGTGGTAGAATCTCACCATGAGATTGTCATACCAATCACCAGAAAAACATCTTGCCAAGATATTCATTGATAATCTGCACCCGAAGCTATCCCATTCTATGAAGATGAACTGCATTCAGACCTACCAATTTATTAAAGGGAAAGGCATGGATATTGAGAGAGCTCTTCTGGACAATGGTAGCATCAAACACTATAAAGAAAGCTCTCAAGACAAACCAAACAACAACCGTTCTCGATATTGGAACAAAAATAAGAATGTGGTCATTGATGGAGCCACAAACACCAGGAATGTCCAAGTTGTGGTCATAGGTCCTAATCCCACTCCTCTGACATATCCACAGAAAACACCCATGTATCAGCAACCAACACCCATATACCAATAGAAAGCGCTTGTCTACCAACAACCACCCTGTCAGCCTCCTGTGAATCAAACCAATGCTATATCTGTTACCCAAGGACTAAATAAGCCCCGTGTCCAAAATGACCCAAAGTGCATCTTCACACCCCTTGGAGAACCCTTGGATGCCATTTTTTCCAAGATGGTGAGTGCCAACCTATTTGTGTATCCGCAAACCTAGCCCTATGATGACTCAACACCCAAGCTAGCCTGGTACAAAGACAATGAATACTGTGAATACCACCGTGTTAAGGGACACACTACCACTAAGTGCATGAAGCTCAAGAGCTATGTCCAAGACCTTATAGATAGAAAGAAGATCATAGTCGATGCCCCTAACGAAGCATCACCCAATGCCAACTTGCAAATCTACCAAAATGTGTTTCCTAAACACAACACTAGAAAGGCTCAAGTTAACACTACCCCTCCTGCTAGCCAAGATAAGGGTAAACAAGGCAACCATAGCAATGGGAAAGACTGTACCACTACCTACATAAACTATGATAAATTTGTTGGTTGTATCTCCTAGGTTGAGCCTACTGTGAATGCGATCCATGTGTGCTGACAATCAATGTGTTGTTACTACCTGAAGAGACCGGATATCTATAGCCGGTGCCAATACTACCACCATCCCAATGCACAATATAACCTCCTGGAACACCTTGGGAACACACCCACATAAATATCCATCCTTGATCTCCTTTGCACATCACCCCTTCATCAAGAGGTCCTCAACAAAGCCCTTCAAGAGGCCCACGTCCCTGTAGACATCAATGCCATCCAATTCAAGAACCTTGTGGGACACATATCTGCACCATCCACTCTCTCTTTTCAGTCATCTGACATGCCATCTATTGAACTAGATCATAATCTCCCACTCCACATTGCCATCATGATTAATGACTTTGCCATCAAACGGGTCATGATAGATAATGGTTTGGCCCTCAATCTTTACATGTTAAAATTTGTTTGATAGATTGGCCTCACAGAAGCACACATCTCCCATGAGGTGATCACCATCAAGGCCTATGATAATCTAGAGCGTACCTCTAAAGGTACCATTTTTGTTGCCAATCAAAATTGGTCCTATCACACAAGACATAGTGTGCCACATTGTTGATCTTGATCTCCCTTACAACATCCTCCTAGGTCATCCCTGGATCCACTCCATCCAAGTAGTCCCTTCCACCTATCATCAGTGCATCAAATTCCCTTATCAAGGCACTGAAATCACCATCCACATAGATCCCCAACCTTTCACATACTGTCGTGCGATTGAGGCCTCATTTCCCCACTCCACTCATTGTCCCGGAATTGACATTGGCATGTTTGTTGCCAGCTCTTCCCAATCCCACTATGATCCAGAAACAACCCTCGCCTCCACCTCCTCCTCTGTCAAGATCAACAACAAGGACTAAAGAGAATACAGTCTCACCGATGCTTTTGCAGTAGGGGCTCTTCCCCTGGATCCACACACAAGGACGACCCTCCCACCAAACCAAGGCTCCTCAGGAGGGTCCCAAAATAAAGACCATGGGAACATCTTCTTTTGTTTCCAATGGAATCCTAAATCGTTAGGGGTTGGTGCCAGATATCAACCAATGGCTATATAAAGATCCTCCACCTCCAGATACTAAGGTCCTCAGATACTTTAAAGATAAATATCTCATACCACACAAATGGGAAATTGAACAATGGGACTATCAAGGAGGAGGTCTAGGACCCAATGAGGCTGGAATGATAGACCCCATGGAGGACTCTAAAAATATAGAGACTCAAGGCCTCAACTTTAATCCCCTTCACCTACACATATGAGGACCCGACACCGTAACTAGGGGCACCAATTCACCCAACGTAACCCTTTTGAGAATCCAAGATGAACTCGTGGAAGTCAAAGATGTTCCGAAAGAGGAAGAAAAATGGTCCTATGATGATATCTTGGATGATGAAACCTTCCAGGGAAATTTTGTCCTTCGCCAACTCTCCATCAACCTCATTGACCTCCCCCTCATTCACCCTGACCTCATAGACTAGCACCAACTGAGTGTAGTACATATCGATGAGTTTCAAAGTGAGGAAGCACTCCTAAGATTCATGGGTGCCACAAATCAGCAATCAGAATGGGGACAGGAATCAACCGAAGTATACCAACTCAACCTAAAGGGGTACTTTGGGGAAGAGGAAGTCTCTAGCTGCAAAAATAAAAACAAAAAAGAAAATAAAGAGTCCTCATGTGAAAATCCCTCTGGGGCACATCCTAATTCAAAAATAGTAAAAACAAAGGGCGTATCTAATAGTGAAAACCTCTCCGAGGCGCTGGAGGATGGAGACTTGTCTCTTCCTCTTATCTAGGATTACCAGTCAGAACAATCATCCATAGCCATCAAAGAGACCAAGCCAATCAATCTAGGAATAGAGGAAATCCCTCGGATCACATACATTGCAAAAACTCTAAGTGAAGTGGAAGAGACAGACCTGGAGGCCCTCCTTCGGGAATCAATAGGAAACTTTGCATAGTCATATGCCCATATGCCTGGACTCGATCCTGATCTCATTGTTCATTATCTGGCAGTCAATCCCGATGCCAAACTAGTCAAGAAAAAGTTAAGGAGAATGCATCCAAAAGTAGCCTTGCTGGTTAAAGCAAAGCTTGAGAAGCTCCTTCAAGCTAAAATCATCAAAGCCATTAATTATTCAAATTGGATCTCTAACATGGTGCCTGTCATCAAACCCTTGGGCAATATAAGAATTTGTACTAACTTTCGAGATCTCAAAAAGGCATGTCCAAAAGATGATTTTCCACTACCCAACATAGACATGATCATAGACCTCACTACAAGGCATGAGATGTTGTCACTCATGGACGACTTCTTAGTGTATAATCAAATCAGAATCGCAGAAGCAGACCAGCACAAAACTGCTTTCACCACACCATGGGGCACATTTTGTTATAACATGGTGCCATTTGGGCTCAAAAATGCAGGAGCTACCTATCAAAGAGCAATGACCACAATTTTTCATGACATGATTCATAAGATCCTTGAGGACTATGTCGATGACATTCTAGCAAAATCCAGAACACGCTATGAACACCTTGATGTCCTCAAAGGTGTGTTCGATCGCATGTGCAAGTATGGCCTGGAATTAAATCCAAAGAAATGTGTATTTGGTGTGACATTTGAAAAACTTCTAGGGTTCATTGTGTCTAGGCATGGCATAGAGATAGATCCCAAAAAGGTGAAGGCCATCATGGAAATGCCTCCTCCTAGAATGCTCAGACAGCTAAGAAGCTTACAAGAAAAGTTGCAGTCAATTTGACGATTCATCTCCCAACTAGCAGATAAGTGTTAGCCATTCACACATCTTTTATGAAAGGATACCTCCTTCAAGTGGGATCCCATCTATCAACGCAGCTTCAAAAAACTCAAGGAATATCTATGAATGCACCTATTCTTGTTCCACCAATGCCAGGAAGGCCCCTCATTTTGTACATATCCACAACTACTACAACACTGGGGGCACTCTTAGCGTAGCTCGATGATGATGGAAAAGAGTGGGCTGTTTATTATATCAGTTGTACACTAGTTGGCTATGAGCTAAACTATTCTCCAATGGAAAAAGCCTTCTTGGTAGTGATTTTTGCCACTCAAAAACTTCACCACTATATGCTCAGTCACACAATAAACTTGATCTCCAAGGTTGACCTACTCAAATACTTGCTATCAAAGGCCACACTTATAGGGCGAATGGAAAAATGGGTTATGCTTCTTAGTGAATTCGACATCCAATATGTTGACCGAAAAGCCATCATGGGACAAGTTATTGCTGATCAACTTGCATAAGCTCCCTTAGTCGACACATACCCTCTCGAAATGGAGTTCCTAGAAGAGCATCTTTGTATGATCGCAGAGAAACCCCAGTGGAAATTATATTTTGACGGCTCATATACATCACATGGATCAGGGGCAAGCATACTATTTGTGACCCCTCAAGGAGACTACATCCCAAAATCCTTCAAGCTAGGATTTATGTGTACAAACAACATCTCAGAATATGAAGCCCTCGTGGCAGGTCTTAAAACTGCCATTCACTGGAATATCACAAAACTCCAAGTTTTCAGAGATTCCTAATTGATCATCAAGCAGGTCCTCGACGAATATCAAACAAAGGATGACAAGATATTACCCTACTAAGAGCTTGTAGATAAACTCAAAGAACATTTTGTTAGCATACAGTTCACACAAGTACCAAGACTTCAGAATAAGGTAGCAGATGCCATGGCCACCATCTATTCACTATTGGAAATCCCCTGTGATGCCGCACAATATGAGTTTCTAGTTGAGCAACTACACACACCCGCTTACGAGAACACTGAGGCTGATATGGTATGTGTCTTGGTTGGTCCCCAGTCCCCATGGTACAACAACATTCATGCTTATCTAAAGAATGGTATCATATCTCCTCACCTCACAAACACCCAACACTAGAACCTTATTCGTAGAGCATCCCGCTACACTCTTGTAGCCAACACCCTATATCATCATGGGTATCATAATGTCCTCTCCCAATGTCTAGACTCGAACGAGGCCACCGTGGCTTTACAAGAGGTTCACGCTAGTATTTGCGGTGCTCACACAAGCGGTATCATCCTTGCAAAGAAGCTACTTAGAGTTGGGTATTATTGGCTAGCCATGGAGCATGATGCCTGCGAGTTCATGAAGAAGTGCCTACAGTGCCAATAGCATGCCAATTTGGTCCATGCACTCATGCAGGTTTTACAACCCATTACACCTCCATGGCCTTTCTTGTGTTGGGGTTTTGACCTTGTTGGTATGACCCTCATTCTTCTGATGGACACAAATATATCATTATAGCCACTGAGTACTTTACAAAGTGGGTAGAAGCAATTCTGCTCAACTTAACTACTGGTGTCCAGATTTCCAAATTCATCCTCTAGCATATGATTTTTCATTTTGGCATTCCCTCCACCATCTTCATAGATCATAGCTCTCCATTTGAAAACTAGCATGTTACAGAGCTTTGTGACCGATTCCACATCCACCAATGCTTTTCTAGCCCATACTTTCCACAAGGGAATGGCCAGGCTAAGGCAACTAACAAAACCATCCTTAAAATCCTACAGAAAGTTGTCAATGATTCTAGTCATGATTGGCATTTGCAAATCAATCCCGCCCTCTGGGCCTATCGCAACTCATTCTTTACTCCCATAGGCACCACCCCATACTCCTTGGTATATAGTGTTGAAGTTTTTCTGCCAATCAAGGTTGAAATCCCTTCACTCCGCATGTCCATGAAGAACTACATCACAGATGAAGACTACCGCATGGCACGCCTGACACAGCTGGACTTGCTAGATGAAAAGAGGCAATGGGCCTATGATCACCTGATTGTGTACCAAAACTGTCTCAAAAGGAGCTTCAATAAAAAGGTGCACCCTTGATAGTTCCAAGTGGGAGACCTGGTCCTGAAAGAAAACTAGAAAGTACAAGAAAACCGTGGAAAGAAAGGGAAGTTTGAGCCCACCTAGTTAGGTCCCTACATGGTGACAGCCTGCTTCAGTTCTGGAGCTTATCAGTTGTCTACACCTGAGGGGGAGCCTCTTAATGATCCTATTAATATCATACATCTTAAGTGGTTCTATGCTTGAACCATTATATGATCATGAAAAAAAAATCCTAAAAATCAAATATGATTTAGAAAAAAATCCTAAAAAATGAAATATGATCCTGAAAAAAATCCTAAAAATCAAATATGATCCTGAAAAAATCCTAAAAATCAAATATGATCCTGAAAAAATCCTAAAAAATATAAAATGTCCTGAAAAAATCATCATCTTGGTGAAAACCTGGTAAACAGGCACCTTGATGAATAAAAAAAATAAAAAAAATAAAAAAATGGAAAAGAGTAAAGACAAAAATCCCATCCAATGGTGAAAACTTGGCAATTCAAGCACCTTGGAAAAGTATGTTGGTGTAAACCTGGTAAATAGGTGCCATACATAGTGGACCATATCATTATCTATCAAAATCCCACCCCCCCCCCCCCTCCATTCACCACTTTTTCATTTCTGACTCACCCATCCCTCGTTCCCAAGGTGTCATCCCCATTGCGCCAGCACACAAGATTCTCTATCCCATTTTCCTGCAATGTTGTACATATCTGTTGTATATAGTGTCCCCGTCTTGTACATACCATCTTAGCAGTACCTTTTGCTCGCAAAGCACATGAACCAAATGATCTCAATATTAGCAATGTTCCCTCAGCAAGTATCCTACATCACTATGATACTCTGAAAGTTGTTTGTTTGCCCAGCCATAATTCCCAATATAGTCAGTACCCATCAACCAAGTCCTTGTAGGATGCATCCTTCCTCCATGTTTGACCTAACCTCAACATCCACAGTCAATTGATCTCTTTTGGCAAAGGACATCTTTTGGTCTTATCGCATTGATTTCAGTTTGCTTGTTCTATCTTTTCAGTTGATTTTGTGATCTCAATTGACTACTCCCATTAAGGCCACCATGATCCTTAATATCATGGTGTGTTGCAACAGGAGGTGTTATCTGGGGCATGGTCTTTTGTGATCTTTTGGCTTCTGCCTATGAGTTAGTCGGACATGACCCTTGCACGTTCCACTTGTGATCTTTTGGGTTACTTGGTGCACTTGGGAAATGTTGTTTGTCTATGGATTCCCTTGCATCGTTCCCACCATGTGTCCTTCAGGATGTGTGTGTGATGCTAGGGCAATCCTTGCATGTCTTTTTTACGTCAGTCCTATGCAACGCTCGCGACATGACCTCACGTTCCTAGTAACTATGGTTCATCTCTTCTATTGCTATATCAAAATAAGTGCTCAAATCTACACGGTGGTGTTCCTTCGGAACACCCCACACTCAAGCTTCATGAAACATCATCCACCCTATCAAACATCCGAACAAAGCTCCCATCATCCCTATCCAATATCAAAGCATCAACCCCATCAAAGCATCATCCCACACAACAAACCCCCCCCCCAAGAGCTTCTCTCTCGCATCCCTCTCACATTCTTGACCTTTGGATTGTGATTGTGCATATATCCCCCGTCAACCATTGTCCCCTCCCTCTCTCAGTGAGGGTGCAATTAGGCAGTGATATGTTGTGACCATTCCGTATACCCTCACCCTCACACTCTCATCTACATTCATGCATGCATGTCATTTCCCACTCCTACCCTCGGTTGCACTATGTCACCTCATCCTACATTTATTTTAATCTTGCATTGTTAGGATTCATTCTTAGATGCATTCATCTCATTTAGATTCATTTTAATCTTGCATTGTTAGGATCCATTCTTAAATGCATTCACCTCATTTTAGATTCATTTTAATCTTGCATTGTTAGGATTAATTCTTAGGTTCATTCATATCATTTAGATTCATTTTAATCTTGCATTGTTAGGATTCATTCTTAAGTTCATTCATATCATTTAGATTCATTTTAATCTTGCATTATTAGGATTCATTCTTAGGTTCATTCCTCTCATTTAGATTCATTTTAATCTTGCATTGTTAAGGATCATTTTAGGTGCATTCATACCATTTACCATCTCATTTCATATCATTTAGGATCATTCTCATCTTGCATAGTTAAGAGTTCATTTTAGGTCCATTTCTTATTAAGTTATCTTAGATTCATTAGGTTCATTTAATTATCTTGCATTGTTAAGTAGTTTATTATCTTGCATTCATTAGCACATGTTACATATCTATACACATGCATTTCATCATAATATCCATGCATCACATTTTTACAACATTTTACATCACATCCTACATCCACAAATTGTCAGCACTTACATCTCATATAAGAATCTCATAACGCACAGCATATAGAAATCACATCACATCCTGCATCACACATGTCAGTCTCATAACATATAGAAATCACATCACATCCTGCCTCATCCATGTTAGTACATCACAAGCATCCATACATTCATCCATAACAAATCATATCCCACCCAGCTCATCATATATATACCAAAAATCATCGCAAAGAATAAAAGTACATGTCCCAACCCAAAAACATGAAACAATAAATGTCTATCTGAGTCCATGATAGTATAACAATATAGATATGAATATACAATTGGGACTATACCCTCCATCAATAAATGAATCATATACAATCAAAACTGCAGCATATCACTGCCTATCTACCTCTCCTGAGGGAGGCTACATATCAAAATCCCCAGCTAATGGGTCTGCCTCTGGTGGTACCTATAGGATGGGTGGTCGGCTCACTACACCCTGTGTCCCTATGTCCTATACATCTATCATGTGCACCACTCGGGATATCACAATAGCACTTATATCCATGTCCATCCCTACCCCTGACTCTGATCCCCCCACCTCCGCCATCTGTACCGAACCACCGACCAAGTGCTGTTGACTCTGTGTGTGGCCCGACCAATAGCTCCTCTCGCCTGCCCTATGGCTCCCACTAGTCACTGATCTATGACTCCCACTAGACCTTGTCCTCCTGCTACCACTCGAGCCTGTTAGTAATGATTGGCTCGGCTCCCTGTAATGTTGTACCCACTCAGGTGGCACAGATGCAAGATATAATCCCTTGTAGAAGCCAATCTGCTCCCCCAATCTCACCAGCTGCCACTGCAGGTGTGATACCTCTCCTGATCACTCATGGGATCCCCATGTGGTGGTATCTCTATCTCCTAATAGTCAATCTTTCTTTGATCGCAAACCATCCCTCTCCACCCGCAGACCATCCCTCTTGACAATCAGGGTTGCCATCTCCCCCCTCAGCTAATCCCTCTCCTACTAGGTCATCAGTCCCTCTTGTATGGATTGTGCTAAGTGCACAATCAAGCTATCCCTCTCTATCCTCAACCCATCCCTCTCCCCCACCAGCCCATCCCTCTCTGCTCTCAGAGTGTCTTGCTCCACCTGTGTGTCTCGCAACATCTGCATAGTGGTATCATGTGCGGCCTGTAGTGAGGCTAGGCGTGCTACTGCATCATCTCCCCCACCCGTAGATGATCTAGATCCTGCTGTTAGTGGTGGTCCTACTCAGGGTGGTGCTCCTGGTGCTGGACTTGCTGGTATCTATAGCCCATCCCCTCCCCCTCCATCCACATCCATCCCATCTCCGTCTCCATCTCCATCTCCATCCCCATCTCCTCCTCTCCCTCCTCTATCCCTCCCTCCAGTCCTCACCCTATCTCCCCCTCCTCCTCTCCCCCCTCCTCTCTGACCTCTATACATGGTTGGTGCCTCCTCCTTCACCATCTGGTAGCCTTGATCTCCCTACCACCCTAGGTGGCTAGAACCAAGTGTCATACGCTGGTGTGGTCCCTGGATCCGCCACCCCTCTTGCCCAATTCCAGGAAAATGGTAGCATGATTTAATAAGCAACCAACAACCCTCCCCTATCCATTGGTGGCCCAAACTCAGATATCCTCTCACGGGTGGCCCGCTGGTACCATCGCTCCCCATCTAGCACATCCTGCCTAAATCTGAACTGTTGGGATGTCCTGTCTGGCTTGTACTACTCCATAATATAGTCCCATCACCCTATAAGATGTGTGGGCATCATTGTGTATGGAAGCTCCCATGCATCCTCCGCCCATGGCACCTATCCAAGGTATGGATGCCATGTAATCCCATCCCTGATCCCGTCTAGCATCTCCCGCTAGAAGTCAGTGTCCCTAGCCTCATGGTAAGTCACTAGGTTTCCCCAACTATATGCTGTAGGCTCCTTCACCTGTCTATCCACTCAGCCTAAAGGCCGCAACATTGCTATGTGCTCCCAAGCCCAAACCTATAAGAGGGAAGAAAATCCAAAGCTCCTACCCATCATCCCTGTTTAATGATAGACTATCTAATGTAGGTCACGGTACATCTTCACCAACATCAGTGTACCCCATGCTGCCGGTACCCCTGTGTCCATAATCTACACAATCATAGGAATCAGTGATAGTGTGACACTCCTCCCACTTGTGTCTGGGGAAAGATACCCTGACACTAATCCTAGAACATAATAATGGACCTGTCATCCAACTGGTGCTGCTACAGCATGCTGGGCTAATGCCAGCTGCCCATGTGCCAAGATTGACACTACTCCTAGCCCTAGTAATGTGGTCACTACCTGCACCTATGTGTACATGTCTGCTACCACCGGTACCCCTCGCACCGGTAATTGGAAGATGTGATATACATCCTCCAATGTCATCATCATCTCCCCAATGGGTAGATGAAATGTCCTCATCTCTGAATGCCAGCACTCACACAACACTGTCAGCAGTGCCATGTATATTCATCTGTGCAGCATCCGCGCCAGATATCCCAGGCCCAATGCATCCACCTGAGCCCAGTCCGCCATAGTGAACTGCTTTGAGATAATCAGCACTGCTGCCCATCTCTCTTGACTCGTCAGTTGATCCACCAACCACTGCACCCATGCCAAATTAGCATGTCAGTTACTTGATCTAGTTAAGCCTAAATAGTTTTCTCCCCGCGTTCCTGCGAAGATTCTTTTCCCCATGTTCCCGTGGCTTTATTTCTCCCTGCATTCTTGTAAATCCTTTTTTCCCTGCATTCCCGCAGGAGAAACCCTTCCCTCATTCCCACCAAACCCCCAGCGACGCAAGAACACATTCCCGCACCGCTTAGCCATTTTCCTTATCCCCAGCGGGAACACCGTTTTTGGCCTCCTGCTGCCAGACTCACGAGAACGTGATCTCGTAAGAAATTCTTGCAAGATCGCAGTCCCGCAACCCCTCCTGTGATTTTTGTGATCACGCGAAAAGTGCATGACCCCTCCCAGATTTTGGACCCCACCTATCTTTTGTAGGAACGTGTTCTCACCAGGGCAGGAGCATTCCTGTCAGACGCACACTCTAAGGGAATGCACTTTTCTAACCTAAAACATGCAATAAATGCACAGAAACACACTGAAAAGTTTAGTTTTTTGATCCTACCTATCGGTCAGGCCCTCCACTCTGCACCACACATCTCACGATGTCCGTCCGGTGTGTCGGTCATCCTCGTTGTGCCATCTTGTCCTCGCTTATCAGAGCTCTGTAGTCATGATTTCTAAGCTCTCGGTGTGCAAATGAATTGATTTTGACCCCCCCGGCCCTTATATAGACCTCCCTTGACCCCCATTTTAACTCCTGGATGCCTTGATTCCTCCCATTTCTTTCCATCCTTCCCATCTTCATTCCTCCTAGCCTTCTTCACCCTTCTTTCCATCGTTCATGCACCTCCTTAGCCTGCAGCACTTTGCCTTTCTCTCCCCCCTTTTTTCCTTTCGAGCTACTGCCCAGGCCCCTTTCTCTTTCCCCATCATCCTCTCGAGGGGGCATCATCAAGCCACATCTTGACCCATAACTAGGGAAACTCTATTGCCTAGTCCATTCTTCATGTCATCTCTTTTTTTAAAAACATCTTCGAAGTAGTGTTATTTTAACACTACGTCAAAGAGGGGCAAAATGTAGACACCTAAATTTGCTTACATAATTTAGTAATCATATTTAGTCTTTTTCTAAGACATCTTGTTAATTAAATATTATTTATTTAATTAATTTATGTCATCCCCTAGTTAATTAATTTAATTAATTAAATATAGTTCAATTAATTATCTAAATGACAAACCTATAGTCTAATAATTAATTAAATCCCTATTCCTCTATTAATTTAAATAGATACTTTTATCTAAATAAATTAATTCATAAATCCTCTTTTCCTCCCACTTGGAATTAAATAAAATATTTAATTCTAATTCCCCCCTATTAGCTAATAATCCATGCTTAGCTAAGAATCCTCCACTCATTCTCTCTCCTCCCAGCACATCTCCCTAATCCTCCACTTACCAAGCCTAATCACCCGCTAAGCATGTGCACAATCATAATTCAAGATTAAAGAATGCTAATCCACCCTAAAGTCAACCCCTTATGACATCACCTCCACATCCTCTAATGAGAAATCAAAATCCTCTTACACCTCTTACACACTTTTCCCCTCTCACACCTTCCAAAGGTGCCTCTCCTCTCACCCTCCACCATTGTGACACTTGTCACAATGCTATGCATTTGAGAAAGCACAATCCATGTTCTCTCTCTTAGATGCATCTCCACCGTTGCTCATATCCCTTTTTCCCCTTAATCTCCACCGTCTGTTTCACTCATCTTTCTATAAAAGAGAAGCTCTCCTCCTTCATTATCATCCACCATTGAAGAAAAGTTATTATGCCATTTTCTCTATTGAAGCTTGAGCATAGCATTTGAGCACACATCCAAACTTTTGGACAAATCTTTTACATCTTGGAGGTTTGCTTAAGGGTTTTATATTGCTTTTGAGTTTGTTTGCTTCCATTTTGTAGGTCTAATCATAGGTGTTTATCTTCTTTGTTTTGTTGAATGCTAGCTTAGCCTTATGTTCTTAGACATTGCATTTTAGGTATTACAAATAGTATCATGGCTAAAGCGATGGTCTCCCACTTTGGGTCGTTCCCTCTCACCATCCTCGTAAGGCAATTCTTGGGAGGCAGATCCTCTAAAGATCTAATTCACCTAGCATATATAGAAAAATAAGAAATCAAACTTGGTTCAACAAGTTTGGGAGTTCGGTTCACTTAGAAAGTGAAGAGCATATCCCTATTTTTGTTCTTTGTTCCAAACACTTCAAGAAAAATTTGTTCTTTTTCAACCTCTTGATAAGGAGATTCTTATAAATGAAATGTTTGGTTAATTCCTCATCCCTTTCTTTCTACCAAGTTGAACTCATACGTTTGGCTTTTTGATCCACTTCTCACAATGGAGAGCATATGCCTAATGTTTGTTCAATTTGGACAATAGTAAGATTTTTCCTATTAATCTTGATCCAAAGAAAAGCCACAATTCAAGCAATGCAAACTTGATATGAAAAATACCTGTTTTGTAGCTAGCAAAGGCTAGGTCCTTTTTTGATGTTTTTGATGCTTATTTGCTTACTCACCTAGTGGTGATCATTCCCATTCCGGCTCCTCCAACAAATTAGTTAACACAACAATACAAAGTGAAGGAAACCAAAAGGAACAAATTGAAATGAAATTAAGTGTTCTTAACAAGATTTTGCAAAGAAAATTTTAACTTAATGCAAACAATTTAGTTCAAAGTAGGAAATTTCTTTTTATAAGCATCCAACACCTTAATATAATGCTTGTAAAGCTTTTCTTCTAGTTCCAAACTATCTAAAATTGCAGCAGTATGGATTTCCTTTAGACATTTGATTTGAATTCTTACCTCTTCTCTTGAGTAACTCTGCTCTCTGGTTTTTGTACTTTCCTATGTTTGCTCATATGTGGGAAAAACACAGACAGAGAGTTAGAAAATAGAATTTAATAATCTAATAGAAAAATTAAACAAAAAATGCTAGGCGACATTTATCAGCTAATAAGCGTCAGTTAAAATATAGTAGGCGTTATTTTAAAACTCACAAGCATCACTTTCCAATGACTCAAGCGACATTTAAAAATTACTAAGCATAATAATTTTATTGCTAGGCATTACAAATGACTATAAATTGCATAAGATAAAATATCACAGGCGCCAAAGAATAGCTAATTGGCATTAGTTAAAATCTCATAGGCATTATTTTAAAACTCACAAGCGTCACTTTCCAATGACACAAGCGACTTTTAAAAATCACTAAGCGTAAAACTTTAGCTACTAAGCATTACAAATGACTGTAAATTGCGTAAGATAAAATATCACAGGTGGCAAAGAATAGATAATAGGCATCATTTCTTAGGTTTTAGGTGTCGCTTTATGCTCTCAAGCCTAATACTTTACTTCACAGGCGTCAAAAGAAGAAAAGACAGAATAGAAAGAATCTTGTAGGCGTCAGTCAAATTCTTCTAGGCATCGTCAAAATGCTCGTAGGCATCGTTAAATCCTTCATAGGTAGTGTTTCTCCTATTTTCTACAAAATTGATGTAAAAGTGAAGCCAAAAACACACAAAACTTGATAAAAATGATAGAAATGAGGCTCAAGGCCCCACGGTGGGCGCCATTTGTGTGTGAGTGTTTACACCTTCATGAAATTAGGACAATTAGTAACAATTCTATGAAAAGACAATGAAAACTTAATCTAAACAATTGCATTTAACATCCATATCATCTCATGGTTCTCTATCTAAGCTTGGTAAGTAGAGCTCTCAGCCTTATTCTCTACTAGTGACAATCCTAGAATGAGAAATTTATGATAAAATGCCTAAATCTAGCTCTCAATTCTCAAAACGATACAAAGATTAACTCAAATGCTCATGATAATGCTCTTAAATCTCAAGATTGCTCTCAAAATGCTCAAGATATTGCTCAATCTCTCTCAAATCGCCTATAGTTATGATGCTATGCATTCAAATTTTTTAGTATCCTTATGCTCTCAAAATGACTTCTATTTGTAGTAAAATCCTAAGGGTAGGGGGTAGAGTTACTTGATCATGATTTAGTCTTGGTTGAGTCAAAAACTTTGAAATGTTTTTAAATGGGGGGACAATTTAAATGATTGTCTCAAATGTTTGGACAAATAGACAAATTTGAGTGATTGAGATTCAAAGTTGAAAATGAGTCATTGAGATTCAACAATTTGGAGTGATCCATGTGCATTGTGTTCTCAATTCTTATTGGTTTCTCAAATTATGTTGAAAGATATTAGGATTAATTAAATTCCATCAATTAATTAAAT
Source organism: Chamaecyparis obtusa (assembly GCA_027943335.1). Taxonomy (NCBI): domain Eukaryota; kingdom Viridiplantae; phylum Streptophyta; class Pinopsida; order Cupressales; family Cupressaceae; genus Chamaecyparis; species Chamaecyparis obtusa. Next base: position 915,168 of record BSBK01004338.1, read on the forward strand.
TAGCCATGTAAGGGAATAGGTTCAATTTGATTTTTGATTTAAAACTATATAATTAATTGATTAAAATCAATTATATAATACGATTGATCCCTTTAAGCTTGTATTTGATTATTTGATGTCATGATTTGATTTTCCCTTTGATTTAAATGATTTTGTCCAATTTTGATTAATAAATGTCCATTTAAAATTGATTTGATCCATTTTGATGAAAATTAGAGCATTTGGCTGAGATTTTGTAAATTTGAATGATTCTAAGACATGTGCCTAGTTTTGGGTGTGTACAGCAATAAACACAATTTCTTCCTCACTAGCAACAAACTCATCATCATTCACACCTTCTTCAATAAAAAAAAAACTTTTATGACCCTTACGATGATATTTCTTAGATTTATCTCTAATATCCTTTTTTTTCTTCGTACATCTAAATTCAATATGACCAATCTTATTATAATTGAATCATTTAAAAGATAACCTTCCTTCATACTTACTAGAGCCCTTAGGTAGTATTTTCTCAATCAAGGCTTCAAGTTCATCAATATTCCTTTCTTCTTCGATGATCTCTTCCCAATCCTTAGCATAGTGTTTGAATTTTATCTTTGTAGATATTTCTCCCTAATCATACTTAGTCATATTGGATTTAAATGTAGTCTCAACCTTTGGAAGTTCCTTACTAAGTCATGTAGTCATCTCATAGGCACAAATTTTTCCTACCAAAGCTTCTCTTTCAATAGGTCTTATAGCTATCAATTCCTCAATAGTAGCAACTTTCTCATTATAACATGCAAGAAAATATCTCATAATCTTGTTTACAACTTCAATATCTATCAAGGTACCACAAACAGATCTGATTTCACAAACCAGATCATTTACTCTCTACAAATAGACTAAGGAAGTTTCACCTTCACTCATCTTCATATCTTCATATTTTTCTTTTAATCCCTGCAACTTAGATTTCTTAAAATATGTGTCACCCTCATAAATAGTTATTAATTTTGTCCATACCTCATGTGCAGTCCTCACTCTATAAATGTGTGAATATTATGAATTAGATAAGGTGTTGATCAAGGATTCCATTTCTAACATGTTTTCCTTGAATTTATTCTTTTTATTTGTAGTGTCACTTTTTAGGTCATTTAGAATAGCATAAATCTCTCCAGTGATCTGCCATTTTTCATCTCTAGTCCCCATGCATATCAGTAGGTAGTCATCTGATCCTTCCAAATCATGTAGTTGCTTCCATTAAACTTTAGACTCTCTTTTCTCATACTTTCCATGATGGATCTCCTTCAAGAGGTCAAGCTTCTTCAAAAGGATTAAGCTATGATATCAATTATTAGGCCCAAAAGGAGGCAAACATAACTGAGAGGGTGGGGGGTGAATCAATTGTGTACCTAATAATTTTGATTCAAATTTAGCCACTTAGATCTAAAAGATAAATATTAATGCAATATCCATAACATATAACATAAAACACCAAGACTTATTCTCGAGGAAACCCGATTAATGGAAAATCCTTTTGGGAGTCAAACCCAGTCGATGAATGTACTCTATTAAAAGTACTACCTGATTAAGAGAAAATAGAGAACAAAGGATTAACTTGAAACCAAAGGCTTATAGCCCAATCTACAAGCTCACTACCCAGAGAACACTTCTCACAATACAATCTCAGATATGGCCATTAGTTGGGTTCACCAATCTATCTTCAATTACAACATGGTGGACATATATCTCATTAAAACCAAACTAAAAAATAGCATCTCCTATGCCAAAATAGTTCCAATGAAGCACAAACTCTTCCTTAGTGAAAAATACAAATACACACACTCTCCTCACTCTCCTCTCACAATTAAAAAATAATCTCACATTTATACTAACTACAAAGAATAATAAACCACTAGGTCAACTAAGACCTACTACAATAAAAGATGTAAACATTATGCTCAATATCCAATGCGCTCCAAATCAAGTTGGCCAAGACTTATATAGGACCCAAATCTTCAACCACAAACACAATTTTGTGTCACCAAGACAACATCAAGAACCACAACTCATTACTCTATCAAGTAGATTAGGACCTAAATGAAGAAATGCCAACACACTACCAAAGAAGAAAATTTGATCACCTCAATCAATGCAGACCAACAAAATGATCTTCACATGATCCAAGAACACTAAAAAGAAGCATGGATAACATCCAAAACCTTCACATCATCTTCAATATGAAACCCAAACTCATCTTTATCTCTTATCATCAAGAAAACTTAAATACTGAACTCTATCATAACAAAAGATAGCTTGTTGTACTTTAAATCATGGACAACACTAGCTATGAACACAATGATAAGGTACCATGTAACCACCAGCTTTGCAACCTCTCATACATCAAATTCAAGACATAATGAACCAAATACTCATCCATTGTACACATGAACACTATAACATGAGCAACCAGCAACTCGATCATACCTCACTCAAACTATCATCCAAACTTCTATGAACCTCTATAGACCATCTACAGACACCTCTGAACAACACATCATGATCACAACTCAAGATCTTCAATATATCATGCTATATCAACTAAAATCCTCTTCATTTAAGATACTAAACATAGTATCTTAATTTTTTTTTAGTATTTTGACATCAATGACAAAACATTAATGTCAGCACACCCAAGAACCAAACTCTAACATGCTCAACAATATTCTAACATCATCCACATAGTCATCAAGAATATTATGAATCATGTCATGGAATATGGAAATCATGACTCTCTGATATGTGGCTCCAACATTCTTTAGGACAAAAGACATCATGTTATAGAAAAAGGTACCCCATGGGGTTGTGAATGGTGTCTTATGCCAATTTTATTTTGTGACACACATCTAATGAAATCCATATAAACTATCCATGAGTAACAACATCTCATGTCCAGGTTTGAGATATAATAGAATAGAAATGTTTTTATTAAGATAAAATCAAGTTTTAAAGGACCCAAAACATATACAACAAAGAACAAAAAAACATCTAAAAAACCCACAAAGAAACAATAGGAAAGATAAAGAAGAAGAGCATAAATAGACAAGCTAGCAGCTTTAACAAAAATTTAGCTAACCTAACACCAACAACCCGAGAGAAGGAAGAAAAAATTGTACAAAAAAAAAAGAGCACTAGAAATTTTTGAGAAGCTTAGCCTCATAAATCACCATCAAGTCCATGTTTACAATAGTCGACTTCAGCTCCTCAGGATCTTTGCTGTTCTTGACTCTTTTTTTCTTGGTGTTGGATCTAGTCCTCCTTCCCATCCTAGTATTTTCATCCTAAACATCCTTGTCCACCTTAATAACCTGAGATCCCTTCTCCCCCTCCATCTTACCAACCATAATTTTAACATGATCCAAATAATCTTTCATAATTTTATAGCTATCCTCTCCTATCTTTTTCAAACTATCCTCCACTTTGGCCATCTTAGTCTCCATATCCACAATCCTCTATTCCATGTTAATATTCCTTCCAGTGCTCTGACTAGGTGATCCTATTCTCAATAGTTTGAATTCTAGAGTCTAAGGATTCCTTCAAGTCTTTAGCATGCCCAATAGGTTGATTCATCTCCTCCATACACTCCAAGAGGGATTTATCTTTACCAAAAACCATAGCATCAATAATTTGAAGTCATTTATGAAAGTCCTTCACTTCCTCCTTTAAAAACAAATTATCATCAATGATCCATTCAATCGTATTACCAAAACTCCTCACTCTTGGTTCGCTAGTTGGAATGAGAAAGTTGTTCTGGGTCACATTTTCCTTTAGAAAATCCTCTTTATCTTTCCCACTACCATTATTATATTCAGTGGAATTCTTTCCACGCATATCATCCTCCCTTGCATTTTAAAAATTTTCCCCCTGAGCACTAGCTTTATCATCAAGGGTTTTTTTTCTAGAGGCATGGACTTTCTTTCTCAGCTGAATGGTATGATCCTCCTCTTCTGACTTAGAATCATCATTCTCTTCCTCATCAGATGAGGAATCCATCACCATGTGGAACTTTTTCCTTCTTGACTTAGGGCCCTTCTTAAAAGTAGAATCCTTAGCCTTTTTCTTTGGAATATTTTTGTGTTTCTCTTTAATGTCTTCAAAAGAGGAGTCTGAGTCAGACATAGTGTCACTCTCTAAATCCTTCCCCATATGGAGGTCATCATCAATTTCATCTTCTCTAAATCAGAACTCTGAGATAGGGGGTGATCAATCTACTTGGCCTTAAGGTGTTTATAAATGAGCACCATCAAACTCTGGTGCATTTCATGATCCCCTTGAGGGTTTTCCTTATAATCTTTCATTGTAGCATTCATGGAAAAAATTAAATAATAAGGAAAAGAAACTGTATCCCCATGATGAAAGTGGTTAAGAAGAATGAAATGAAAACCATAAGCCCTAGAATACCTTTCGTCGAGAGTAATGTAATTGATAATAGCATAAAAAAATTTGTGCCAATGATTCTTGATTTTTTTCAGAGCGTAATAGGTGTTAACAGATTTTACCAATTTCCTTTTCTCCTTTTCATTCTTTGGAAAACATTTGACAACATCCTTCATCATCTTTCTGTCCCTATAGAATTTTCTAGCATCTCACAGCATACCAATAATTTCACTAATGAAGGCATCATCAATCTTGATAGTTTTGTTCCCCATTGTCAAGCTACCCTTCTTCCAATGATTCAGAGAATATTTGGTAATGGAAGAGTCCTTACCATGCAACCTCTCCATGTACACTATAAGACCACATTCCTTTAGAATGTACCAGCCATCTTCCTTTCTCCTCTAGTCCTTGCAAGATATCGGCTCCATTATTTTTCTATTGCCTCCCATTTCACTTTCAAAATCTCTTCGATCAAGATTTTTACACTCACTAGATCTATGAGATTTATTCGTAATAGGGTAATGCCATAAAATGCCAAACATTAGAGAAATAGCACAAATAAACCATAAAGCATGTGAGATAATGATGACACTACACGCCAGACTATGGTCCTTGTTTAAATAATAATGGTCTTTTATAACCCTTTTCATTTCATAATTCATTTCTTAGAATTGATATTCACACATCACATGCTATGAATTTTATCATTAAAGATTAATTATTTCACCTCATATGACAAATCTTCCTCTCTGTTCCATATCCTGACATCATTTTTCATCACCGCCACATTGGTGGCTCAGTCAGCCACGCCATTTATCTCCCTATATCCATAGATAATAATACAATTATCAAAATTAGGAATTATATCCCATGAAGCATTAATGATATTAGTGATAGTCCATGAGGGATCACATTTTTTGGTTAGGTATTTAACTATATTGTTTTATTCCCTTTCAACCTATAGACTTTTGCAATCCCATTTCTTAGCTAGGAGAAGACATTGTTAAGCTGCCATGGATTTTTCCTTGTGATTAGTTTGAGTCCCTAAGGGAACAAAAAAAATGTCAATGCACTTACCATCCTCATCCCTAAGAATGGTACCACACCCCACAGGCCCTAGGTTTCCTTTAGAAGCCCCATGAAAGTTCATTTTCATCCTACCCTTAAAGGGGGTTTTCCACATAGCTTCTTCCCCTTTGATAGTAATAATATTATTCTTATATCTTCCTCGAAGCTTCCATTTTTCTAATATTTCCTCATCCATTTTTCTAGTAGGCATATTCAGATCTCCCATGATGTTCATGTTCTCAAAAATGGCTCTTTGAATCCTTTGGAAAATAACAAGCACTGGGGAGCACTTGTCTCTAAAAATTATGTCATTCCTTTCTTTCCATATCCCCCACAATAAATGTGGCATATAAATTCTCCAAAGATTTTTTATAGATGAATTTTTTGAAGGAAATTTCCATGAAGAATAGAAGGAATGCAATTCCTTAGGGAAAACCCAATCCATTTTGAACATATCCAATAAACTGGACCACAAAGAGATAGAGAAGGGATAGTGGATGGAAATGTGTTCCCCCATATCTTCCTCTTGGTAGCATAGAGAACATCGGTTAGGAATTGAAGCCTCTGCTTTTCAAGTTTTCAATAGTTATAATCTTATTTTGCAATAATATCCAGAAGAACATGTTGATCTTAGGGGTGAGACCCTTCATCCAAGCATTGGACCACCAAGGAGGATCTTCTCAAGTAACATAAATCATATTGATCATGGAGGAAGTAGTGAAATATCCTTTAGAGTTAATATTCCAAATCAAAGTATCTTCTTCTTCATTAAGAATCATGGATAACAAGAATATTTTTAGGTATATCAAATTAGGGATAATGGTCTCCATTTCCTTCCACTTATCCTTGTCCCAATAATCAACAACATAATGACCAAACTTAGTTTTGCACTTCAACACAGAAGGACCCAATTTAGGATGGATAATGAGAGGATCATCATTAAGCCAAGGGTCTTCCTAGAACCTAACTCTCTTGCCATTCCCAATCTTCCATAGAGTGCCCTTAACCATAAGATTTATGTAGGATTTTATGTTCTTCCATATGTGTGATCCATTGGGAATAGCATCAGAGTAGATAAAGTTATCCAGAGTTGGGAATTTTCCAGTGTATTTGTTTACCCAAATATGATTCCATTCACCATTTGAGTGATAGTTTCTCCAAATATATTTTGAGAGTAAAGAAGTGTCCATCACTATAATCCTCCTAAGACCCAAACCTCCCCTATTCTTTGGCCTAAAAAATTTTTTCCCAGGAAATAAGAGACATTCTTTTTTTTCCTCAAGTCCAGTCCACATAAATTTTCTTTGGAGTTTTCCAATAGAATCTGCATACTTTCCCATGATTTTAAAGAGGATTAATGCGTAAATAGGAAGACTTTGTAGAGAGGCTTTGAGAATTTGAACCTTCCAAGCTTGACTTAGGAGGGTTCCTTTCTATCCATCTAACTTTTTATTGAACTTGTCCACTAAAGAGCTCCAGAAGGAATCCAAAGGATTGATATAGAGAGGAAGACCCAACTACGTAGAAGGAAGAGAAGCAATCTGACATCCCAATAGATTATTGATTCTCATTTTTCTGTTATCATGAGTATTTATAAAGTATACACCACTTTTGACCCAATTAATAATCTGTCTTGTAGCCAACCCATACTTATTGAGAGTTTCCTTTAGAATATTTGCTTCCTTTATAGTTGCCTCCCCCAAGATAATCGAATCATAAACAAATTTTTTATGAGAGAAGACCTAAGACAAGGATGAAGGATGAATCCCTTTGAAAGAACCGATGTCTACCATATGAGATATGTATTTGCCCATACATTCTGCCAAGATCACAAATAGAATAGGAGACAACAGGTCCCCTTGTCTCATGCCCCTAGAGGATTTGAAGAAAGGAGGTGGAGTACCATTGATCAACATAAAGAAAGTAGCTGTAGAAACTAATTGCATAATAAAATGCACACTTCTCTTATTGAAACCAAAATCCATTAGGTTTTTCTGTAGAAAGGTCCACTCAACTATGTCATAAGCTTTAGAAAGATCCAGCTTGAGGATAAATCCCTATTTTTTTTGTCATTTATAAGGAATGAATATTTTCATGGACCATGATGATGGAATCAAGGATTTTTATCCCCAACACAAAACCATTTTGTTGCAAAGATACGAGGGAAGGAAGCATAGACAAAAGCCTTGAGGTGAGAATCGTAGAAATAATTTTATAAAAAGAATTACAAAGACTAATAGGACATACCAGATCCAAAGAGTCAGCACTTGTGACTTTAGGTATGAGGGCCAAGAAGGTACCATTGATCTACTTTAAAATATTCTTAGCCCCAAAGAACTCCTTGACATTGCAAGTAACATCTTTACCCAATATGGGCTAGTACATCTAAAAGAAAAATATAGGGAAACCATCCAGACCTGGAGCCTTGTTTCCTTCAATGGAAAAGACAAATTTCTTAACTTCATCCCCCGTGGGAATTTCCCCAATAGAAAAGTTTGATCTTCTTTGATGATAGCAGGAATACATTGAAGAAATTCCTCTTGATTAGCCTGGTTCAAATTGAGGTCTTGAGAAAGGAGATAAACAAAATACCTTTTTTCCTCTTGCCTAATATTGTCCTCTTCTTAAATAGTGCCATTAGTCACCTTAAGTCTTGATATTCTATTTGCAGCTTTGTGTTTCATAGTGGTCATGTGTAAATACCTAGTGTTCATGTCCCCTTCAGTGAGCCAAAGAGAGCGTGCTCTTTGTTTCCAAAAGGTCCCTTCCTTAGCAATAATTTCATGGTATCTCTTAAGAATTTCATTTTCATCTAAAATAGATATAGTATTGTAACCATCAACTTGATTTTGATCTTGAATATTTTTAAGATCATCTTGGATAGAGGCTTTAAAAGAAAAAATGTCACCAAAACACTCCTTATTCCAATTCCTAATGCAATCCTTTACATGTTTAAGTTTCTTAACCACTCTAAACATAACAATCCCCTCCACATGAATCTACCACCAATCTTTTATTTTATTTTCTAGATCAGGATGCATAGTCCACATATTCTCAAATCTAAAAGGGAAATTTATTCTTCTCTTTATAGAATCAAATAAGAAAAATATAGGGTAGTGGTCTAAACAAATTCTAGCATGAGAAGACAAAGAATAGTAGTAGTGAACATACCAGTCATTAGAAATCAAAGATCTATCTAGACAGACTTGAATTAGGTCTTGTCTAGATCTTCTATTGGTTTAAGTGTACTGAATACCTTGAAGATCCAAGTCATGGAGGGCATGAGAATTAATGAAATCCATCAAGTCCATTCTACTCTCTAGTTGAGAAGGGCCACCACCATGTTTTTCATGTTCCTTTAATGGGGTGTTAAAGTCTCTCATTATTAACCGACTATCATCTTTAAAACTAGATCTGACCACTTGCAATCTTTTCCAAAATTTATTTCACCCCTTTAAAGTATTTGGAGCATAGATGTTAGTAAGAACGCAGGATGTGTCATCTTTGATATGCTGAAATCTAATACAAGTCATGTTATTGTCCTTGACAATGACATCACCTCTAATTCTATTAAGGTTCCAAAAGGTAGCAATGCCACCAAACGCACCTTCTGAACTACCCCCAATAACCCCTCAATTCTTGAAATACATAATCAATTCAACATTCTCTTTAATCATCTTAGTTTCTTGAGCTAGAAAAAAGTATGGATTGCGATCTCTCATCATATTCTGGATAATAGATTTCTTGTGAGGACTATTCAATCCTCTAATATTCCAAGATATTACTTTCATTTCTTCTTTAGAGAGCACACCTCAGTGAGGGTTTTTTGTGTTCCATCATCTATATTTTTGTTATTCTCCTCTCTTCTCTTCTTAGAGTTTGAGGGTCTACCTAGAGAACATGAGATCTGACCTACATTTGCAACTAGTCTAAAAAAAGATCTAATATTCTTTGGAGTATTTGGGATTACCTTATTCTTTTTTCCTTTAGGTTTTTTGTGCTCCAATGTTGGGGAAAAGATCTCATTCAAATCTCCATTGTCCTTTCCCAAAGCCTTGTTTACTTCCATAACATCTCCCCATTTTTCAGAAGAACTCTTCACCAAATCGATTATATTCTATGATAGATCAGATAGGATAGGCTCCAAAATATTGCAATGTTGGGATTCCTAGAACAAGTCTTCATTCCCCTCAAAGTTGGATGTAGAATCACCATCCTCTTTAGTTGAATTTGAAATCTCTCCTTCAGGTTGGTGATTCTCCTCAACAGAGGTAGTATAATCCCCTTCATTACCCTTATCAAGAGAATTAGCCACATCCTAAAGGATGGGATCATCTTCTTTTAAGATAAGACTCACTTTCTCTTTGAGATTCTCCTATGTTTTATCTTATGTGATCTTTTGTTCTTGTAATGTGGTTTTAAGAATCTCATTTCTTTCTTTGGTGATTCCCTTAATCAGATTCAACAAATTTGTCTATTTTATTTTTCTCTTTCATTTTCCATACTTTCCTATTTTTTGGCTTATCATTTTTCTTCTCTTTCAGTAGCTTGGAAGGACAACTCTTGGCCCAATGGTCCATCTTCTTACAGTGAAAATAGGCAAAGGGTATCGATTCATATTCCACCCACTGATCCTATTTTCCCAGCTTTGATATGATTTTGATAGAGTCAAGTATATACGCATCATGGACTACACCCACACAGATCCTTGCATGAGTGAGCCTTCTCCTTGAAGCCATCACCAAGTCAATGGATAGGAGTTCACCAAAAGAACTAGCTATGCCTGAGAAGACATCTTTTATCCAATATTCCATAGGTAGGCGTGGAAACTTGATCCAAACATGAACTTGAGTTAAGAATGATTCATCATGAAGGTTTTTCCAACCATCCAAGGACCCCCGCATAGGATCTTGGCTTTATCTTCTTCACAAGAAAATGAGAAAGAGAAAAATCCCTTAGTCATAGCAGTGATATCTACTTGGCTTTTTAAAACCCATGATTTATTCTTAGCAAAATCTCTAACCACCTCTATGTTGGGTCTTGGGCCTAAAAACTTCCCAAATAGGAAATTTTCCATCAAAGGTATATTATGGTCAATAACCAGATCCAAGACAAAGATAGAAAATTTACCAATTGATAGATCAATAGTATTTTTGACTTTAGGCAAGGAGGACTTATCGGGTGGTTTTATTCCAAATAAAGAGGACCATTTTTTTGCTAAGAAACCACACCCGATTCAAGAACATCTCCCTTAATTGGTCCCCCTCCTGGGTCCCCAAGTTTAGGTGAGGCCCCAAACACAACATCAATGGGTATGTATTTTACCCCAAATGCCTCCATATTGTCCTTTCCCCCATCTGCAGATTGTTCTACTACAGAGGAAGAGTTCCCACCCATAGAAAAATTCAAATTTTGAATCCGCCCATTATCTCGTTCGCTCTCTCTCATCGCTCCTTTAAAAAAACTAGAATATCAATCTTAGGCAAGGGGAAGTCATCTTTAGGACATGCCTTGTTGAGATCCCAGAAGTCTATTCATATTCTAATTTCTCCTATTGGTTTAGAAACTGACACCATGTTAGAAATCCACGCTGTATAGTCAATGGTGTGGATAATCTTGGCTTATAAGAGCTTTTCCAATTATGCTTTGACTAATAAGGCTGCTTTAGGATGCATATTTTGAAGCTTTTGCTTAACTGACTTGATGTTTGGGTCCATTGCAAGATGATGAACTACGAGGTTGGGGTCTAACCCAGGCATGTAAGAGTAAGACCATTCAAAGTTTCTAATGGCTTCCTGGAGAAGCATCATGAAATCCATTTCTTTGGCCTCTGACAATGATGTTGCAATGTAGGTTATTCTTGGGCATTATTCTTGTTGGTTCCCCATATCAACAAAATGTTAGGATCTAAAAGATAGCCAAACTTTATGCTTAATCCTAACATTAGACTTGGCCAATTGGCCAATTAACATGAAATAAAAAATTTCTCTTGCACTTTGCAATCTGCAAAACCAAGGTGGATGAACCTATGCAATGTTTCCAAGTTGAAAACAAATAATACTTAACATTTCCTTACAATAAATAGCTCCCAGCTTGTCTGACCAAAATACACAATATTTTGTTCAAATTTGGCTCAAATTTGGTTACACATTTATCCTTGCTGCTGAGAATAAAAAAATAACTTAAAACTGCCTAGAAAAGTAAAGTACATAGCATTTTATGAATTTGTTTGTTTCTAAAACAAATGTAGAAAATATCACAGATCAATGCCTAATTGCTGGGCATGGAGTCAGATCCAAAATTATGAGCACAAAATTAAACAACAAATATATAAGAATAAATGTTCCTTTACACCTAATGCTTGACTTTGGTGCAACCTCATATTATTGCAAACCCACGTCATTCTTTCAAACCCACAATAACCTGCATATAGATTTTAATTCTTCCTTGAAGAAGCCTATACATAGATTAAACAGTTGCAGAAAGATTACAATGACGAATCAGAACATCCTGAATGTTCTTGATTCATATGCAATTTGAAAACATAACATGGAGACAACTTCTACAATAGCTTTTCAATATGCCCAAAATGACTTTTACTACTGTTAAATTTACATACTCATACCCTACATAAAAACTCTAGCTCTAACCTACACACTTCTCTATTATACCCTTCCAAATATGAAAATCAGAACCCTAAGAAAAGAAAGAAAAGAAAAAGATATAGACAAGGAAAAACTTTAGGTTTTTTCCAACAGTGACGTGTCCTCCTTCATAAAATATCTGATTTGCTTCTAATATTCCTTTAATTCTTCCCTTCTACTAAAAAATATCTGCATCTTCTCTTTGTCTGATCTGCACGTCTGGCCTTTTATCTTTTCCTTCCACTTTGTGTTTACGTAAATGCATACCCCAACACTGGTAAAGATATCAGAAAATTTTACCCTGTTTCAACTCCCAAGTGAAATTTTATTATCTGGTGAAAAGTCTTTATTTCCACAGTTTACCCATTGATAAAGTTTATAAAGCTCCTCAAAATCAAATAACTAAGTGTCGAAATCTTCATTTTTACATTTAAATACATATTTACTTCACACCCCTCTCTTTTACATTAGCATTTAATTTTCACATTTATTTTGGAGTCTCTAATTAAAAATTTCAGCACTCTTTGTCTGAATTCAAACATTAATGGAGATCATACCCTGTTTTGTAGCCCCATTCTACTGATTGCATTTGCTACAAAGATCCTAAAGGCTATTCTAAATTCTATTTTGTGTCTATTCAACAATCATCATAGTCATGGAAGCCAGAAACCACACAACTTTGAGGCACTTCTAGAAAAAACACCATTCTTGAAAGTTTCTAAAAGTCTTTCGATCAAATCCATTTTGTGCATTTCCTAGAAGACAACACCCAAAGAGACCATATTTCATTGAAGAATACTTGCTAGAAACCTATTTTTAGCTCCCATTTGGCATGACAGTAGGCTACTTGGTAAAGGCCATTGAGCAAGGTGATGCGTGGCCAATAATCTTTTTTTCTTAAAAACTAGATCTATAGGCCCTTCTATAGGAAAAGACAAGGGGGCCATCAAAATTTTAATCTTTTTCTCTTATAATTCAACCTGAAGAAAATATTAAATATTTTTTCCGTCTAGAACTAAAATATTTAATAATGTATTAAAATATTAGTAAATAGTAGTTTAAATTGATTTTTTTTAAACTGTCACTATGATTTTACGGGAAGAAGTCCCACCATTTGATACGTTTATATCATCATTTAAATCACAATGATTTAAATAATGAAATATTAACTACTTTTAACTTAGAGTTATGACTTTGATAAAGCAAGTCAGATCTTAGGTGGCCTCGACTTTTAAAAAAAATCATTTTCATTTCAATTGAACCTCTTCAAATTCATCTGGGAACCTTCTATATACCTCTGAATCAAACAAATTTGATCATTAAAACTCAATTTTTAACCTTCTTGTATAATTCTCAAAACACTAAAGTAGCCTCAGGAACTGATTGTGAAAATTGACCAAATAATGTCTTGGGATCTCAACATCTAACCAATACAAAGCTTGACATAACTAGAAGCATCCTGTAAAATGTATCAGCCTGATACCTCCCGAAGCATGCAATTTTAATCCTCAAAGCTGGTCACTTCATTTTATCTGCATCATGACCTTGCCAAACAACTGTAAACTACATCTCATATTGAGCCTGTAAAAATAGCAAATGAGCTCCTGAGACCTTAAAACTTTGTACATAGGTACATTAAGAAACAGAGATACAAAACAACAACTGGAACCTTTTGACAAGTAGCTGGTTGAAATTTACTAACCCTCAAACTTGGCCTTTTACTGACTTCTATACTAGTGTGCAGAGAAACTGAATAATTTGCTTTTGGAAACTGCTAGGTCAATTGGTCAAATGAGTTGACCAAGATCTGAAAATGGACATTGGGCTTGTCTCTCATGATTTCAATGTAGGGATATGATCATTTTGTGTAGATGATTAACTGGGTGCAAATTTCAGTCCTCTAAACTAGGCTATTTGGATTTTCTATAAAAAAGTAAAATGTAGATCTGCACAAGCCCCCCAAATTAGGTGCATTAAAAACATATCAAAACTGACTTTAAGGAGATTTAAATGGATACTCATGCTATCTGATATGTGTAGAACAAATTCCCAAGTTGGTTTGATATGACAATTAGTGGATTTTAAGTTATGGGCTCTTAAACTAGGCCTTTTCATGCAAAGTTTTCAGGGATACATTTCATGCCTTGGAAATTTTATAATATGGTACTCTCAATTTTTTTGAGAGTATCAACACTTCTGTTCCAAGATTAATAGGATTTGTTTCTTCAATTAGAATGTGTGACTTCTTTGGCTTGTAATCATGAATGATAGGAAGAGGAGAGTCTTCATCTTTTGGAACCTCAACTTTTTTATAGTAAAAGAGTGCTCCTGAGGGGTTTTCACTAAGAGACTCATGTTTTTATCATTGATTTTATTTTCATTTTTGTAGCTAAAGACCTCTTCTCCAAAATATGTCTTTGGGTCCAATTTGTAGACATGTTGAATCATGCCCCTAATCTCATTATTGAGTTGTTGCTCCCATGAATCTCAGGAGCGTGTGCTCACTTTGAAACTCATCGATATGTGTGACATTTGGTTGATCCCAGTCTATAAGTTCAAGGTGAATGAGTTGAAGGTCTATAAGGTTTATGGAAAGTTGGCGAAGGATAGAGTTTCAAGGGAAGGTTTTGTCATCAATGATATCATCATAGGATCTCTTAACTTCCTCTTTAGGGATGTCTTCAAGACCTCAACAATTTCAGGCAAGGCATTATAGTAGGTATAGTTAGTTTCATTGGGGGGCCCAGTTGTGTCTAGGCCAAATCCAATACCTTGGCTCCTTGGTCATTTAGAGGCTTCAAGAGGACCCTTCATACCACTCTCTTCGTAGCCTAAACCACTACCTTGATAAATCCATTGCTCAGTAGCTAGTTTGTGGGATTTAGGATATTTCTCCTTAAAATAATCAAGGATCTTGTTGTTACGGGATTGATCATCTTGGTATAACTATTAGTTGATATCTAGTCCATTTCTCGTTGTTTAGAATTTTGTTGGATAGGAACATGGAGGAGTCGATTTGCTTTGGTTTTGGTTCATTTTTCTCTCGTAGGCCTTGATGCGATGGACATCCTTAGGTATGTGGATCACGAGGTAAGGATCCAATTGCAAATGCATCTGATAGGTTATATTCTCCACATCTCTATTTTTGATCTTGATGGTAGAGAGCGTGGAGGCAAGAATGGTTTCTAGATCAGAGTGGGATATGGAGGAACTAGAAATAGAGGTGCCAATGTCAATTCATGGGCAATGATTTTAATGTGGGAATGAGACCTCTAATGCACAACAATATGCAAAAGATTGGGGATCAACATGGATGGAGATTTTAGTGCCATTATGTATAAATTCGATGCACAAGTGGAAGGTAGAGGGAAAAAAATTCATAGAATGGATCCACATGTGACTAAGGAGGATATTGTATGGAAGGTCAAGATCAACAACATGGCATATTATATCCTATATTGTTGGGCCCAAATGGATCGACACTGAGATAGTATCCTCAAAGATACATTCTAGATTGTCATAGGCCTTGATAGTTATGACCTCATGTCTTATATCTACTTCAATGTACCCCACTTGATTTATGAATTTTAACATACATAGATTTAGGGCCAAACCATTATCTATCATGACCCATTTGATAGAAAAGTCATTAACCATGATGGTGATATGAAGTGGGAGGTTATGATCTGGCTCAACAGATGGAATGTTAGAGGGTTTGGACAAGAGGCCACAAGATGCTAATAGGTGGCCTATAAGGCCTTGAAATTGTGTTGGGTAAATGTCATTGGGGACACATGAATCTTGAAGCATTTATTGAGGATCTCCTAATGGATGGGTGATGTGCAGAGAAGATCTAGGATGGAGATTTGTACGGATGTATTTCCAAGGTGTTCCAAGAGATTATATTGTATACCATAGGATGAAACAGTAGTAGCACCTACAATGGATATTCTTCCTTGACGTGTATTAACTAAACACTGACTGTCCACACCTTTAACATGGATTACATTAATAGAGGGTTCAACCTAGGTGATGCAAATGACAAACTTTTCATAATTGATATATGTTGCGATATAATATTTTCCATCACTATGGTCACCTTATTTTCCTTTCTCTTGGCTCTAGGACTGCAAGTTGGTGTTAGCAGGACCTTTGCTAGTGTTGTGTTAAGGAAACACATTTTGATATATTTGGAGGTTTGTGTTAGGCGAAGCCTATGTTGGAGGGTCAACTATAATTTCCTTTCGATCTATGAGATCCTAGATGTAGTGTTTTAACTTCATGCATTTTACAGTGGTGTGTCCCTTAACATAGTGATAATCACAGTACTCATTCTTTTTATACCATGCGGATTTAGGAGTATATTCATCAAATGGTTGAGTCTATGGGTACACAATCAGATTGTCTTTAGAAATTCTATGGAAGATACCATGGGTTCACCTAGAGAGGTGAATGTGTTCTTTTCATTGTTCTAGACTCATGGTTTAGGTTGTCCCTGAGGAACTAAGATGACATTGGTTTGATTATCCATTGGCTGACAGATGGGAGGTGGCATTTCTAGCTATGACCACTTAACCATATTTCATATTTGTGGCCCCATCAGTCACTGCATTTTTGTTTTTGTTCAAGTAGCATGGGTGATCATTATTGGGTCTATCATGGTGAGTTTCTTTGTAGTGTTTGATATTGTCTTTGTCCAAAAGGCCCTTTTCAATATCTGATCCTTTTTCCTAGATATCCTTGTAAGTGTGGTTGCAATTTATGCGCATTTAAAGGGCCATCTTAGGATGTAGGTTATAAATTATAAATATATTGACCAAGTATTTCTTGTGGGCTTGATATGACAATCTTGTGGTGAGGATTCCACCTTTGTAGGTAGTCATTGAGGATCTCGCCTCATTTCTATTTAGAATTGTAGAGATCTAGGAGAGATAGTTCACTCTCAATGTTATATTCATACTGTGTAATGAATTTTTTAGATAGCTCTATGAATGTTGAGATTGTTCCATAGGGGATTTTGTAGAACCATTCAAGAACTATTCTCGCTAAGCTTTTCGGAAAGAGGCACATGATTTACTTGTCACTATAGGAAACCTCTTGGAAAGCCATGTAAAACTCCTTAACATGACTGATTGGATCTCCCTTCCCCCTATATTTGTTGAATTTGGGTGTTTCAAAGTGCTTAGGAAAGGGGATCACCATGAAAGAATGGCCAAATAGGTATAGAAAAACCTCTTCAAACTTGAAGGTCTTGGACTCTATGCCTATGCGTAGCTCTTTAAGGATTTTCTTTATCTCTTCCCATTCTAAATTAGCACGTGATGGAGTGGGTTCCCCCAACATGTTGGATCCTCATACCTAATAAGGGTATGTGGAATATGGGGTATTTTGAGGGGGAAATTATAGGGTTTGATAAGGGGATTGTCCTGGTACATATATGGGCTACAATGGTTGATGTGGTTGTTGATGAGCATGACATTAAGGTGATGTGGTGGTGGGTTTTGCTAAGCGAGGTATGCATTCTAGGGCTGCAATGGTTGTTAGTAAAAAGGGGGTTTCTACTAAGTGGACTAGTAAGAAGGATGGTTATAGGTCTGGCCTATGTATGCTGGATGCATGCTGACACCACTATAGGATGGGTATGTGCTTTACATATTTGTGTTCCTAGGATGGCATGGTGAGGGTAAACTTTGAGAAAAAATAGATGATGATGTAAGTAGTTAGTTTGTGAATGTTGGTGTGGAAAGAACTAGTTGTTGAGGTTGAGTAGGTTGAGCTATAAATGACATGATGGAAAAAAGGTTGACAAACTACAATTTTTCTTGGGTATTTTGGGCTTGTAATGCAGCTTGCGCTTGGTGTCATGTGGCTGACACGGCCAGTTGAGAGGGATAAGGTCCTTTTTGTACTTGGGTGTTTTGTTAGGGTTGAGATGCAAGAGCTATTGGTGGGGGGATGACTGGAGTAGCATGAAAAGTAGTTCCTTGAGTGAATATTCATTGATTGGTAGGTACAGTGGGTGGCATATCTGTGGTGAATTATGGTTTTTTTTTTTGTGGGGGTGGAATGAGTGAGGGTAGTGATGTTGGAATGGAGGTTTATGGGGTGGTTGTAGGTTGTGTATTTTTGGTAGCTGGTTGGGTAATAACTTGTTGGGAAATGAATTATTGTGTAGCTTCTGGCTGAGTGGCTTAGATGACAATCGGGTGTGATAGTTGTGATGTGGATGTTTGTGACAGGTTGAAAGGTGTGGCCATAGTAATTGAGAAAGGTTTTGATTGTGCTATGGTATGCACTATAGGCTAAGTGGTGGCTTCTTGAATCAAATGGGTTATAGATGAGCCAACATGGGTGGATCTTAGACGAGGGTAAAAATATTCCTCTACAAAATAGTTGAATATACCATTTGGAATAATTAACATGTGTAAAGAACTAAATCCTAGAATCCTTGGTAGAAAGGGAGTTCCTTCTCATGCAAAATTATCAAGGATAGTATTGCAAGGTTGGCCTATGATAGAACTGACCATATTTGCATGCCCTAGGTGATTCATTAAGACTTCCATGGAGATTGTGGTACGGACTTCCTCTTGGTTTATCCATACTTCTTTGACTAGTACTTGATTTTGGGGGTCAAAAGTAACAATAACACTACTAGGATCAAGCATTGTGCCAGAAGAACTAGTAATATGATTAGGATTCATATCCTTTCTCTTCTTTGAATGTTTTTGAGGTGGAATAAAATGTACAATCTAGGATGTATGAGGGATGCGGGATACAAATGAGTCTAGGGAAACCCAAGTTATGAGAATGATGATGTAAATGAATCTCAGATGATCAAGGATGATGGATGAGAGTAATGCAAGATGATGGTGTCCTAAGGGTATAAAGAATGACTGGTGTCAAAAAGATGAGAGTTGATACCTAGTGCAGATTCAGATGGGTGTGGCTATCAACCTGGGACAAATTGATGGTCTTTATAAGATAGGATTTTGACATTGTAAACCAACCTCTAGATAAAAGTGATGAGGTCAAAAAAACAAAGTGAGCTACCATAAATAATTCTTATTCAAAGAGTGAAGCTACAAGATGGGTTTGATTAAGATGTAGGTATGACATAACTCAAGGATGTAACACCAAGTGGTGGATGTTGTTGGATTGGATTTGATTTGCTTGGATTTGGGTTTGACTATATGATGATGATTGGTTTGATGACTAAGAATGAATAAAGGTGATCCTAAAAGTATAATGGAGGGAAAAATGACAATGTAAGACTTGACAAAGGAGTGTAAAGGATAGGCCTGTGGTGCTCTAGTTTGAAAGATTTTGGTTGGTATTAAAGTTAACAAAGTTGTGGTTTATCTAGTATCTACTCATGTAGTCTACAAATTTTTTGTTGTAATCTATTGCCTAGTATTGTTCAAGTTATTGGCCATGCTTTTGGGTTTCTTTCATAACACTTTATTTATCTTTGATGATGTGGTCAACTAATTTCTTCTCTCTATTTTCAAGGGGTAGTAGGAGTTTGAATTTCTTATGTTTTCCTGTGTTGGACATTGGTTCAAAATCTTGTCACAAAACCTAAGTGTAGATGGCTGAATTTTGACAATAATAACAAGGCTTCAAAAAATATGTTTCTACCAATATAGGTAGTGACTATGCTAAGAATACCTTTGAAATGATTGTGGAATTTTTAGATGTATGCAAGAAATCTTGCAAGAGACAAAGAAATATTACAAGAGACAATAGTTTTAGACTCTTGTTTTCGATCTCTTTTTGGAAAAAGGACTTGTTGAAAAAAACTCTTCAATTTTGTATGTTCAAAATGTCTTCACTTGGCCAATTTACAACAAATACAAGTCAGACACACTTTAGCTTAAGGTTAAATTTTTTTCAATATAATGTTTATAGGCTCACAAGGATAAATCCCAATCTTGATGTATCTGACCCTTGTGCGTTGTGTCCCTCTCAATCTAAGAGGTAAGGTGATGTAGAGATGAACAACAAATTATACACTTCAATAGGTCTTCTAGGCATGGGTAAATAGGAGATGCCCTTACAAGGGTGTGCCCAAATTTTGGGGATGAAATCCAAAAGCCTTATCCCTCAAAACTAGGGATACACATATGATGAGTAACTTTAGAGGATGATGCAATCCTCTTGCACTATAAACAATTATACCAAGGCTAAAAGGGTGGCTTCTAGTTAAGGCTTTTTAGTCAATTTTGTAGCATCCCCCCAATAAATTTGTATGTGTGTGACTTACTTAAGAGCCTAGTTGACCATGTTGGTTGCTTAGGGATATTCACCAGATCTAGACCATCATAAGCATGCCTCGCCCCAGATAGGAGAGATAAGATGATATTTTTCTTAGCATCTTGTTTATATACTTGTCAAGGTGTTTATCAGTTTGAGGTCATCCTCTAAAGGAGAAGCACTCCCTCGAGACAGGCCTCTCTAACAACTAAAAATGATTTTGAGAGATCACAACATTTTTCTCATACACCAACGACCATGAGAGCCAGTAGGAGAGGATAGTGTATGAAGTGGGGGATTTCTCTACAAAATGTGCAAGCATACCAAGAACTCAAGACATAGGGTTCATTTTCAAGAAATTTAAGAAATGTTTTCTAAGTCTAAAATTGAAATAAACTCGCATGGGGTTTGTTTTAAGCACCAAGTCCAATTTTTTTTGAGATGTTAAATTTGAATGCCTAGGAATAAGTCTTGATCTTTTCACCTTGTTCATTTTAAATGCACCAAAGTGAAAAGTGAGGTTTGAAGATTTGTCCAATTTTAACCAAGTGTAAATTTTAGAGCACCAAAGTCTAAATCATGAGGTTATATGTGGCATACAAATTTCTTTTTAATTCACCAAAAAAGACAGCGAGTTCTAATTAATTAAAAAATATTAAACAACGATCCCATCAACCTTGTTCTCAAACACGACGAGCCACACAATCACAAAAAAAACAAAAATTGTTGAATAGAGATCATGCAAGCAATACTTACAATCTTGCAGGTCTATTAGAAACTATGCAAACATGTGCGATTATTTATGCAACTAAATGGTGAGATGTAATATTATTATAAGTAATTAATGAATGTATGCACTTGATGAAATAGTAATGAGAATGAACCTTAATGGTATATGCAAGTGAACATGGAATGAAGCCTAATGACATAATAGATTCCCAATGAATTTTAATGATAATATGTTTTATGACATGATAATGATAATGAATGCAATGCTCTAATATGATGTAATGAGATAATGAATGTTAATGAAACTTAATGAATAGAATATGCAACTAGGTGCATGTGAGAAAAAGTGAGTGTCTAATTAGGAATGCGATAATAAATCAAAGCACTCAACAAATACTAATTTAACAACATATATGCTAAGACAAAGAAAAGCATAAAACCAAGGGATGAAAAACCTCATGCATCCAAGAAGCCTTCCTTAATGTAGAGACATGTACAATATTTGGTATGTGTGCTCAATCTTCATGGATAAGGAGAAATTTTGGAATTATGATGGTATGTTGATGGTTTTTAGCTCTCAAATGGGAATTATAAGTTTGCAAATAAAGTTGGATGATTTGTGAGGAAATGGGAGCTCAATTTATAGGCAAAGAGGAGAGGAAATAGATGGTTTAAATGCAAACTTAAGGAAGGGTCAAGATGCAGTTAAGGGTAAGCACATAGATTATGATTTCTCAAACTTATAGCCTTGTGAAAAGTGTCACAAGGAGAGAGGTTGTGAGGACACAGGGGATTGGGAAGATATGACATAGAGACACGTCTTCTCTCTCAAATCCCCAAAGGCCAAGACTTGAGGATTGTGACCATTTTGGGAAGTGGTAATAAGGAATAAAATATTCCTTGGAGGGGAAAAAGGTGTAAGAATGTGGTTGAGGGTGTAAGGGTATTTAAGGTTGACAAGTGGAGAGGAAGTTGGGATTAGAGTTAACAAGACATGAAGTTGACTTTGTGATGGATTTGGATTTCTCAACCTTTGGATCAGGATTGTACAAATGTGCTCCCTCATGACCTCTCTCCAAAATAGAATGGAACTATGTTGGCTAGTGAGAGTTTCAACATAATAAAATTTTTACTCTAATGTTGGTGTCATTGATAATAGATGAGGGTTCTTATGATATAACTCACAAATTTTTCTCAACTCAGTCAAATTTATATTAATCAATTCCTGAATTTATGAAGGTTTTGGTGGTGTAGGGTTTAGATTATTGACTATGATTATAAGTTACCTTATTGAAGTTCAAAACTTAAAAAATTAACAAAATGTAATCTACAAACTATCATATTAAAGGAAGCGATTTATAATTAATAACTCAAAATAAACCAAAAAAAATGAAAAGAACAAAGAAAAGGAAAGAGAAACAAGTAAATGACCTACCTTAGAGATAATTTGGAGGTGAATTTTGATTTTCCAAAATTGGTATCAGTCTGGGCATCTTGTATACATTCACCTACCTTGGGTGTTGAGTGTTTTGTTTCCATTGTGGGTAAAAATGAGCTATGACAACTTTGATTATTCATTTTATAATCTCGGAGAAAATGGATATCTCAATCCAATCCCAAATTAGATATCCTAAATTGTGTTTAGGCTCAAGATTGGGAGCTTTTGATATCAATGTAAAATAAAATAAAATAAAATAAAATAAAAATAAATGAAAAATAATAATGAAACAATAAAATTTTAATTAAAAAAAAATTCAAATACATTTAAAAATGAAGACATGCCTCTTTAACATCATGGCATATTGATTTGGTTGATACGAGGTAGTTCACATAATAAGGGTTTGTTTGTTTTCTTAGAAAGCTTTTGGTGGATCCCATGATGGTCACAGGTAAAAATGACATAGTTAATCACTTAAAAAAATATAATTAGAAAAAATTTTATTGGGTTCTTTTGATTGTAGAAACCCATTCATGGTTTTTTTTGGTCGGTAAATTATAGTTTTTTTATAGGTAAAAGTCTAAGGCCATAAAATAATTTTTATTATGAAAAAGAAATACATTTTTCTTCATTTGGTGTAGGTATTGGTAGGAAAGAATGAAGAAGAAAACCTCCACAGAAGTCCAAAAATTCATAACTTTACATAAGTCATATGAGGCCATTCCCTTATTTACACAGATGAAATGTACTTATGCGGACCAAATACATTTTAATTATAAACATTTACATATCTAGATAGAAATCACTCCTCTTCATTCTCCTTTGTATATGTTCCCATTTTTCAAAGGTTATTTCTTTGGATCCTAAACCTGCATATCTTCAACTTCTTGGCCAAGATCATTGTTAGAGTCCATGAGTAACTATTTCATTTGAAAAACTAAGTATCAAAAAATTGAGCCTTCCTATTGCTTCTAATCAAAAGAAGGTTCTACCAATAGCATCCCATCAAAGACATATCAAAATCTTTCTCAGATTAATTTACTTTCTAGTACTCATGTTTAAGAGGAGAATTATGTGATTCTTCTTTCAACAAATTAAACCCATTGTAGCTTTACCCACTTTAAACCTTTTTAACTTTTGAACTAAAAGATAAAAATAGAAGGTCTAAATTCATTTCGGTATGACATCCTTAAATATATGTCAATACACAGCGTTAAGCAATCTATTCAAATTCCTAAAAAATTTAAACTTTCTTTACACCGGTAAATTATAGTTTTATTAATATATCATAAAGTAAATTTTATATGTTTTGTAATATGATAAAATAAGTATACGATTGGCATCAACCACTCACACCAGGACCCACCAAAGCTAAAAATCTCTACAAAAAAACCCCAACACAATGCTATACAACCCAATATGGGGAGCCATCCAAAATTTATGTACAATGACACCATCTACCCTCCCAAACCGTGAACAGTCAAAGTTTATCACTATAAAAAATTATAGTATTAGCCATAAATGGTCAAAAAAATTCTCAAAATAGAACCTAAACCACTCCAAAACATAGGGACAATGGGTATTAAACCAACCCACTCAAGACTAGCATCCACACCCATGACCACATTCACAACCATGAACCACACCTCATCCACGAGCCACTCCCATGCTTCCTCCATGAAGGTTGTAGCCATTCACCCTCCTTTGTTCCTAGATGTCCATCTATGCCCCCCACCAAATAAAACCTAAACAAGTTTGGATTCATTTGATTTCTGGGAATGTCAGTCACTAGTACCATCTCTCAATCATAAACATAGTTGATAATGTATGCACAATACTTATGGGCCTTGGTCTTTCTTTTAAGGATGTTACCAAGATCTCTATCTGTGTGTGTGAATCTTGTACCTAGCTGTAGACACAACACTTCAGTAAAATGTTAGAGGTTAGCCAAAATCAAAATCTTGTAAATAATTGAAACTATGCTAACCAGATGATTTACTGCCTTCTAGTAGGTGTGAGTATGATACTCTAAGATCAGACCGAGACCAGTGACAATGCAACACCTAAATGAAGGGTTTGAATGCAAAGAATGAAAGATTATGAATGCAGATTAAGCTATATTTTTGGATTTTTTGTGCAGTAATATGGAAAACTGTATGAAATTAATCTAGAATAAATGGAATTGGAATGCAGGTTTGATCTAAAAATGCTATGAATGAGTATGAAACTATGAATAAGAAACTATGTAAAAGCTAAATGATCAACTATGAAAGATCTCACAAATCGCCTGTCGCAAATGCTCAATCCTTCAATCGCCAATTTGCTAGAGTAATTGTGCAAATTCAAGTGTTATTATTATGAAGAGCTGAGCCTTGTTTTTATAGAAATCTAGGGCTTTGAGGATGCAAGAGAAAAGACATAAATCACTCTAGATAAACTCAGGTTGATTTTTGAGTTATCAAGAGATCAGAGATAATTAACTCATAAAAGCATGCAAAACCATGCAAGAATAACTTTTTAACTCAAATCAGAAGTTTAGATCAGCTTTGAACTCAAAATAGAATGTTGAGTTTCCAAAAGTTAACAACTTGCATTGATTTCCTGATTTTGAGTTTAACTACTCTTTGAATGTGCACAATTAATTATGAATTAATTAAATAAATAAAGTGATTTATCCTCAACTTAATTGATTTTTGAATTAAAACAATTAATTTATGGGTTAATCAATTATTAAATCAAACTTTATTCAAAAACTATATTATTAAATATTGACAACTGACTTTAATTGATTAAGTAAGGATTTAATCAATTAGTCATAAGATTTTAGATTTATTGTCAAAATAAAATAATATAATTTAGGAATAATTTAATTAAAATTAATTAAATAATTAAGTGGTAGTATTAAATCTAATTAATTAAATATTTAGAATATTCAGTTAATCAAGCTTTAGGATAAATAAGATTTATCGCCAAATAATTATTAAATTAAGAATAATTATGATAAATTAGGAATATTCCCCGATGTAGAATTAAGATAAAATCAATTAGGATTTGATAATGTGCAGATGTGCCTTAGGTTAGGACTTTGATGTTGATTTCATTTGATTTGAAGATGTATGAGGTTAATGAACCTATAGCCCATTTTTGGGGTATTACATTTTGCCCCTCTTTGAATCACTGTGCAAAGCATAGTGGTTCAAAGATTAGTCTGTGTTTGATGTATGGAACTGATTTGATTTGAAAGATTAACTGATTCTGAGATAAAAACTGATTGAAAGATCGAAAAAAGATGATACCGACCCAAGCCCAGGATGACTAGGAATCAAGATGATGCTAGCTATATCAACAATGAACTGGTGATTATGAAAAAGTGCCAAAACACCTAATTCTGAACCTTATGATTGCAAAGAAGTGAGTGATCGATTCCAGAACTCAGTGTCCTTGTATGAATCATATTAGCATCACATCTTGAACCCATTAGTTATGAAGAACCAAGGAAATAACACTAAAGAACTGATGGTTACGAAAAGCTGATACAATTTACAAGATAGATTAAGATACCAGATTGTAATAGATTTGCCCCAAGCGACAAGGACTTTAGATGAATCAACAACTAGACGTGGTTGTTGTCTTGATTACTGAGAGAAAGATTTGATAGACAGAATCAAGATCTACAGACTTTGAATGATGTGTAATACCATGCCCCCTTTGGGATAAAAATTGAAATCTGACAAGAAAAGTCAGTGTTGTAGTCTAGAAGCATGTTAATGGATTTGAGAAGTGGTTATACATGTTTGAGAATGTGTTATGCATCCTTTGGAGGTCTAGAAGACCAAGTTTGACTAGGTTAAACCATGAGTTGACCATAGTTGACCAAGTTGAAATTTTGATAGTTTGATATAAGATAATCAGTTAAGTTGAATTCTAGATTTCTATGATGATTGAAGGTTGATTATGTAAGTAGTCAAACATCCTAGGTTCGAAAATTTTAAATTGTGATTTTGACATAGTAAATAATCTCAAATTTTGATTTTGATCCTGAAAATGGGTTCAAAACATCGAAATTAGCACAGGGTGCAATTTTCATGAAAAATGGAGCACTTTTGAAAATTAGGTCAAAAGCTATATAAAGGCTAGAAGGGTCATTTTCAATTCATTTTCATTGTTGACTTTTGAAAACCTTGTGGAGCCCTCTGAGCGAGAAAATGGTAGAAATGAAGGTACCTATGTCTTCTCACCATTTTGAGCGTAGCCAGAGGCATCAGAGACCTTGAAAGTAGGGACATCTGGTAGGTGGACCTCTGTGCTTCTCTGAAAATTCAATTTTTCTTTGTTTATAGCATTTTTAGCAAATTTTTAGTACATTTTCAATTTTCAATTTTTGCATGCATGAAAACTCATATGACTGTCCTTCTGGGCTCATACGACTTTTCAATTCTAGTTAGATTGCCATATCATTAACCCCTAAGACTCATATGAGAGGGACCCAAGAGTCCTATGACATTTCCTCAGGTCCCTCCTAACTCGTACGAGGAGATATACAGTGTCGTATCATCATTGTTTGTCGTATGGTAACTAGTGAAAACTCATACGAGTTTTTCTACTAGTCTACTTTGTCGTTTGGAAAACAATGAGCCCAAAACTCATTTCTAGGACAAAATTTTGAATTTTCTGATCTTTTAGCTTGATTACTAAGTCTTGTATCTACCTTCTGAAATAGCAAACTATTCAATTCCTATATTTGTAGCTTATTTTTCAACCAAAGTACTGATAGGATTCCTTGTTTCTATGCTGTGTAGGTCACATATCTTGATGTTCATGTATGCATCTCACATCTAGCCACTCAAAGACTCTGTGTTTCCTTACCTGATCCTATGAGAGTTCATCTTGCTTCATGTGGATTTGAGTATTTGGTTTTATCGCATGGCTCGTTGATCATCGAGTCTATAGATTCTCTAACCCCATAGAGCCTATACCTTCCATGGAGGAGGTGATGGATGTTACTAGATCTCTGATGAGACAAGGCCTGAGACCCACACAGGTTTCAATTGTACACCCCACACCTCTGAGACTAAGAGTGATGGCTCCCCCATAGAGACCATTAGGACAGATGAGGCCACCTCGTCCCACTAGTTCCATAGCAGGTAGATCTATAGGTGCACAGAGATGGACTAGGGGAGAGGGCAGTACTTTAGGTCATATTGATACTATTGAGGAGGTACTTACAGCTGAGCAGGTTGTAGGTGGTGATTCTGATCCCTTATAGGAGGATACTAGTTTTGATCTTGGTGCAAAGGTTAAATGCCATAAGGCACAGAGAGTAGAGACCACAAAGTAGCCTGTGGTAAATACTGATATACCGGTGACTGATGCTGATCCTAGTGTTCCACTAACTACATAGGAGATTGTGAGGAGACTCAGAGTACAGGTCTGGGACCTGAAGGTTCGTAGTGCTCACTGGGAGGAGAGGTTTCTAGAGGTAGATAGACAGTGTACTGAGCTTCGTGGTTAGGTTCAGAGATTACAGGCAGAGGTTATTCATTAGACCTCTAGATCTGCCTATTATGTTTCTGCATACTATGTGGCAGTACCACTTGCTCAAAGAGTTCCTTTGTACTCTTAGTATATGATAGCATCAGAGGGAGTGAGAGCACCTAGAGCTAAGGCAGTACCATATGCACCACCACCACATCCACCAGACAGAGAGGATCATGCCGATAGCTAATCTATCATGATATTTAGATATTTTTGTTTCTCTTTTGATACTATTATGACTTCTGATAGCTCACATGAGCTCATTCTTTTGTACATTGTGCCAGTAGTGCACCCTTGACTATTTCAAGTTTTATGATATATATATGAGATCGAGACTTTTGGTTGTGACTTGATTTATACTTGTCATGTTTTTGATATATGATGATATCATGTGATGTAAATGCTATGAGTAGAGTAGAATGTATGTATGGATTCATGCAATGCAATGATTTTCTTTCATATGTATGAATGTTATGAAAATGTACTTGATTATGGAAAGTGTATGTATGGAAATGTATGTAATGCAATAGATGGAATGAATGATTATGAATATGTAATGTAAGTGCAACGATACACATGATATGTTTTGCAGGTATTGGTGAAGACAAGTACTCAGTCTTATGTCAAAAAGGATGTTTAACCTAGGATTTTGACTACTTGCATTTCTGTGAGAACACCTTTGTATGAGATTCAACTCTTCATTTTCAGTATAAATATAGTTTTTAGAAGGATTGTTGAACATTTTCAAGCAATTTGTGAGATCATGCAATCATGCAAAGTGTAAAATGACATGCAAAATGAAATACAACCTAAGACCTAGGACCTAGTCACTGATCATGTGTTGGTCATTTGTCATCATTGAGTTTTTTTTAGGTAATTAGATAAATCAATACAATGTCCACTAGCTAGGAAACTATGAACATATGAATACTGATTTGTATGCTCAAGAATCAATACAACACCCACTGGTGAGACAACCATGGACATATGAATATTGATTTTGTTTTCAGAATGTCAGATTAGATACAAGTACCAAGGTACAAATGCCAGGATGACCTAAATATCATGTCTATTTTGATATAGAAATTTGTATAAGCATCAAAACATAAACATTGCGATGACCAGAATATGCCTTGCTGAAACAAACACATCAAACAGTCAAGAGATCATTCTAAATCCAATGTGAATTACCCATAGTGACCCTTTATCATTTACATCATTAGGTAAGATTGCATTTCACAATAGGAGAAAGAACTCACTCAAAAATACAATAGTTAGATCAAACTTCCTTGAATTTTCCAAGTATCAATGGTTGAGGTACGCATGGCCATCCAATTCGAGATAGAGGCTCTTACAGTCGAACACCATTTCAATCCAAAATTTCCAAAGTTGTTAGATTTTCACATATAAGTAGAAAACAAAGAAAAGATTATGCCCCCAGTCATCACTCTCTAAATCCTGCAAAGGACATCATTGAAGAGCTCATAGGACATAATATGCAAAAATCTCAATGCCAATCAGTAAGCATACAAGGAGATAAAAGCATGTAAAAGCATAGATTATTTTCAGTTTGATGTTTGATTGCGTTGTTGTAGATGCAAAATCCTTTTTGGAGAGGAGACTGACTGACTGACTTGGATGAAGCTTCAAAGGATTTTGATTAGATATGATTCATCTAAGATGCATTGGAGGCCATCAGATATGAATTTGATTGCCCCCAAGTGTTAGGCATTGATAGGATACAAACGCTTGAACTGATTGGTGTACAGATCGACTTATTGAAAATAGGAATGTAGAAACAAACTGGGAGGTATGTACAAACTAAAGCAAGACTAAAAGCTAGGAAAGACCAAGATTGTGCTGATAGATGGAGCATTTTGAAACAAGTGGCACCCATTTGCCAAGTTTTCACCATCTTGGTAGAGATTCTATTTTTGCTACCAAGGTGCCTGTTTCCAAGTTTTCCCCAAGGCACGTTTTCTTTTTCTCATTTTTTTATTTTTCAATTTTTTTGATATTTTTGGTATTTTTAACTTTTTTGGTGAATCATCAAGGCTCCCATTGCTAGTTTTTCACCAAGATGTTCATTTTTTTAGGACTTTTTCAAATTTTAAAGATTTTTTCAGGATATTTTACCATACACTGAATGCCTTAGGCATAGAATTTCTTCAGATGGAGAACATTGATTGGTTCTTGGAGTTGTTCTCCTTTAGTCATTGAGAGTTGATAGGAACCAAAGCCAAAAGTAGGATAACAAAGGGAACCAGCTAGTTGGGTTCAAACTTCCCCTTGCACTCTCTATGTGATTGATTTTTAGGATTTTCTCTCAAGACTAGATCACCAACCTGAAATTCTCTATGTCTGACTTTCTTGTTGTAACCTCTAGACATTCTCTTCTAATATACTCTAAGATGATCATACACTACTTTTCAGTGATCATCTAGTAGTTCAAGTTCTTGCAACCTAGACACTCTGTAATCATCATCAGTTACTAGACCATAAATTTTGATTCTTAGTGATGGGATTTCAATCTCAATAGGTAGTACCACTTCAAACCCATAAACTAAAGAGAATGGAGTAGCCCTAGTAGGTGTTCTGATACTTGTTCTGTAGGCTCAGAGAGTTGGATTGATCATGAGATGCCAGTCTCTTCCTATTTTATTAACTGTAGGGTACAAGATTTTCAATAGATTCTTATTTAAAGCCTTTGCTTGTCCATTCCCTTGAGGATAGTAGATAGATGACCAATGTTGTGTAATCTTGAATTTGGAATATAAATCTTCCAAGTCTTTGTTCTTAAATTGTCCACCATTATCTATGACTATAGAATGTGGAATACCATACCAACATATGATGTAGTTCAAGATGAACATAGATATTTGTTTTCCAGTTGCTTGTGTCAAAGGGATGACTTCTACCCAATTTTTGAAATAATCTATAGCTGTGATTATATGGGTATGTCCATTAGAAGAATGAGGATGTATGGCTCCTATAAGATCAAATTACCATTGGTGAAAAGGCCATTGTGTAGTAAAGGGAATTAGATCTCTCCCTGGAGCATGAATTAAATTACCATGTACTTGGCACTTTTGACAATTCTTAGCAAACTTGATAGCCTCTTTCTCAATTTTTGGCCAATAGTACCCAGCCCTAATAAGTTTCTGGGATAGTGTTAAACCATTCGAGTGTGACCCACAAATACCATCATGGACCTCCTCTAACGCATGTTGAGACTCTTCCCATTCTAAACATCTAAGTAGCATACCATCTAGACCTTGTTTGTATAGATCATGACCAATGATGACATATCAAGAGGCATTTCAGATAAGGTATCTCTTTTCATGGCAGTTAAAGGTATTGGGAATGGTTTGGTCTTTGAGATAGGAGAATAGGTTTTGATATCTGGATGAATCATGACCCACAATAGTGTAGATCATATGGGTATCAGGGGAGTCATATGCAGGATAAGATAGTGCTTCCACCAGGAACTCGTAGCGTAGCTCATGTTCAGGCTGCTGTAATAAAGTAGATAATGTTGCCATTGCATCAAAATCCTTATTCTCTATTCTAGGTATTTTCTCAAATGTGATAGATATGAAATATTTCTTTATTTTATCTACCATTCTCTTGTATGGAATGATCTTGTCATCCTTCATTTGATACACATCATTGACTTGATGGATTACAAGTTGTGAGTCTCCATGAATGTGTAATTCTGTTACTGTCCACTCAATTGCTATTTTCATACCATTTAAAAGGGCTTCATATTTAGAAATATTGTTTGTACAAGGAAATTTAATTCTAAATGCCTTAGGAATGGAGTATCCTTGAGGTGTGATAAACAAGATACCTACTCTAGATCCATTCTGTGTATAGAAGCCATCAAAGAACAATTGCCATTCTCTAGAAGAAAGATTCATGATAGAGGAATCTGGAAATTCCATTTTCATTGGTGTGTCATCAAAAAAAGGTGCATCTGCTAATTGATCAACAATAACTTGGCCTTTAATAGCTTTTCTTTCAACATATTCAATGTCAAATTCACTTAAGAGCATGACCCATTTGGCTAATCTACCCGTGAGGGCAGCTTTTCTTAGTAGGTACTTTAGTGGATCAATCTTAGCTACTAAATGCATGGTATGAGCCAACATGTAATGTCTCAATTTTTGTGACACAAAGATCACAGCTAGACAAGCCTTTTCAATCATAGAATAATTTTTTTCGTATGCCACCAATGTTCTACTGATATAGTATATAGCTCTTTCCTTCTTGTTCTCATCATGTTGTGCAAGGAATGCCTCCAGTGATGTATCTGTAGTGGAGACATATAATATCAAAGGCTTCCCTTGAATAGGAGGCATCAAGATAGGAGGATTTGTTAGATATTTCTTGATATGATTAAAATTATTTTCACATTCCTCTCTCCATGAAAAGGTCAAACCTTTATGTAATGTTTTTGTAAAAGGTTGTGATATGTCCGCTAATTGAGATATGAAGCATCTGATAGATTGAACTCTCCCTTGCAATGTTCTCATTTGACTGATGTTCTTGGGAGGTTGCATCTCCATGATAGCTTTAAATTTAGCTGGATCAACTTCAATTCCTTTCTTTGAAACTATGTATCCTAAAAGCTTTCCCGAAGTGACACCAAAAGCACACTTCTTAGGATTTAGTTTGAGACTAAATTTTTCCATTCTATCTAGTATCTTGCTCAAGTCATGTAGATGTTTATCTCTAATCATAGATTTTGCTAAAGTATCATCAACATAATCCTCCATAGTCCTATGCATCATGTCATGAAAAATAGAAGTCATAGCTCTCTGATATGTAGCACTGGCATTCTTAAGCCCAAATGGCATGACATTCTAGCAGAAGGTACCCCATGCGCATGTGAAAGTAGTTTTCTCTTGATCCTCTGGAGAAATTTTGATTTGATTATATCCAAAAAAACCATCCATTAAAGAATACATCTCAAAGCCCACAGTCATGTCCACTATCATATCAATGTTAGGTAATGGAAAATCATCCTTAGGACATGCCTTATTTACATCTCTAAAATCTATGCATACTCTTATCGATTTGTCTAGTTTAGAAATAGGTACAATATTAGAGATCCATTCAGTGTAATCAATAACATGAATGAATCCGAATTTTAGTAGCTTCTCTAATTCATCTTTTACCAAGAGTGCAACATGTGGATGCATCTTTCTCAATTTTTGTGTAATAGGTTTAACATTTGGAGCTATAGATAAATGGTGCATTATAAGATCAGGATCCAACCCTGGCATATCTAAGTATTGCCATGCAAATTTGATCTTCTTTTCTTTTAAGAATGTTGTAAATTTTTGCTTCTCTTCTTCTGATAAAGATTGTGCTACATGGATCAACTGTGGTTCCTCTACTATTCCCAAGTTGATAGATTGAGTGGGCTCAATTAGAACTGGAGATCTGTCTTGTAAATGACTTGGAAGGACATCAATTATCTCATCCTTAGGCACTTCAGAGAGGTTTTAACCTTTGGATATGTCTTTTATTTTTACTTTTGTAGGTTTTGAGACTGCCACAAAGTGGTTTTCACCCTCAGAACTCCTTTTCTTTTTATTCGTATTCTTATTTTTTTGACTAAGATACTTGATGTCCAACTCCATCATGCTAACACTCGGTTCACTGATGGAAGTCCTCATAGGTTCAAATGCATTTAGGTAGCAAGAAAGGGCATAGTCATTAGGGAAGGTATAAATACCATAGCTCGGATTTGTGGAAGTTTGGTCAAGAAGGTCAGGGCGTTGAATAGTCAAAGTGGTGAAAGATTGGGAAAGAGTGTTTATGGATATGGATTGTTCATCATTGGTCCTAACTTGACACTCAAGTTCAAAGGTGATATTATAACTTAAGACATTCAATTCGTGAATAGGCTCAATGTCATTGTGGAAATCCACTTCAGCCATCGTTGGATCAAACTTGATAAGTTCATCATTTCACTCTAGACTTACATTGGGTTTAGGTGCATATTGGTGAATAACATCAACATGTTTCTCTGTGATAAGCTCATCTTCTTTTGGAATGGCTCCCCATTCATAGTCATTAGATTCTTCATCTATGCCTCTAGGAAATCTAAGAACATGAGTAAAGTCAAGATGAATACCCCAAGAAGGGTTTCCCTCAGATTTCGATTTGAATTCATACTTATGGGAATCTATCTAAGAATAACTACCACCTTCCTCCTTATCTATGTGATTGCCTTCGAGATTAGCTAGTTCTTGTGTTGCAACTATCTCTTGCTCTATAGTAGGTTCTCGTGTTTCTACTACATTAATTCTTTTTATTGGATTATCTTCAGTTTCAAGGAGGTCTTTTATTTCTTTAGGAAAATGCTCATAGGGAATGAGATATTTAGTGGTGTCTGAATCATCACTGTCAGATTGTTCTATTATTTCTCCCTTTAGGTGATTCGCTACGAAGGGCTCAACCTATTCTAAAACATGCGGGGAGTTCTTGCTAAGACAAAAAGGCTTCTTTATGTATCCTAGACCTATTGTATTCTTGTTTTCTCAGCCAGGATGATCAAGAGGTGACAAAAGACCTTTACCCTGCAGTCCTAGAGGTCCTTTTCCTTTATATCCCATTTTTGTGATCAATTTGTCCCCTGGGCCATATGACTTAGAAGGGATATTCGGTATTTTAGCATCACATTTTTGAACCACTTGAGGTTTAGGTTCATCTTTGTATAGCCATGTGAGCAGAGCTTCATCTTCTTCAAACTCTTATTTAGATATTTTTTCTACAACAAAATTTCCTTTATATGCTTCAAGAGGTTCGTTAGACTCCTTTTTAGACTATTTTAGAGTTTTCCCATAAGACTTAGGAGAGATAGGGAGAGATGTCAAAGATAAGACTGGCTCCATAGTATATTCTCCCATACCATTGTCTTTGATCTTAACCTCTTTGAAAATGTCTTCCATCTTGGATGTTTAAGCTACATTTGTTTTCTTAGTGGAAGATTCTTTATTATTAGGAACAAGTTTATGAGCACTCTCTTTCAAGGTATTGCAAGTTGTATATAGATCAGCTGGAATTGTCACCTCTACTCCTTCATAAGGAAATTTCAAACACTGATGGAATGTAGAGGGAATGGCTTTCATTTCATATATCTAGGGTCTCCCTAGAAGGATATTGTAAGCCAAAGGTAGATCAAGAAATTGACATATAGTATCTCTGATGACAGGACCTGCTCTGATAGGTAAGACAATAGTTCCCTTAGAAGATCTTTCTTTCTCATCATATGCTTTGATAGTTATCTTCTTCCTGGGATCAATGGCCATTTCTAAAAATCCCAATTGTGTAATCAAGCTAAAAGAACAAATGTTTAGACCAGCGCCCCCATCTATCAACACACGTTTGACACGATGGTTTTGGATCAAGACTTCAATATGCAAGGGCTAGTTATGCAGATGAATCAAGGAATTATCATCTTCCTTTGAGAAGGAAATATACTATGGAGACATAAGATGACCAACCATAGTATGGAATCTGTCTAAATCAAGGTTATCAGGAACATTTGATCTGAGCAAAGCTTTGTCTAGAATGGCTCTATGAGCTAGCGATATCCGGAGCAACTAAAACATGGAGATTTTTGCATTTGTGTGTTGGAGTTGTTGAATAATATTGCATGAAGTAGGCCTCGTATCTTTGGGATTTGAAGATTTAGATGTAACCTTCTATTGAGAAGTAGATGAAAGATTGAAAGGCACCTTAGGGAGATTGGATGAATCTGGTATTTGTCCTTGTAGGTGTGCCTGAGCTTGTGATTGAGTAACTGCATTAGCTAATTGATTTTCTCTATCTCTTCTTACAATTGTAATGACATTGCAATGCTTAGATAGACATGGTTCAACCATATTGATGACAACGTTGTTTCCAGAGTATGCATAATTAACTTTAGCACCCATATTAGGCTGAGAAGAAGAATCTTCTTTATCATGTTTAGGAAATGGTTATGTGAATGTTGTATGATCATTATTACTCTTATGATTGTAAATCATGATGTCACCAGTATCAATTTTGTCTTGTATAATGTGCTTCAAGTGAGCACAATTATTAGTCTTATGACCTTTATTGTGATGGAATTCACAAAAATTGTTCTCTCTCCACCATTTCGGTTTAGGTTTTGGATCAAAGACTTTCATCTCAAGCAAGCAGATTATTTTTTTTGCAATACAGTTTTCATGGTAGATTCCAAGGATTCTCTAAGAGGAGTGAATTTGCAATTAGGATCTATAGCCCAAGGTTTGTAATCAAATGAATTTTTGTTGGACTCTATTGCTTTAGCTTCAAAAGCTTTGATGGCTTGGGTACCAACAGTGAGATTGAAAGTAGGTGCCTTAGATGGGGCACATATATTATTGTATACACTTAAAAATGGTTTTGTTAATTAATTAAATATTTATTATTTAATTGATATTGACTTCATAAATTAATTAAATATTTATTATTTAATTAATAATTATTTCCTCTATTTATTAAATAAATTATTCAATTTATTTAGTAAATTCACTATAGTCTATTCCTCTATCCTAAGTCTTCTAATTAGTCTTATTAAAGTGATTTAACTAAATACACAATCACCTAAATATGACTAAGTCCCCTAGTCCACCTCATCTACCCAGTCACTTGACACATCACTTTGGCTAAAATAAATAATTATTATTAATTATTTATTGATAATTATCCTCACCCACACATGTCCTATTCCTAAGGGCTATGTGGCCTCGCAGGACTTGGTCTCATGATGACCACATGTCCTCTCTTAAAGCAAGTCAAGAGACAATCCCTATTCCTAAGGGGCTTCTTAAGCCACCTCTAAGGGTCAAAGGTGACTCATGGGACACTTGTACAAAGAGTCCTCATGAGGAAAAGGTCTCTCCCTCTTTCTCTCTTTGGTCTTTGTGAAACACTTGACATGTGTCTTTCCCTTCCACCTTATTCTCCTCCATGTCAATGTGAGAGGAAGATCATCCCTATTCTTCCTCTCACATTCCAACCACATCCCCCTTTCTCTCAACTCCTTCAACCAAGTCAATCCTAGCCCTAGGATCTTCCACCTTTCATTCTCCACTGTAGGATTGTGCCACATAGGCCTAGATCCTCCAAAACTCTATAAAAGGAGCCTTATTTCCCCTTTGTGGGCTAATAGGTAAATTTGCATTCAAGCATTCAAGCATTCAAACATTCTAAGAGAAATCAAGCATCCATATTATCATCACTCCATCTTGCATTCCATCCATTAGTTACATAACCAAGCTTTGAGCTATTTTGCACTCATCATCAAATCTCCACACTTTGGTGGCATCTTGGGAAAAGGCTTCATTTGGAAATCTGAGAGCTCAACATCTTCAAGAAATCAAGGCTAGGAGAGAAATGGAGACAAGCTACATGGTAGGTGAAGGTAAAATGTTATTTTAGCTTCATTTTGATTGTATTCTTCATTGTAGTTTGCTTATTAGTTTGATTTATTAATCTTAAAGTAGTTAATTTATCATTTAGAATAGTAGTCACCTAATTTTGCATATAATTATCAACAACACCATCTGTGGCAATGCCTTTATTCTTGTTCCAATTTTTTTTCTTGTCTTTAGAACTAGATCTAGATTCATACTTGTCTTTGTGAAGTGTGATGTCTCCTTTTTTCACAAGTACTTTCTCAATTTTGATCGCATTATCTACCATCTTCTCAAAAGATGTATGATTTTGCATTTGTAAAGGGTAATTGATTTCTAGAACAAGATTGTTGATGAAGATTTCCAACTTTTCAATTTTGGGAATGAGTCTAGCATATAGAGAAAATTTCTTCCTCCACCTCTTGAGAAATGTCAGGAATGGTTTTCCTAGATACTGTTTCAGATTGCAGATGTTGATCATGGTGACCTGATGTTGAATATTGTAGGAGTATTGGTGATAGAATATTTTTATTAACTCCTCAAAGGTTTTGATAGTAGGAGGAATTCTAGAGAACCAATGAATGGATGATCCTCCTAGAGATCAAGGAAAAAGATACATTAAGTAAGTTGGTTCGTGCATAAACTCCATAGACTGAGTACAAAATTCTCTGACATGATCTTGAGGATCAGATTTTCCATCATACTTATCATACTTAGGCATCTCCACTCTTTTAGGGAATGGTGGCATGTACAAGTCTTTATCGAATGGAAAAGGGCATAGAGCTTCCATGGAGAACTCCTTAGGTTCCTTTTCTTTTTCAAGTTTGTTAAGTTTGACTTGCATGGCATTCATCTATTTCATCATAGCCATGATAGGGGTTTCTTCCTCATGCATAATGATATCTTCAACATTAAAGTTTGGAGGAATTTTAGCTCCTTGATGAGCTAACTCTAGAAAGTATGCTTCTCTATCTTCTTTCAAGAAATGCCTCATTATTTTCTTGTAGTCATCATCGTTTTGATATCGAGCAATTTCAGAAGGTGTAGGTTCTTGATCCACACCATGTTGAGAATGGTGTCCTTGAGACCCATGTTGTGTCCCTCCATGAGACATGTTTGGAGTTTTAGGGCTCCCTGGATTAGATTGAGGATGGGTTTTTTTATTACCTCCATGAGTTGATGGAGGGGGTATGTAACCAATTTTCAATCAAAAATTGCCAAGACCGTCATCTTCGTAAAGACTAGAATTGTAGAGTTTCTCAAGAGTGGGACCCTTGTGAATAGTAAATGGTGTGGTGCTAAGTGATTCTCTAGATTTCTTGTGTGATGAAGCTCTAGTTTCCACCATTAACCTTGGGTGAAGAAAAAGAATGAGATGAAGACAACTAAAGAATGAATTGATTCAAGAAGATTGAATGACGCAACCTTGTCAAGATTGATATGATTAAAGATTAGATCAGACATAAATCAAGGATACTATGCCACAGTAGTGTGGGTAGATGCCCAACAGATGGTGGGCACGAGCTCACAACACTTAGCCATTTAGCAAGAAGACTGGATTTGAAGATAATGTTGACAAGGTTTTGACACAAGATGAAAAAGACTCAAATCGATAACCCAGAAGGAAAGATCAGACTCAAAGGCTCACTTGAGGAAAATGAATGAATTTGTTCTAGTTTTTTCTATGTTCTTGACATAGTGATTTGTTCAACAAATTCTGGAAATAGGCTGTAAAAACTTAGTTTTTGACAATTCTGACCACTTTCTAGCAATTTTTCTCAAATGACTTTCTACAGGATCATACGATAGTGGGTATGCTATGAAATGACAATTGACAAACACGTACGATAGTTTCAAAACTCGCACAACAATTGACAGTAGACTTTTGACTTTCATTTTTGACTGGTGGCAAAACTTGTACAACACTATACAAGCTATCATACGACAATACATGGGTTCTAAAATGACAAATGCAAAAACTCGTACAAATTTCTGACCTAATGGGATGACTTTTGACTCTAGAAAGGATTTTTACTTTAGATTTTGCAAATTTTTGGTTTTCAATTTCAGATTGTTCACAAATTTCTCTATCCAGATTTGAAGATTATTCTGAGATCGTTGGTTTTTGGTAGCCAAATAGATAAACAAGCACACATAACAACAAGCAAGTGATTCCAAGCACATTTGAAAACAATGAACAAGAGACAAAGCAACCTTGCACATAAACAATCAAGTGATTGAATGTGCTAATTCCTAGGAGTGCTAATTGTGTATGTTCCAAAAAGTTTTTCAA
Source organism: Chamaecyparis obtusa (assembly GCA_027943335.1). Lineage (NCBI taxonomy): Eukaryota > Viridiplantae > Streptophyta > Pinopsida > Cupressales > Cupressaceae > Chamaecyparis > Chamaecyparis obtusa. The sequence continues at coordinate 954,981 of BSBK01004338.1, forward strand.
TAACGCACATATTCCTAGAGAAATGAAAATTTAGCCTCACTAGGGTTTGTAGTAATGGTCTGACTCTACAACTTTTATGATCTCAAGAGGGAAAACTCCAATCCAAGTGCACTAGGGTTTTGACACAGTCCAAGAAATTAATCGATCAGGAGCTACTAGGGAGATCTGATAGCCCAACAAGAGACCACACCTGTGAAGATTTCCTCCACAAGGACATTTATATAGCAACTACTGCTACCATGGTAAAAATGGCTATTATCGCTTGAGGTTCCATCCATGTGGTTGACCCAATGAAGGGAATGTCCACTATGGTTAACCCTCTCTAAAGGTGACTCACAAAAGATACCACATGGAGACTAGTTCCAGATTGAAGGATCTAAGTTTCTGATACTACCCAAAAAGGGAGTAGAGCATAGTCCTCTAGCCTTTTCACTTTTAGCTAAAACAAAGAAAATAGATTAATCCAACATGCTAAGACCAAGATTATCTCACAAAGATCTATGACGTCAACTGCTTATGATCTATCAACCTCTCCGGAGAGAGAATGTATCAATCAAAAGTTGAAGACACACGAATCTAGTAGAAAATGAGACTCTCTCAGTAACCTCCCTACCTACAAGGGGATCCATCGTCAAGAAGAGCTTCACATGCATGAACAAGCAGAAGAAGCCCACTCTCTCAAGATCATCCACAAATAGTGTTCATAGGGCTTATTTACTATGTGTAACAAATATGCAGAAAGCAAATCTATGTTCGTTTTATAGCCCAAAATGAAGTCTATGATATGAAAGAAAGAAAATCACACAAGCTTGACATGTGAGATTTTTTTTTAACACAAATTGAAATGTTATTAGCTTAAGAAGGATACCTGAATTCCTCGCAATGCGTTTAGTAGATTTCTACCTATTTTAGCAATTTAGTTGCGCCTTTTCCAATCAGATTCAACAAGTATCAGTAAAAAATAGAAGATTTCAATTGTTAGGGTTAGCTATTAGTCCAAATTTGAAAATCAAATCTGAAAAACTACCAAAAATGTTGAAATGACAATTGAATTCTAAAGTCAAAACTTGTATGACAGTGGGTTACCTCCCAAACGACAGTCTGGAAACTCGTACGACTATGGGTGTCTTTTCATACAACAATCAGGCTTCCAAATGACAGTGTGTACTCTCTGATATGAGTCTTGAAATCTGAACCTGTCGTATGACAGTGGGTATCTCTTGAAATGACTTTTTGACAAAATTCATACGAAAATTGTAGGGATAGAAAATAGGAATCATAATTTTAAGCAGAAAATAACTAGAAATTGATAGAAATTGATAGAAAGATGATGGAAACCCATTTTAGGGCCCCCCGATGGGCGCTAGAAATGTGTGTGTGAATTTTGTACCTAGTTGTAGACACAACACTTCAATAAAACATTAGAGGTTAGCCGAAATTGAAATCTTGCAAATAATTGAAACTATGCTAACCAGGTGATTTATTGCCTTCTAATAGGTGTGAGTATCATACTCTCAGATCAGACCGAGACCAATGACAATGCAACACCTAAATGAATGGTTTGAATGAAAAGAATGAAAGATTATGAATGCAGATTAAGCTATATTTTTGGATTTTCTGTGCAATAATATGGAAAACTATATGAAATTAATCTAAAATAAATGGAATTGGAATGCAAATTTGATCTAAAAATGCTATGAATGAGTATGAAACTATGAATAAGAAACTATGTAAAAGTTAAATGATCAACTATGAAAGATCTCACAAATCGCCTATCACAAATGCTCAATCCTTCAATCGCCAATTCGCCAGAGTAATTGTGCAAATTCGAGTGTTATTATGAAGAGTTGAGCCTTGTTTTATAGAAATCCAAGGCTTTGAGGATGCAAGAGAAAAGCCATAAATCACTCTTGATAAACTCAGGTTGATTTTTGAGTTATCAAGAGATCAGAGATAATTAACTCATAAAATCATGCAAAACCATGCAAGAACATCTTTTTAACTCAAATTAGAAGTTTAGATCAGCTTTGAACTCAAAATAGAATGTTGAGTTTCCAAAAGTTAACAACTTGCATTGATTTCCTGATTTTGAGTTTAACTGCTCTTTGAATGTGCACAATTAATTATGAATTAATTAAATAAATAAAGTGATTTATCCTCAACTTAACAGATTTTTGAATTAAAACAATTAATTTATGGGTTAATCAATTATTAAATCAAACTTTATTCAAAAACTTTATTATTAAATATTGACAACTGACTTTAATTAATTAAATAAGAATTTAATCAATTAGTCATAAGATTTTAGATTTATTGTCAAAATAAAATAATATAATTTAGGAATAATTTAATTAAAATTAATTAAATAATTAAGTGGTAGTATTAAATCTAATTAATTAAATATTCAGAATATTCAATTAATCAAACTTTAGGATAAATAAGATTTATCGCCAAATAATTATTAAATTAAGAATAATTATGATAAATTAGGAATATTTCTAGGAATATTCCCCGATGCAGAATTAAGATAAAATCAATTAGGATTCGATAATGTGCAGATGTGCCTTAGGTTAGGACTTTGATGTTGATTTCATTTGATTTGAAGATGTAGGAGGTTAATGAACCTATACCCCATTTTTGGGGTATTACACTATCAAGAAAGAAAGGATGCAAGTGGTTTGGTATACCCTAGAAACCCAACCAATCCCCGTGTGTTTCCATAAACCCTCCTATCAGTACTGCACAAGCTGTAATTTTCTACAACCCTACACATTATTCTAGTTGCATACACCATTGAACCACCTGAATAACCTCTGCCCTTGAATTGAAATGGAGTCCTCAAGCACATACAAGTGAAGAGAGGTATGTATTATGTGAAACCAAAACTTGGAGACCAAAAAATCAATGCCCAAAAGAGCTTGGACCAAGATGAGGATGAAAGGATCCTGCATCACAAAGACATTCTTCAAGTATTCTTTTGAAATGGGGCCCCAGAAGGCCATTTGTTGCTTCAATACCTTGAAATAAAAATTTGCCTCCATTACTTCACTTCTCTATCACTTTGCAAACATGTGTGAAAATAGTGAAAACAACACAAAACCAATTCTCAATCTTGATAAAAAGGATTAAGTTAACTTCAAAACATTCCCCATGCATTCAATGTGGAGTACTGGGGAATGTGGAATGTCAGTCTAGTACTGTCAAAATCTTCCACCCCAACCTTACATAAATTAAGTTGATGTTAGCTACCACCTTGTAGCCCACTAAGATTCCTACCAAATTTGAGCCAAATTTCTCTACAAAATTCACCACCATTTTGGATAGTGTATCTGCCAAATTATTACTCTCCTAATAAATATGAGAAGTTTTGAAATTTCAAAAGGCACCAAGCTTGTTTTGTATCATGTTGATGACCTTGTCCAAATTCCATACCTAATCTATAAATTTGGCAATCAAATTGATGATTAGCCTTCTAGGTGCAGATGGTCCACCTTCAACTTGGTCACCAGATCGACTGTAAATGAATCCTCTTGGACCTCCACCTCATTGTTAGTTCCTTCCACTAATTTTTTGGTTTTGATTGCTAAAATTATACATGTAGAGTCATGGGCAACACATCCTACCCTCGATGGACCTGGATTTCCTTTTGAAGCCGCTTCAAAATTGATTTTGATCCAACCCTCTTCTGGATTTCTCCACTAAACTAAATATCTATCTGTGAGTAAGATTAGACTTTAGAGATCCATTAATGAGTGAACCCAATCATTTTTTTACACTAGTATAACATGATCAAGATTTTAATTTTAAAACAATGTACCCATTAAGGCTCATATTTTTTAAGTCGTAACACATTTGTGTTATTTAAATTTTCAAATAACCCAAATATGTTACCTATGCTTTTGAAATTTTTAAGGTGAATGACCACTTGTATGTTAACCATCTTGGTGCACATACACTATTTCCATGTTATTAGTACATATACATGCATTGCTAATACACACCTTTTACAAAATAAGTTCCTCTTTTTACATAGCATCTCTAGCTTTATATAGTGTAATGAGGACATAGCTCTATAAGAAATAGGGTAATAAGTCCCATTTTCTACATAACTCTAGAATAAATGGAAAAGAGATCTAAACACAACCAAGTAACAATTAAACATGTCCAGTAAAATGGATTCCATTTCTTTATAAGAAATGGAGATCAATTCATTTAATTTTTGTTACAACTCATGCCCAAGCATATCAACTCAACAAAAGCTCAAGTAGCTTATTATAATCTTCCTTTTCACTCAAGCAAGCATTACAAATATTTTTCACACATAGTCGAGAGTTTTATAAAATGGTTGCATGATAACAAAAAAAGCATTGATTCAAACTAGTTCATACAAGATAATGTAGGAGTCATATGCACATTCTTTAGTCATGTCACACAAGTTTAGGAGTCTACAATTTAGTTTGAGAAACACAAGTATTAGCTTATATAATTGTAATAATTTTTCATGTTATGTATGGCCTATACATGAGTGAACAACATCTCTACCAATACATAAAAGTTAGGCCCACATGCATCCAACATCTAGTAGGCAATTATAACATTTCCATGCCAAAGAATATAACCATATGGATTTGACATCTAGTGTTACAATTCAAGCCATATGGAACAATGTACTATGTGCACATGACACATGTTAGCACATTGCAAATAGGCTTTTAACTAACAACCTATTATTCAAATACACACTATTGTACATTTTATAACCTAATGTCTTCTAGTTACCAAGAATCCCTTCTACACACACTATATCTTGGTTGGTTGCACCTAAAGTTCCTATAGAAAATCATGTGTACAGAGCCTCTTAGTGTTTGATCATATGAGAATTTTCTTCCTAGCATAACCTATTTATAACTATTGTATATACATGAGACATCAATGACTAAAGTAAAATATTTGAAATAAAATAGGGTAAGACAAATAACATAGAAAGCCCAACTTTTATTCATTGCATAATAGTTTACAACCATGCCTCTAATTTATGGAGGCCCAAGAATATTCTAGAGGATGTTACAATCATACATCTCATTCAAAATACATGTGTAGAACATGGACATGGTTGGAAATTGGAAACATCTATATTTTGGTGGAAAATTATTGGTGGGAAGCTTCTATTTTAAATACTTGAGTTGACCTATGCAGATAGTTGGTGGAGAAATTATCACATGCCAACGCTCCTCCTTAATTTTGACCAGAAATGCTACTACAATTACAAATTCTTTTTCTTTTGACTATAGTCTCATTTTGCCTCTTTCAATTGCTACAACCAAGTCTTATGACTTACTCAAATCCTTTCCTTTGTTGATAGAATCAAACCATCTCAACGATCTTCAAATTTGATGATGCTTGTCTCTTGGCCTTCTCCAATTACTATGGAAATCCTTCAAACCTTCAAAACTATGCATTCTTCACCTTTTGTAAACATCTTGTTGTAATTGGGTAATAATAGGATCAATAGAAACCTTCAATAACATATAAAATCTCAACCACAAAGAGATTGCTAGAGCAATTAGTATTCCCAATATTCAAGAAAGGATGCAAGATAAACAATAAGCATAATCAATCAAATATTATGAAATCAATCCAAAACATGAATATGCAAACCATAAAATCCTTCCTTGGTGTTCTCCTTCTCATGCAATGTGGGCTCTCAAAATTGAGCTCAAGATCATGTTAGCATAAGAATTAAAAGCAATTGTAGTTACCAAAATCAAAGGTTTGGATCTCTATTTATAAGATTTTAGGGGTTTCAACCTAGAATCCATGATTGAAGGGTTGATTGACTGTGATTGAGGATTTGAACTCAGAGTGAGTGAGAGTTCAATTGAGTTGATTGCTTGGTTTAACAAAATTTATTGATATGTCAGTAAATAGATTTGAGAGATGACTTGAATGGACTGGTGAGTTAATTGATTGCACGGATGAGTCAACTGACTGCACGGATTAGAAGATTGAATTGATGGAAGACTTAACTGATTGTTGAGGGAGGAATTAACAATGTGGATTGAATAGTGAGGAGAGGGAATTGTGGAGTTAATAGATCTAATTGAAAAGCTAACTCAAAGTGAGTGTGGGCTAGGATTTAGAGGATAAGTGTGATTTAAATAAATAAAATATTATTTATTTACACATGTGGAGATATTTTATAAATAAATAATTACTTATTTATTTATGAGAGGGATTGTTAGTTGTAATTAAATAAATATAATTTATTTAATCATGAGAGGGGAATAATAATTTTAATTAAATAAATATCATTTATTTAATCATGTGATAGAATTTGATTTAATTATTACAGAAATGCAATAATTAGGAGGGGGAATATTAATTAAATTTGGTTATTTAATTAATAATTATAAGATAGGGTATAATTAAATAAGGTTATTTATTTAATTATATTTTAGATGAATAGATGATGATTTAATTATGTAGAAGTTCAATAATTAAATTAATTAATTAAAATCACTTAATTACGGAATTAGGGAGAAATGATGATTTTAATTTTAGAATATGCTAGAATGACATGATTAATTAAATAATAAAGATTATTTAACAATTTAGGAGGAATGTTACTAATGTCATTGCATTAGAGCAATAGACCATTTTTAAGTGTCTACAATTTGCCCCTCTTTGATACAATGCATTTTAGGCGTTGTTTCAAAGAATAATAAAAATTATGCCCCAACGGGAACAATGTGACAATGAGGTAAATGATGCCCCCTCGAGAGATTATTTGTGCCAAAAATACATGAATGATCTCTTGAAAGAAGATTTAGATTAAATGATGAAAGAAAAGAATAATTAGTAAGAAGTGAAGAATGTTGGTAGGCTGTGATGATTGTTTGATCGATATTGGACATAGAGATTGTTGATAAGAATCATGTCTAGTTTTAGGAAGGACCCATCCTGTATAAGATTGGCTACAACATCTAGTTTTAGGGAAGACCTACCCTGTATAAGACAAGCAACAATGTCTAGTTTCAGGAAAGATACATCTTATATAAGACAAATGATGATGAAATGAATGACTGATTGATTTGACTAATTTGAAACTTGATTTGACCATTTTGACAAATAGATTGAGTGAATGATAGAAGAGATTTGACTGATAGAAGAGATTAGACTGATCTTAAACTTGATTTGACCATTTTGACAAATAGATTGAGTGATAGAAGAGATTTGACTGATAGAAAATATTAGACTAATAGAAGATATTAGTAAAGAAACTTTAGAAGATGATAGATAGGGGATGAACGAATGATAATGAATTCTTGATTGAAACCCTTAGTTTATGGTAAGTAGAGAGCTTAATGCTTTAATAACCATGCTTTTGATTTTCAACTGATTTGAACTATTTATTTATCATCATTGAGCCACTATTATTATACAAAAAAAGGGATACCATCCTACCAAGACATGAAATATCTAGGTACAATTATCCTCTTGCATTGAAAATAGGCACGTTGAACAAACAAGAAATGTGGGCCGATCCATCTAGGTCAAGCATTCAGATTCAAGGTATGTGTGGCGTATCACAACTGAAGTATCCATTGCAATGTTGAAAATTAGGTATGTGTATATGGATGTGAAGGATCTTATCACAAACACCTAGATTGCTCTTGTAAGACTTCATGACAAACATTGCACAAACAAAAAACAAAGAAAAAATAAGTCATGAACCATCATGGCATCTCTAAATCACTTGTGGATATCCCAAAGATGTGTAAGAACATGACTTGAGAAGATCAAGACATAATAAGACCAACTTGACTCAACAAGTTGCTGCTGTATCGATTATGTGTATGTGTTTTTGTAGTAGTTTGGACATTAAATTTTGACGTATTGTTGATTCTATCTGATTTCAAGAAAAAGGTACCCCATCTAAGACTACTCCATCTGATTTCACGTGTTCCTTCCCTTGTCTAATACAACATGATTTTTGACAAAATGCTTTGTTGTGGGACTGATTGATAGATAAGATAGTTTGGGTAGTGTAGTTGAGGACTTGTTGACTAGTTTTGACTATTTTGACTTGGTTTCACTGAAGCTCATATGTGTTGTATGTCATCATTCAATACCTAGTTTTGAAATGCCAAAGAATTAGTTATTTACAAAGGATATTTATTGCAAGATTTTTGTTGGTTATTTTTTTATTTTTTTGGTTGTCTTCAACAATTTATTAAATCTTTTGCAAATGTTTTTGGTCTATCATAGGGTTTGTATGTTTGGAGTTGAGGTATGTGTGGTGTATCACATAAAGTGAAGGCTCTTATCATAAACACCCTAACCATGGTCACCTTTAGATGAATCTTTTATGTTTTTTATTGTTTGAAGGTTTTTCTATGTTTTTAGATTTTTACAAGATGATTTTGTGTTGTTTTTTTTGTTTTGAAGGACTCTTTTTTAATTTTTAGGAATTTTTTCAGAATTTTTTTTGCAATTTTTGTTTGTTATTTTTTCAGGACTTTTGTAAATCACTAATTGAGGTGAAAGATATATGTCAAGATTTATTCTCAAACATGATTGTATTCATTTTTACCAGTGTCTAGCAAGGCATTGAACGCTATGAATGGATGAATGAGATGATGTGATGACAATAAATAGGTGAAAAATGGAATCATTTGAATGCAAGGAATGTCTCACAATGGGATAACATGTTTACCCAAGCTAAGGGACCAAATATGTGGCTATGTAGAAAATGACATGACATATTGAATGACATGGGATCTATGGGGAATGGATATGTCAAGAGATTTTTGAAAATATGTTCTTTTTTTAATGTCCTTAATTTTGATCAAGACCAAAGAAGGGATTTTGGATTGGTAATATGAAATATGAAAATAGATGATAAAAGTAAGGGATGGATAAGACAAATAATTATTGTAGGGTATGGATGAAGTGAAGCAGAAAGGATGTGTATGAATCCTTTTCAATATCAAAGATGGAAAAAAAATGGATATGGATGGATGTGGGACTATGAAGGATGTGATAGGTAGGATTGCATGAATGAAACTTGCCCCCAAGTGTAGAGGGTAATGGATTACACATGACACCTTTTTGCTAGGTTTTCATCATGGTACTTATCCAAGGCACCACAAGAAGTTTTTTTCACCATAGGATGAATTATTTCTCTTGATATATTTTTTTTGTGTCACAGAAGGTGCTTGTTTACCAAGTTTTCACCAAGGTAACCATTTTCTTTCTTTTTTTTTTACATTTTTTTGGAAGACAATGGACGTAGGAAATGACATGAAGGAAGGACTAAAGCATCTTTTTCTTTGGGTAGTATTCCTAAATGATGTATTGTAATGTACCATGGCTATTTGAAAGTATACTCAAAGATGTTGATAAGGTGATGGAAAAAGGGGATGAAATGGATGAAAAAATGGACTAGGGTAAGAGTTTATGCATAGGATTGGATAAGTGGGATGGAAGGATGGATAATAGGTGTTGGATAATCAATGAGGTATTGAAAGACTTGTGTATCAGTGGATGGAAATTTTGGCAAGATCAACATTGGCACACACCTCGAGGGGTGGTAGAGTGATGGAAAGAAAATTGATTTTAGATTTTTGGATTTAGATGGAGGAGTGGACATGGATTTTAGGACACAAGGAACTAAAATGGATGAAGTAGGTGATGGAGTATATAAGGTAGTGGATTTTCCTTTGGGATATTGTGCTTCAAGGAACTTCTTGGGAATCCACATGGTTTTTAATTTTTCATTCTTTTGTGGGTTCTTGGAATGCATTGCTTGCATAAGGGATTTAGAAACCCATATAGATTTTGACTTTTCTTTTTCCTTTATTAACCTTTGTGGCATTTTGGATATTTCTTTTTGGTTTTGGATCATATTTTTCTTTATTTTTCAATGTTGATTAGATAGGATATGTTGATCCTTGATTGCATGTGGATTTCTTGACTTGTGGATTTTATGCTTGGAATTTGAATTGCTTGGAAGGGAAGTGGTATTAATGAGTGGATAGGCATTGTATGGAGGCTTTTTGGATAGGTAGATGGGTTTCAAAGATGTGTGCCTTTGCTGATTTACATGTGGGAAAAGGTAAGTGGATTGTGAATTAGTAGATGGTGGAATATATGGACCTAAGATAGATGGAAGGAATGAGGAGGAAGGCATATGCTTGGGTTTATATGGGGGAAATTTGGATGTAGATGGGATATCAACATCTTGATGGTGAGCTATATAGTCAAGGCCCTGATAATATGTTTATAATTTGATATCAAGAAGTTCTAATATACCTTTCTCATTGAGGCCTAACCCCTTTCCTTTATAATGCATTTTCTAACAAATCTTCTTAGAAATTGGATACTCATTATTTTTGAAACAAGATATGAGTCCATTTTGAGATGGAGGAGGCACATATGGGATAGTAGGACTATGAAGTAGACCAGACCAAATGAACGTGAATGAGCCAAGTTGATATGTAATAGGTTCATTATTAATGTGGATAGATTTGATGGGATCTTGAGGTGGACATGGGAGATTATGACATGGAGATGGAGGGACGATGGGATCTTATGGTGGATAGGGAGGACTATGACATGGAGATAGAGGGATGTTGGGATCTTGTGGTGGACATGGGAGATTATGACATGGATATGGAGGGACAATGGGATCTGGTGGTGGACATGGAGGATTATGACATGGAGATAGAGGGACGTTGGGATCTTGTGGTGGACATGGGAGATTATGACATGGAGATGGAGGGACGATGGGATCTTATGGTGGATAGGGAATATTATGACATGGAGATATAGGGATGTTGGGATCTTGTGGTGGACATGGAGGATTACTTTAATCTTGACATGGAAGAGGATCATTGGATGGAGTGTAAGAGACATCATGGTCTTTTTTAGGGAGTGGATTATGAATGAGACTCCGAGGAATTATTTTATCTTGGAATGGAAGGGGATCATGTTGGATGAGAAATAAATGGATAAGAGGGTCATCATGAGATTCTGGCAATATGGGATCTTGGTAAGTTGATTGGACATTCTTGGAATCTTGATCTTGACCAATTTTAGGACTTGTTTCTTTATATGTTGAATTATCCTCTTCACATGGGACATCAGTTTGGATATCTATGGTGGATTCTTGAAAGGGCTTGATTCTCAGGCATGATGTGGAAGCACTTTGACTAGAACTCAATGGATTATCTTTTCTTGGTAATGGAATATATGGTGGCATTCAATCTAAGACTATTGATTTGTACAAGGGACCTACACTAAAGGACAAAGTAGCTAGGATTTGTATTATGGATAGCCCTTGTGGGACAAATGGAAATATTTCATTATTGGATGCATTGCGAGATGGAGACAATATGGAGGAAGAAATGGTAGGAGGTATGGAGATTTCTTATGGGACCATGCTAGACATAGGTATATTATTTTGATCATGTTTGGGAATGGTGTATTGACATGAATCCAACTCCTCATCAGGTGAATCATTGGGCCATTCTTTATTAGTAACAACCCAATCATTGTCTAGACTTTTGATAGTGATGGTATTAATTTTCAAATTGGGGTTTTCTTTCATATATGCAAGGTTAGCGTTATTATCTTGTTCACTTGTGGAGGCCTTGTATTTTCCATGATCCATCAATGGATTTTGGAATATCTTATGGTCTTGGTTAGTGCTGCTAGAATTTGTGACAACTTTGATTTCACCACAGTCAATGAAATCTTGGACAATGTTCTTTAGTTGCATGCAATTGCTTGTTTTGTGTCCCTTATTTCTATGATAGTTATAGTAACCATTGTAATCTGACCATGTTTTTTTGGCACCCTCATAATGTCTTATCTTAGGTAAAGTGACTACATGGGATTGTATCAATTTATTCAAGATTGCCTCAAGAGGTTTTGTAAGAGTCATAAAATCTCATCAGGGAGTGGGGTTCTTTCTTGCATAACTTTGTTGGGTAGTAGTATATTCTTGTTCTAGATTTTTCCTTGGAGTTATATTGTTAACATTGTGGATTGTTGATTGGGCATGTTGGATTGGTGCTAGTGCTTGTACATGTAGCACTATTTGTGCCATTTTAGCATCAACAACCCCATCATTTGTCACATTCTTATTTTTGGACCCGTATTTAGTTTTTTCATAAGGTTTTGGAGTAGTGGTCTCTTTTTTTATGATTGCCTTTATGGTGAGGGATATTTATGCTTTTAGCCCTTGCTCGCCTAGTTCTTCAAATGTCTCATTGCGATGGGAGTTAAGTTCACATAGTAGGTCTAGCTAACAATTTTCAATGAACATGTGGATATTTTCTTTAATTGGAACATGGAAGGAAGCCTTGGAGGAAAAATTTCTCCAAAGTTGTAGGAAAGAGGAAAATATCTCTCCATTCTTTTTCTTGGTGGTGCAAAGATCCATCAATATTACTTCCATGATAATGTTGTGTGATTAGTGTGATATGAATTTTTCTGCTAGTTCATTCCACATCCTTATCCTAGGAGAGACTTGAGAGAGTCTAGAAAAATAATCCATGGATGTGCCACTAAGAATACATGGGGAAAGTCTCATAAGATATGTGTCATCATGAGAAACTTTCATGCAAGCTGTAAAAAACTCCCTTATGTGATCGTGGGGATCACCCTACTCCTTGTACCTATCAAACTTAGGTGTGACAAAATTTCAGCTAGAAAATGTGGTATATGCAGTGTCCTATCAAAAGGATAAGGACTAAGGTCTGTTGTGGTGTAAGACATTTTAGAAGTGCTTGTTTGTAGATTCATGAACTATTGTTGGAGAGTTTGTAATTGCTAAGAAAGTAGATCAATGGTAGTTGGTGTAGCAGGAAGTGTGTTAGGGTTACCAAAAGGGGCTCCACTATTTTGAGATGTTGCAGGTATATACGGTGGTAGAGCATGATGAGATGCTAGGGTGTATTGAGGTACTAAGATGTATTGAGATGTTGGATTATGCTGAGGTACTGGAATGTATTGGGGTGTTGGATTATACTTAGGTACTAGTATATGTTGGGTTGTTGGATTATGCTGAGGTACTGGTATCTTTTTGTGTATCAAATTATAATGAGGTACTGGAATGTATTGGGATGATGGATTATGTTGTAATACTAGATTATGTTGGGGTGCTATATTATGCTAAGGTATGGGATTATGCTGAGACATTGGATTTGCAATGTAATGAGATGTTTGGTTTTGTTCCAGGGTATTGTTATAAGATGGGAAGTCTTAGGCCCACTTTCCATCATATTTTGGATGAAAATAGAAAACATTGTTGAGTAATCTAGATTAGTTGGAGGTGCCCCTTGACTGATTTGGGGATGTGCTAAATTGGAAGAGACACCTAGTGGGGCACCACTAGGAAGCTTTGGTTGAGGTGCTACCAGTAGGGGTAGCCCCTTCTTTGGTTGGGGAATTGTGCTAGAGGAACTTGCTACCATCATTTGTGAAATAATCATAGGATGATTCAAGGACAATATAGATGGTATTGTTGTGGTAGAAAGCGTAGCAGATACAGATGGAAAACTAGCAAATAAGGGATTGGTGTACTAGATCCCTAAGGTACTGGAAGATGTGGTGACCTGGGAAGAATTTTGCATGGAACTAGTGGATGGGATGATTGAACTAAGTGGTAGGGGTGTCATTGAGGCTACCCAAGATGGTGGTACATGTATGTCTTCTACTATGGATGTGTCAAACCCAGCTGGTAATTTAGCACCTTTTTGTATGAGCATGTGAAGGTATTTGTTTGGGGCAACCTCTATCATGGATTCTAAGATTGCTTTCATCTTCTCATCACGTAAACCATCATCAATCTCTTCTTTCATACATTTGGTTTTGATTTCTATAGGGGTTAGCTCATGTAGTTGTAAAGTATCATCTAGTGTTTTCTCTTGGTGAAAAAACATCTCAAAATTGTTATAGTTTAGTGCCAAGGTTCTTGGTGCAAATTTAATTTCTTGATGGAGATCATGGTCAGGGATTTTATTGTACTCCATTGTGTCCTTACTCTTCTTCAATCGCATGTTTGGCATATGAAAGTCTATGATGAATGTGAGACAACTAAGGAAAACAAATTCTATATTTTTTAGATTTTTTGATATGGGATGATAATGCAAACTAGGATGAATAATCAAATATGATGCCTAAGGTGTAAGTACCAGACCCTAAGAGAGATTTTAGAAACTTAAAAGTTAAACCCTCTAAGAAAAGACCCAAATGATAATGAGGACTATCTTGACACAAAAAGGTAGGATAAAAGTGATAAATTATGGCACTAGTGTTTGTGTAAGATAAATATTAACCAAAATAACAAGGTGCCTATGCTGAGGCCAGTAGATAAAGATAGTGCTGATGATTTCAAGACAAAATGCAAGCCCATTATAGGAATGTCCTAAGAAAATGGACCCTCTAATTTGAAAAATGACTTTAGGAAGTATGATACTTTAAGTCTAAGAGATGCACGCTATGTTTTTGAGATTTTTTATTTTTTATTTTGGAGACTAATATGATGACTATGCAAAAATGAAATATTCTAAGATATGTCTATCTAAGTATGTCAAACATAAGGAACCAAGATGAATGTTTGTAGGACCAGTTGTTGTAGGAAAAATCTTGCAGGACAAATCGTGTAGGGCAAGTGTTGTAGGACTGATTTTTGTTGGACATATCTTGTAGGAAAAATGTTGTAGGACCAATCTCAAAAACCTCAAAATCAGTGTGTAGCTACAAGATTGACTCAAAAAGAAATGATCTGTGTATATTCAACAACTTTTTCAAGCTGCAAGTTTTCACGAAGTCAATCACAATGGAAGCAGTATACAAGCAGTTTAATCTATGGTTAGATTTGGATTCATCTAAAATATTGTATTCCCATTGCTTGGGTGTTCGTAAGCTCACACTGTATAAGTGCCACACGACTAGAGCTAAAAAATCCCTTGAAGGTGCCTATGCTATCACCTTTTCCAGGTATTGTTTCCGCATTAGCGAACATCTCTTTCACAATGCAATATCCCTGAGACATATATGATGGGAAGCTTGGGGGGATATTCTTTTTCAGCCTCCCCTTTCACTATAATAAGACAAATTTTTAGAGGTAAACAAGGTGGCCTTTAATTAACAGGTTGTAGTAAGTTCTGTGGAGTCTCTCAAATCAATTTGTATGCATGTGACTCACTTAAGAGCCTAGTTGACCATGCTGGCTGCTTAGGGATACTTCACTCGATCCAGACTATCATCAACATACCTCACCAAAGCTTGAGGAGATAAGACTAGAATTTTATGAGAGTCTTATTTATATACCATCCAGAAGGATTTGTCGATTTGAGGTCATCCTCTGTAATGGGTTAAGAAAACCCTCAAGACAAGCCTCTCTAAAAAAAATGGTTGCTAATCTAATAGATTGTGCAAGTGCACCAAGAACTTCAAACACCAGGTTAATTGTATTAAGAACCAATAGTCAAATGTGAACTGAGCTATCATTCATACAAGCACATGAGTTCAATTTTAAGCCCAAACCAAATAAGTATTATTTTGTCCAATTTTAGATGTGCACTAAATTTCAAATGTATTTTGCCTTGTTTGATTTTATTGCACCAATATCAAATGTTCTTTTCCTTGTTCAATTTTTAACCATCATGTCAATTTTAAGCACCAAAATGAGATATGAAATGTGAATTTTGAGCATGCATTTTTTTTTAAAGCACCAAAATGAAAGATGAATTGATTTTAGATTAACAAGAGTAAAACCTTCTTCCAAGCCACATGCTAAAAAGAAAAGTTAGTACCCAAATAAAAACTTTCTTCTTTAATTTATACCTCCAAAGCATTGGTTTGGTGTGTCTTAGCTTGTATCTTGTTCTATTTTTTCTTTCTTTCTCTTCTTCACTACTCAATGGGCTCTTGAATCTTGAGTTTTTTTTGTTTTGTTTTGTGCTTTTGATGGTCAAGTGCATTACATCAAGTATGTATTTTCAACAATGAAAATGTATCATTTTACAATAGAGAATGATATTTCGATGGAAGTGAAAGAGATCTTATTTTGTAGTTTCAAAATAATGTTTTCCAAAAAATGATTATCACCTGCACCTACACACAAAAAGCAAAGTTTTCAAAGATTTATATAAATATGCATCTATTTTTTTTCAAAAATATTTCTTATCAAAATTAAAATCACAGAGAATAGACCCCCTATAAAATTTCAAGAGATTTCCAAAAATATAAAATTTTCAAAGAAATATGTTGATTTGTGACCAGCATTATTTTTTTTTTATGAAATATCATAAAAAATTATAAAAAATCTATAAAAAAAAATATAAATATGAAATTTGGACTGTATCTTTCTTATGTCAAAACAAACTTGCAAAAAAAAATTCAAACCATAATTCTTAATTTTGTGCTCTCATGACTCATTTTATTCGAACATACTAGTTTTAATAGATCTACCTTTTTTGAATATTTCCCAACAAAATTCAAATCACAAAGAATAGACCCTCATTATAATTTCAAGAGATTTCCAAAAATTTAAAATTTGTAAAGGAATATTCTGATTTGTGCCTAGAATTGTTTTTTATGAAAAATTATTAAAAAATTATTTTAAAAAAAAGAAAAAAAATCTTTAAAATTTCCCTTTTTTGGACTGTAGCCTCTCTATTTCAGTGCAAACTTACGAAAAAAATTTCATTAAAAAATTTCAAGTGGTTTGAAAGATATGACCAAATTTCACGTCGGGTTCACCATTTGTAATCGGGTAATAATAGGATCAATAGAAACCTGCAATAACATATAAAATCTCAACCACAAAGAGATTGCTAGAGAAATTAGTATTCCCAATATTCAAGAAAGGATGCAAGACAAGCAATAAGAATAATCAATCAAATATTATGAAATTAATCCAAAACATGAATATGCAAACCATAAAATCTTTCCTTGGTGTTCTCCTTCTCATGCAATGTGGGCTCTCAAAATTGAGCTCAAGATCGTGCCAGCATAAAAACTCAAAGCAATTGGGGTTACCAAAATCAAAGGTTTGGCTCTCTATTTATAAAATTTTAGGGGTTTCAACCAAGAATCCATGATTGAAGGGTTGATTGACTATGATTGATGAGTTGAAATCAGGGTGAGTGAAAGTTCAATTGAGTTGATTGCTTGGTTTAACAGAATTGATTGATCTATCGATAAATATATTGGAGAGATGACTTGAATGGACTGGTGAGTTAATTGATTGTATGGATGAGTCAACTAACTACATGGATTAGAAGATTGAATTGATGGAAGACTTAACTAATTGTTGAGGGAGGAATTAACAATGTGGATTGAATAGTTAGGAGAAAGAATTGTGGAGTTAGAAATCTGATTGAAAAGCTAACTCAAAGTGAGACTGGGTTAGGATTTAGAGGATAATTATGATTTAAATAAATAAAATATTATTTATTTGCACATGTGGAGATATTTTATAAATAAATAATTACTTATTTATTTATGAGAGGGATTGTTAGTTGTAATTAAATAAATATCATTTATTTAATCATGATATAAAATTTGATTTAATTATTATAGAAATGCAATAATTAAGAGGGGGGCATATTAATTAAATTTGGTTATTTAATTAATAATTATAAGATAGGGTATAATTAAATAAGGTTATTTATTTAATTATATTTTAGATGAATAAATGTTGCGTTAATTGTTTAGAAGTTCAATAATTAAAGTAATTAATTAAAATCACTTAATTATGGAATTAGGGAGAAATGATTATTTTAATTTAGAATATGGTAGAATGACATGATGAATTAAATAATAAAGATTATTTAACAATTTAGGAGGAATATTATTATTGTCATTGTGTTAGAGCAATAGACCATTTTTAAGTGTCTACACTTGCTAGTCATTACTTTCCTTTGACCAAAAACATCTATTATGCCTTTCTAACATTCAAACCATCCAATGTTGCTATCATTTTTAACATATGAACAGTTGTACTTAAACAACATTCTAATCATACTTGTGAGTTGTTGCCAACTTGATTCAAAACTCCATCCACAATCCATTTTCATGCATCTTGTCATAGATTCACTCTTTGACTCTTTATAGCAACATTTCTTTTCACAATTATTCCTCAATCCACATATACTACAAGGATGTAGATCCCAACACTTATCCTTTGTATGACCTTTTTTATTACAATGGGTACATTGAATAGATAGCTTCCTTTGAACAAACTTTCTTGAACTGACAATGTCATTTCCTTTATCTATTGTATATCCAAGGCCTCCATACTTTGGTCTCATTATTGGCACAATAGGCTCTATAGTCCTTCACTCTTTCCCAATCATTTACCTTTATAACCCATTTTCTATATGATATTCAAACCAACATTCTTATTGTCACAACTAACAATATTTGTGAACACATTGTCATTTTCTTTCTTATAAATTTTATCACAAACACATTCGCACTTACGAATTATATAATCACACAAATCATTAGTGCCACATGATACATCACATACAGATTGGTTTTAACTTCAAACATTCACTCTCTTGTTTTATCTTTGATATTTCCTTCTTCTGTAAATTATTTTCATCATTTGATTTTGAAATTTCATTCATTTGTAAACCATTTTCTTCTTCTAGCCTCTTAAGTTTTTCTTTCAAATGTTTTTTTTTTCTTAACCTCATTAAATAATTTTAACCTTCCCTCTAATTCTTTAATTTTCTTTTTAACTTTATCTAATTCTTTTTCAAGGTCATCAATTTCACATAGATATTCATATCTTTTATTTCCAAACTCTTTTAAATATGTTATCAATTTTAAATTGCATTCTTTAACATTCAACAATTCTTCTTCTAAATTATCCTTTTCCATATTTATTATTTTTTTAACTTTTTCCATCGAAACAAAAATTAAATTACCTTGGCAGATCAACTACTATGATTTAGACAATGCCACATACCTTCACTCTTCTATTAATTTTATGTCACTATATCAACCAATCCTCCATCAACTATAGCTCAAACATACATTTTAATGACTTCTTAACACATGCAATCTATGTGTGATACAAGACACCCTATTTTCTTTAAACATGATATGATTAAACTATACATGATTAAGCATGACATGGTTTGGTTTTTTACAACAACAATATTTATACTTCTATGCCTTCCAATTTTAATGACTAGTTGAAATATAACTACAATCTCATTTCCACTCTCTATTTAATTGAAAACCCTCTTTAGAAAGCTATGATTTTAGACTTATTTGACATCCTTCTAATGATCTTTAGTGCAAAATACCAAACTTTTGAGAACTCAAATTCCAACTCACCATTATTAAACAACTATATGTAGTGCCCACCCATAGTTGACCTTCTGAAATTATTGCCAAATCCTTTTAGTCTAGTTTTCAAACATGTGTTAATTTATTCAGTGATGCTTGATTTCTTAGTAGTATGGAACCGCTTTATTTTGAATTTATTTATGGGTCCTTGCTTAGTGAAGACATTTCATGCATTCATTTGATGGTTAGATTTATCTCATAGTGATGATACTTTATATACTCTTAGTTAGTAATTATAGTTATTTTCATGATGATGTCATACTATGTGCTTTCCGTTGATAATTATAATGTATTCATGATGATACACTACAACATTTGTGGTCAAATTTCGATGCCAATTTGCTACGCCACTACAATTTTTGTTTATTTTTTGTATTTTTTTTGCAAGTGCCCCCGACAGTGTCATAATAGTGATGATGACATCATAATTGCGACACCCATTTGGTTATAAACAAAAATAAAATAAAAATAAAGTGTCATTTGTAATTTGTGAATTTGAAGAGCTGCCACAAAGATGACACTACACTTTTGTGTGGCGCGAAGAGGGCATTCGAGTTTGGCATGCGTGAAGAGGTTGACACCGTGTGGGAAGAGGGCACTGGCACTTGAGGTAGGCATTCAATCTTTGTCTTCTCATTAACTCAATTTCATTTTGATGGCATTTGTTGATTTAATGGCAAAATATGAATGTTAATACTGGCATTGTTTACATCTTTGCATTTGGAATGCTCGATGACCTATGACCTTTGAGAGCTAGGGCATCATTGCTATTACCTTCAAGGAATTATGTGAAGTGTTTGATCTCTCTTTATTTTTTTTGTTGTTGATATTCACTATGTGGTACTCCCTGTTTATGATCATTTCATGATGAAATGTCTTGATGACTCGCGGGCTGCAAGCTAGGGCATCATACATTGTTTATGAGCTCACTATTGAATACTGACATTGTTTACATATTTTCATTTGGAATGCTTGATGACTTGCAAAGCTAGGGCATCATTTCTATTACCTTCAAGGCATTGTGTGAAGTATTTAATCTCTCTTTATTTTTTTGCTATTGATATTCACTATGTGGTACTCCTCGTTTATGACCATTTCATGAGGAAATGTCTTGATGGCTCTCGGGATGAAAGCTAGGGCATCATACATTGTCCATGAGCTCACTGTTTAATACTGGCATTGTTTACATCTTTTCATTTGGAATGCTTGATGACCTACGAGCTTTGAGAGCTAGGGCATCATTTCTGTTACCTTCAAGGCATTGTGTGAAGTGTTTGATCTCTCTTTATTTAATTTTCTATTGATATTCACTTTGTGGTACTCCCTGTTTATGATCATTTCATCAGGAAATGTCTTGATGGCTTGCGGGCTGCAAGATAGGGCATCATACATTGTTCATGAGCTCACTGTTTAATATTGGCATTGTTCATGAGCTCACTGTTTAATATCTGGCCAGGCCATGTAAATGGTACTAGGCCAACCCAATCAACCCAACAAAATGTGTCATGTTTATCTTTTTCAAATACACTCATTCACCATTTTGTTCTTGTTCTTCACACAAATATTGCATCAAAAGTAATTGTATAAAATATTGTATAATTAAGCCTCAAACAAAAAAAGTGCAAACCTATAAACTTACAAGCTAAATACACCACCCCGATCTACTGAAAAGGTCTTAGCCTTCTTCTCCCCTGAAATCACAATAGGAACAAATAAAATTAAATACTCTTAGTTTTTATTCAAATCTATTTGAAACTCCTATCATCTCATTGTCGAATAGTTAAACTAACCTATGACTTCAAAGGAGGAATTATGAAATATAGTTGTAGGTAGTTATCTCTTCTATAATGATGGAGGAGTCAAAGGTAATGATCAATGAGGTTGTTTTTATTAGATCATACATTAATACACTTAATGTTTTGAATTTGAGCTTGGGCATCATGCAATGTTATTGTTGTCATTGCATGCTTGTTGTTGTTGTGCACCATATATTATTTTATACACTGTTTATTTCATTGAGACTGTGAGCTTGGTATTTGTAATATATTTTCTATTATTGGATCAATGCTACCATGTTGTTGAGTCTATGTATGGCTTGACTATGCACATGCATAATTATAAATGAGGATCAGTAATAGGGTGTCAGGCATTTCTTAGATCCTTTGGGTCTAACCCCATCTTTTCCTTCCTTGCAAGTTTTGGATCATACAAGAGCATACTGGATTGAACCCCAGGTCAACACTTCATTACTTCAGGATATGTCTAGTACCTTCATTATTTATGTTCTTCCACTTATTTATGTTTTCATTCTTCATATTCTTCTGAAAGTTGGCTATTAGCGACCATATATGATGATTCTTGATGTTTTTGGGTCATTTGATGAAAAAATGTAAACGTTTCTTAAAAGTTTATATTTTTCAATTTTTAAAATCATAAAATGAATACAATTTAAAGATAAAAAAATAAGATAATCTTTGTCTTTACTTTAAAAAAAACATAAATATCATAAAGCATGGTAAAAGAGGGCCCTAATTGTGGTAAAATGGGAAAGTTGCCACCGTGCACTACTCTTCATATGGCAGTTGCTAAAGAACTATGTTATAAAATTTCAAGGCATGAAATTTTATACTTTTTGACATCATACTTTTTTCTCCTTAGCATTGAGTTTACAATGTGGGGGAGTCAAAAAAAATATATGTACAGTTATAAAATTTCATGCCTTGAAATTTGGCATGAAATTTTATAACATAGTTCCTTAGCATTTGATCTTTATATGGCAGCCATGACTTGAGGTAAGCATTCGAGCTTTGTCTTCTCATTAACTCAATTTCATTTTGATGTCATTTGTTGATTTAATGGCAAAATATGAATGTTAATACTGGCATTGTTTACATCTTTGCATTTAGAATGCTTGATGACCCGTGAACTTTGAGAGATAGGGCATCGTTGCTATTACCTTCAAGGCATTGTGTGAAGTGTTTGATATCTCTTTTTTTATTTTTTTGTTTATATTCACTATGTGGTACCCCCCATTTATGATCATTTAATGAGAAAATGTCTTGATGGCTCATAGGCTGCAAGCTAGGGCATCATGCATTGTTTATGAGCTCACTGTTTGAGCACCTCATGTCCCTATTTTATTGGTTGGTGCTCTATTTGTTATATTGATGATATTAGATCAAATAAGGACATCAGTAATAAAATAATACACTTACTATTTTGAATTTGAGCTCTAACATCATGCAATGCTATTGTTGTCAAAATAATATTAATGTATGATTAGTATAGTAGCAACCTCATTGATCATTACCTTCGACTCCTCCATCATTATAGAAGAGATAACTACCTACAACTATATTTCATAATTCCTCATTTGAAGTCATAGGTTAGTTTAAAATGGAGAGGGGTCTCGAAATATCATAAGTAAAAATATTACACAGTGGCATTTAGATTAAGTATAATATGAATTCACATGCCTTTAATTATGATACACATTTGAAATTATCACTCATTGGTCATTTGACAATTCAAGATATAAGTATTAGAATATAAATTGTTGTAAAAGGAAGAAACACATATGTATCATCATTTAATACAAAATATAAAAGTATCCAATAGACACATAGTTGCTATTATAACAACCATCCTCTAATCCCATGGTGTACTAGTCTCAAGGTAAGAACAATTTACTTAAGTCATCATATAAGTATCATCCTAAAGTGTAAATAGACATTGACTATGGATATACAACACTGAGCCATAAAAAATTACAGAGTTTCACTATAATTTTTATGTCCACTTACAATCATCCTACTACTTACACTACAATTTCTATGTCCACTTACAATAATAAATTATAGAGTTTCACTGCAATTTCTATGTCCACTACCATTAAAATATATCACTCCTCCTATTATATAATGTATATGCATACTTGTTTAAAATGTCATACTTTTTGCTCTTAAATATTATTACCATTTCAATCAAATTTACATGACATTAAAGCCAAGCCCAAAATGTATACATACATGTAAGTATAAGAGAAGCTGGATTCTGCAACTATTGAAAAAAATAAAACTATACCAATAGCAGCTTACGAGAAACTATACTTGTGCTTACCACACCATACCTCAGCATCATAATGCTTATCATTTTCAAGCTTCAACGAGGCTTCATACCATACACCATTCATAGATTTGTACACAGTGCTGATTTAGGCTAGAGGTAAACTACATGTGTCATGTAAACAACATGGTTGAATGCATTCTCTTTTGCATGTTTTCAAGAGTTTTCCCACCAATACAAGCATAAATAACACATTGTATGTAATATACAAACACTATGTGGTATGAAGACTCGCTAAAGCTTGAAATATATCACTCCTCGTGTTATTTTCAAAATTAAATTTCAATATTTCTCAAAATATTTATTCTTGTAGAATTAAGATATCCTTATCTCAATAATAAAACAATCTTGCATAATAGCTTTTGAATCACATTAACACACACTCATGTTCTATAGCATAGTTCATTTAGAAAATGTATGGCTTGACTATGCACATGCATAATTATAGATGAGGATCAGTAATAGGGTGCTAGGAATTACTTAGATCCTTTGGATCTAACCCAATCTTTTCCTTCTTTGCAAGTTTTGGATCATACAAGAGCATACTAGATTGAACCCTCAGTCAACACTTCATTAATTCAGGCAATATTTGGTACCTTCATTATTTATGTTCATCTACTTATGTATGTTTGCATTCATTCATATTCTTCTGAAAGTTGTCTATTAGTGACCATATAGGACCATTCTTGATGTTTTTGGGTCATTTGATGAAAATATGTAAATAGGGACATCAGTAATAAAATAGGGATATCTTAATCTTTATGAGCTCAAATTCAAAATAGTAAGTATATTATTTTATTACCGATGTCCCTATTTGATCTAATAGCATCAATATAACAAACAAAGAACTGACCAATCAAATAGGGACATGAGGTGCTCAAACAATGAGCTCATAAAACAATATATTTAGTCTTCATAAAATCTTATAAAACAACATATATTGTGTTAAGTGTTTGATCTCTCTTTATTTGTTTTGGTGTTGATATTCACTATGTGGTACTCCCCATTTATGATCATTTCATGAGGAAATATCTTGATGGCTCGTGAGTTGCAAGCTAGGGCATCATACATTATTCATGAGCTCACTATTTAATACTGGCATTATTTACATCTTTTCATTTGGAATGCTTGATGACCTACAAGCTTTGAGAGCTAGGGCATCTTTTATATTACCTTCAAGGCATTGTGTGAAGTGTTTGATCTCTCTTTATTTATTTTGTTGTTGATATTCACTATGTCGTAGTCCCCGTTTATGATCTTTTCATGAGGAAATATCTTGATGGCTTGCGGGCTACAAGCTAGGGCATCATGCATTGTTTATGAGCTCATTGTTTGAGCACCTCATGTCCCTATTTGATTGGCTGGTAATCAAATAGTGAGCTCATAAATAATGCATGATGCCTGAGCTCAAATTCAAAATAGTAAGTGTATTATTTTATTAAGACTAAATATATTGTTTTATTAATATTTTATTAAGACTAAATATATGATGTAAACTCATAATTATACCTTTTATATATATATATATATATATATATATATATATATATATATATATATATATATACTTCAAAGGAAGAATTATGAAATATAGTTGTAGGTAGTTATCTATTTTATAATGATGGAGTGAAAGGTAATGATCAATAAGGTTGTTTCTATTAGATCATACATTAATACACTTACTATTTTTAATTTGAGCTCAGGCATCATGCAATGTTATTGTTTTCATTGCATGCTTGCTGATGTTGTGCACCATATATTATTTTATACACTGTTTATTTCATTGAGAATGTGAGCTTGGTTTTTCTTTTAGAAGTGTATGGCTTGACTATGCACATGCATAATTGTAGATGAGGATCAGTAATAGGATGTCATTCATTGCTTAGATATTATTTATCTAACCCCCATCTATCTTTTCTTTGCAGGTTCTGGATCACATAGGGGCACACTAGATTTATACCAGGGTCAAAAATTCATCACTTCAGGCAATGTCTAGCACCCTTATTATTTATGTTCATCCTCTTATGTATGTCTATACTCTTGCATTTTTTTCTAAAAGTTATTTTCCTTGTATAGTATATACAAGTTATTTTTCATATATATACATGTAATCTTTAGATGCAAATTTTTTTTCCCATTACATGAATTTTTGCATGAAATGAACACAAATTAAATAAGATCATCTAATAATGCAAACTAGGGTACTGTACTCACTCATCTAGTAATTAGTTCCCCAAACCATTACTAAGGATTGAACATAAGTCTAAGTCCCCAAACCTATTGTTCTATGTGTATAAAACAATATATAATGCACAACAACAACAAGCATGTGATGACAACAATAACATTGCATGAAGCCCGAGCTCAAATTCAAAATAGTAAGTTTATTAATGTATGATCTAATAGAAAAAACCTCATTGATCATTACCTTTCACTCCTCCATCATTATAGAAGAGATAACTACCTACAACTAGAGAATCATGCATTGTTTATGAGCTCACTATTTGAGCACCTCATGTCCCTATTTGATTGGTCGGTGGTCAAACAGTGAGCTCATAAATAATTCATGATGCCCTAGCTTGCAGCCTGCTAGCCATCAAGATATTTCCTCATGAAATGATCATAAATGGGGAGTACCACAGAGTGAATATCAACAACAAAAAAAATAGAGATCAAACACTTCACACAATATATGTTATTTTATAAGCTTTTATTAAGACTAAATATATTATTTTATGAGCTCATTGTTTGAGCACCTCATGTCCCTATTTGATTGGTCAGTGCTCTGTTTGTTCTATTGACGTTATTAGATCAAATAGGGACATCAGTAATAAAATAATACACTTATTGTTTTGAATTTGAGCTCATAAAGATTAAGGTATCCTACTACTTTGAATTTCTATGTGCTTTAAGCCAATGAAATTTTTGTATTTTTATAATTTTGTAATTTTGAAAAAAAAAGTGTCATTTGTAATTTTTGTGAATTCAAAGAGCTACCGCAAAGACGACACTGCACTTTTATGTGGCATGAAGAGGGCATTATTTATGAGCTCACTGTTTGAGCACCTCAATTTTATTTTGATGGCATTTTTTGATTTAATGGCACAATATGAATGTTAATAGTGGCATTGTATACATCTTAGCATTTGGAATGCTTGATGAGCCGCGAACTTTGAGAGCTAGGGCATCGTTGCTATTACCTTCAATGCATTGTGTGAAGTTTTTGATCTCTCTTTATTTATTTTTCTGTTGATATTCACTATGTGGTACTCCTTGTTTATGATCATTTCATGAGGAAATGTCTTGATGGCTTATAGGCTATAAGCTAGGGCATCATACATTGTTCATGAGCTCACTATTTAATACTGGTATTGTTTACATCTTTTCATTTGGAATGCTTGATGACCTGCAAGCTTTGAGAGCTAGGGAATCATTTTTATTACCTTCAAGGCATTGTGTGAAGTGTTTGATCTCTCTTATTTGTTTTGTTGTTGATATTAACTATGTGGTACTCCTCTTTTATGATCATTTCATGAGGAAATATCTTGATGGCTCACGTGTTGCAAGCTAGGGCATCATACATTGTTCATGAGCTCACTATTTAATATCTGGCTAGGCCATGTAAATGGTACCAGGCTAACCCAATTAGCCCAACAAAATGTGTCATGTTTATCTTTGTCAAATACACTCGTTCATCATTTTGTTCTTGTTCTTCACACAAATATTGCATCAAAAGTAATATTAAATAATGATTCAAAGAAAAAAGAAACAACTACAATAGATCAAACCCCAAAAGAATACAGTCAACTACAATAGCTCACGGTCTCAATGAAATAAAAAGTGTATAAAACAATATATGGTGTACAATAGTAGCAAGCATGCAATGACAGCAATAATATTAGATGATGCCCGAGCTCAAATTCAAAATAGTACGTGTATTAATGTATGATCTAATAGCAACAACCTCATTGATCATTACCTTCACTCCTCCATCATTATAGAAGAGATAACTACCTACAACTAGGGCATCATGCATTATTTATGAGCTCACTGTTTGAGCACCTCATGTCCCTATTTGATTGGTCAGTGCTCAAACAGTGAGCTCATAAATAATGCATGATGCCCTAACTTGTAGCTCGCAAGCCTTCAAGACATTTCCTCATGAAATGATCATAAACGAGGAGTACCACATAGTGAATATCAACAATAAAACAAATAAAGAGAGATAAAAAACTTCACACAATATATGTTGTTTTATAAGATTTTATTAAGACTAAATATATTATTTTATGAGCTCACTGTTTGAGCACCTCATATCCCTCTTTGATTGGTCATTGCTCTGTTTGTTATATTGATGCTATTAGATCAAATGGGGACATCAAATAGGGATATCAGTAATAAAGTAATGCACTTACTATTTTGAATTTGAGCTCATAAAGATTAAGATATCCTACTATTTTGAATATCCATGTGCTTTGAGCCAATAAAATTTTTATCATCATGATGAAATAATAATGCATTAAATGTCTTACTTATGTCCCTATTTGATTGGAGAGTGCTTTGTTTGTTATATTGTCGCTATAAAAGTAGAATGGCAGTAGTGATTCAATGCATCTATAACCTCAACAATATGGTAGCATTGATCCAATAATAGAAAAGACATTACAAATGTCAAGCTCACAGTCTCAATGAAATAAAAAAATGTATAAAACAATATATGGTGCACAATGTAATACCCCAAAAATGGGCTATAAGTTCATTAATCTCCTACATCATCAAATCGAATGAAATCGACATAGAAGTCTTAATCTAAGGCACATCTAAACATCATCGAATCCTAATTGATTATCTTAAATTCTGCATCGAAGAATATTCCTAGCAATATTCCTAATTATCTTAATTATCTTTAATTTAATGATTATTTAGTGATAAATCACATTTATCCTAAGTTTGATTAATTAAATATTTTCATATTTAATTAATTAGATTTAATATCTTACCACTTAATTATTTAATTAAATTTAATTCTATCCATTATTAATTGTATTATTTAATTTTGACAATAAATCAAAATTTCTATCTTTAATTAATTAAATTCTTATTTAATTAATTAAAGCATGTTGTCATTATTTAATAATATAATTTTTAATAAAAGTTTGATAAAATAGTTAATTAACCTATAAATTAATTATTTTATATCAAAAATTAGTTAAGTTGAGCATAAATCACTTTATTTATTTATTAAATCATAATTATCCATGTGCACATTCAAGGACCAATTAAACTCAAATTGGAAAATCAATGCAAGTTGTTAGCTTTTTGAAACTCAACATCTTTTTGAGTTTTAAAGTTGATCTAAACTTCTAATTTGAGTTGAATTGTGCTTTTGCATAATTTTTGTGACTTAATTATCTGTTATTTAAAAATAACTCAAAAATCAACCTGAGTTATTTGAGTGATTTATGACTTTTTTCCATGCACCTCCAAGACCTGGATTTCTATAAAATCAAAGCCTCGGCTCTTCACAATTCATCTCTAATATCTTGCAAATTGCAAACTTACTCTGCAGGAATCATAGCATATCAGATTTGGAGAATTTGTACAATTGGAGCTTGAAAGATAAATTTGAGGATTCGAAGCTTTGTGAGATCAATTTCAAATTCATAGCTTTCATATTATTGTTAGAATTTTCATTCTCATATCATATCATTTCTAGATTAGCATTGCATATCAATTTTCATATTAGCAGAGATTCATATCAGTTTTCATCATATTATTGCATAGAAAATACCAAAAAAATAGATTAATTGCATTCAATTCATATTTCATATCAGTTTGGCATTCAAATCATTCATTTAAGTGTCATCTAGGTCACTGATCTTGATAACAATCTGAGAACATTAATCTCGCACCTACTAGAAGGCAATAAATCGCTTGGTTAAATTAGATTTCAATTTTGCACGATTTTGATTATAGCTAACCTCTAATATTTTACTAAAGTGTTGTATCTATAGATCAGATACAATTTTTACACACACATTTCTGGTGCCCACCGTGGGGCAACCCACCTTTACATACTAGTTTTGATTTTTTTGGAGAGCTAAAGCCTTAAAGTTTCAAAGATTTAATTTTATCTCTCAAATGACTTGGATTTTTGCTCTAAAATTTTTTTTGTAGGTTGAAAATATATTAGAGAAGCTACAGTAAAAACTTTAGAATTTTTTGAAATGTTTTGAATTTTTAATAATTTTTTCTTGAAATTCTAGAAAAAATTAATATCTAACACAAATTAGCATATTTTTCAGAAATTTTTATATTTTCAAAAAACTCTTTAAATTCTACAGGGGGTCCATTCTTTGTATTTTAAATTTGGATGCAATATAATAACTCAAATAGTCAATTTACAAAAACTATCCTATTTTGATAAAATGGGTCTCTAGGGCACAAATGAAGAGATTTTTCTAAAATTTTTACAGTTTTGGAAAGCTCTCTATTTTTTAGTAGGGGTCTTTGTTTAGAATTTCTATTTTTGTGATCAAAATCATTAAAAAAAAATTAGATCTTGTTGACTAGGTCAAATGCAGCAAAAAAAAATAAAGTTTTGTGATGGGTATGCACTTATTTTTTTTACATGGTTCAATGAATGATATGAGTTGTTATTTGAGTTAATTGCTAGTTATTATTGCTGATAATAATTGATTTTTAGAGCTAACCCTATGGTTTTCATAAGTTGAATATATTTTGCATATCTTGTTTGCTTGTTTGCTTGTTGGAGAGTTTGTCACTTGCTTGCATGGAAAAGCTCAACAAGAATTGCTAAAAATTAGGTAAAATCTACTAAGCACATTGCAAGGATCCTAGGTATTCTCCTTCATCTAATAACATTTCAATTTGAACTTAAAATAAATCTCTTATGTGTCTGGCTTGTGTGCATCTTTTCATGCTTTTGTCTATTTCTACACACTTGCATAATTGATACTAGGTTGTGACCCTTTAAGGATTCATTAAGTAGTCTTAGATACTTGTGATTGATCTTGATTTCTATCTTGAGTTATTGGACTCGCTAATCTACCGGCCCCTCATTCCACCCTGCGGTTGCAATCTCAGCGCCATAAAGGGGAGGGGTCTACAGGAGAGAAGCGTTAATTGTTCCACTTGGCAACCCATTTGTGCTTTTAGGAACTCACTTGTTTTTTAAGTTGGGGACTCATTTTCAGCTTATGTGAGGTGTTAATTGTTCCACCTTGTGGACTCATCCCATATTTTCTTTAAGTGTTAAGTGTTCCTCTTTCTGCTTTTTGGGTACTTTTGGTAGATTTACTTTTGGAAACATACATCTGTGCTCACATAGTAATTAGGCCCTATGAACACTATTCGTGATTCTTGAGAGATTGGATTCCTAGTGAAATCCTTCTTGATGATAGAATCCTTGTAGGTAGGGAGGATACTTAGTGAGTTTCACATTCAACTTGGTTTGTGCATCTTCTCTTATTGATCGATACATTCTCTCCCAAGAGAGGTTGATAGATCATATGGGGTTCACATCATGAGCTTTGGTGAATCAAAATTGGTTAGTGTGTCTTCTCTTATTGATCGATACATTCTCTCTCCGAAGAGGTTGATAAATCACATGGAGTTGACATCATAGACCTTGGTGAAGCAAAACTTTGTCTTAGTGTGTCAAATTAATCTTCTTGCTTTGTTTGGGTTAAAAGTGAAGAGGCATCAAAACCTTGGATCTGGAGCCAAGTCCCCTTGTGGTATCATACTGTGAGTCACCTTTAGAGAAGGTTAACTATAGCGGACAATCCCTTCATAGGGAAAACTGCGTTGACGGAACCTCAAGTGGTAACAGCCATTTTCATCGTGGTAGTGATAGCCACTATATAAATGTCCTTGTTGAAGAAATCTCCATGGGTATGGTTCATTGTTGGGTTGTCAGATCTCCCTAGCAGCTCCTGAAGATTAAGTTCTCAGACTATGTCAAAACCTTGGTGCACCGGGATTGGAGTTCACCCCTTTGGATCATAAAAGTTTCAGAGTCAAACCATTACTAAAAACCCTAGCGAGGCCAAATTTTCATTTTATAGGGTATATGTGCATTATTGCAAAACATTTTTGGAACATACACAATTAGCACTTCTGAGGATTAGAATGAATAAGTCACTTGATTGTTCATGCACAAGGTTGCTTTTTCCCTTGTTCATTATTTTCAGACATGCTTGAAATCACTTGCTTGCTATTGTGTGCTTGTTTATCTATCTGGTTACTGAAAATGAGCAAATCTGTTACAATCTAAATTTGAAAACTCTAAAATTTGCAAAATTTGAAGTAAAATCCTTTTCTGGAGTCAAAAGTCATCTCAGAAAGTTAGAAAATCATACGAGTTTCTATCAATTGTCATTTCATTACAACCCATCTATCGTATGATTGAGTACCCAGTGTCGTACAAGTTTCCATGCCAGCAAATTCTCAAAGTCAAAATCTTGCAACTATCATATGAGATTTTCAACTGTCATTTCATTGCTACCCAACTATCGTACGAGTTTTTCAACTATCATTTCATTGCTACCCAACTATCGTACAAGTTTTGCAACTATCATTTCATAGCATACCCCCTGTTGTACGAGTCTGCAGAGTGTTGTTTGGGAAATTTTTTAAAGTTGTCAAAAAATTGTCAGAATTGCCAGATATTTAGATTTTTTAGCCTATTTGCAGAATCTATCAAATAAATCATTGTGTCAAGAACAAAGCAGTAGCTATTGAGAATCAATACACATGTCTCAAAGAATCAGTACACAAGAGAAAGAAGTTCTAATCACCACTATGATGAAGCAGCTGCAAGATATGCAAGTACAGCTTGACAAACTTGAGAAAGAAAAAGAACCTAAAGAGTTCTCCATGGAATCTCTATACTCTTTTCCATTTGATAAAGACTTGTACATGTCACCATGCCCCCAAACAGAATTTGAGCAACATGATAACCCTTATGATACCTCTTCCACAGAGAGTGACACATCAAGCTTTGAAGACTATGATGACTATGACGATAGACAATGTAATGATACCTATGACACCTTTGTTCCTAAGAGTCCTCCTCATCGTGTGTTCCTACTTACTACAAATGGGCCGTCACATTGGATAGATCATGATGGTGATCCATATGATTCTGATTTTGAAAGAGATTTTGATGGCTTTTGTAGACAATACCTTGATTATGATCCATCTACTACTACTGAGGACTATAAAATGCATCGTGCTAGCTTGAAAAGTCAATACTATAATGATCTCTCCTCTAAGAACTCTCAAGCTGAAAATAAAGATTACACTCTCAAGCAAGATCATCTTAATGTTGGACCTTTGTCTTGTGATGGTTCCCTTCCATCTCCTACTTCCTCCAATACTCGTACATTTCCTAAAGCTTCTGAGTCTTTCAAATCTTTCACAAAACCTTCATCCGACACAAGCCCTGATACTTTTCATGCGGTTCCCTATAGTTATCCTCTAGGGCTACCTCTTAAAGAAACTCAAGCTAACCTTCACTTGGCTGAAAATACTTTCAATAATGATAAACCTAAAGAGCCTAAGCCTTCATATGCTATAATCCCTACTTCAGCTAGTCCTCCACCATCTCTTCCAAAGTCTTCCATACAATCCCAACATGCTTCCTTGTCCTTAAAAGTGGCTCCATGTCAAGAGGACTCTAAAAATGATGAAGAAAAGAACATAAAGAAAGATCAAGATCAAGAACCCTCCATGTCATCCACTCCTTTTCACAATGTCTCTTATCTGCCTCAGGGTTTTTTTGATCCTACAGTCCCTTTTTCATGCATTCAACCATGTCTTAAGTCTTCTCCTAAGCAAGATCATGCTACTACTTACACTGCTGAGCTTATTGATGATAGTGATGTTACTTCCAATGTTAACCCTATTGAAAATCAAGAGAAAAATGATACGCTTGTGCTATCCAAAGCTCCTTGTCGAGATCAAAGTTTTCCATCTTCTTGTTCTACCACTCCATGTTCACTTCCACTTTCTACTCTTCCTAAGTCTTTGCAAGCTTTGAACAATCCTATCAAAGAAGGTGCTCATATTCAAGATGTCCATGATTCTATTGAAAATTCTAATGCTCACTCTAAAGATGCTGATGTCCTTGGTTGTCATATAAATGTTGATGAACTTGTTAATTATCCTTTTGCATCTTCCACTTCCATTCTAGGACCTCTTCCACCACTACTAAAGGCTTCACGTCTACCTTCCATCTTGGGTCCTTATGTCCCTTCACTTTCCCCTCCTAACTGTTGGAAATATTCAGAAATTAACCAAGTTACTGAGAGGGGAGGGGTGAATCAGTAACTCCAAATTTTCTTGCAATTACAAATGTATTAACATATAGTCCACTTTTTCCTTATGCATATAGAAAGCATGAAACTTAAAAGCATTCACAACAATGACACATAGATTTGGTTACCCAGAAACCTTCCAAAAAGAAAGTAAAACTGGGGTGGGGATGAAACACACAAAGCTTTAGTACTGCAGAATAAAGTTGGCCAGTTAAGGCTTACAATTTGATCACTTCTGATGATATGCCCTGCTAGGAGCAATAAGGATTGCTAAATCCACCCTATTAAAAGATTTACAAACATACAATGAAGTATGCACTCGGTAAAGAGATTTTACAAAAGACTGTTAAGTCTACCTAGTTAAAAGATTTTAGTACTGATTCACCTGTTAGGATGAAACAGTAGATCTCTTACTTTGCAACTGGATTGCTGATTGAGATTCGCTGATGTACTGATCACCTTCTGTGATGAATTTGTCTTTGTTGTTCCCTATACTGCTGTAGCCCTTTGTAATTCGCTTATCTCTACCTTTCTTTCTTTTTCACATTCATACTCATTTTATTACATCTTGACATTTTTACAACATTGTTTATATACAAGTCTAAACAATTAATTACAATCACAAAGTCAGCTTGACAAATAAACATAAGTGCCACTAAGTCGGCCCAAGTATGGTTACACGGTTCCTGCAAACTAACTCGGTGACTTTCTGATACTCGGCATCCACTGCACTACTCGGCATCGTCATGCACTCGGTAGAAGTGAAGGCATGGTTCATACTAACCACTCGGTAGGTTTTGAACTCGGTAAATACTAGTGACTCGGTAGACATAATGTTACTCGGTTTACACTGTCCTGCTCGGTTTGCACTATCTTGTTCAGTTTACACTGTCTTGCTCAGTTTGCACTATCTTGCTCGGTTTGCACTGTTCTGCTTGGTTTGCACTGTTCTACTCGGTTTGCACTGTTGTACTCGGTTTGCACTGTTCTACTTGGTTTGCACTGTTCTGCTCGATTTGCACTGTTCTGCTCGGTTTGTACTGTTCTGCTCAGTTTGCACTGTTCTGCTCGGTTTGCACTCAAAATGCAAATAAGTGTTGTCACTAGTGGCAATTCTGCTTAATGCCAACAATCTCCCCCTTTGGCATTAGTGACAAAAATACTTATTGCCCAAAACTTATATACATGAATCATGCTGAGATTTATTTTTGATTTTTTTTTTCAAAATTTGTCTTTGTCATAGGGCTTTATACATTATCTCCCCCTTTCAATGTGCTAACTTTTTCTTCTATACAAATCTTCTTCTATACATATCTCCTTCTATACATATCTCCCCCTTTTTTACGATAATGCCAAAGGTGTATTACAAGTGATTTACAGAGAGAATCCAAAATTTCATAGAAAATCAGAATGTACCTTCATTATTAGTGCCAGGGTTCTGTCCCAATTTTCTTGCAGAATCTTGCATGTTTGGATTGCAATTTGGACTTCTGCAGAGAGTTCAATCATGTGATCTGCTATAGAGAATTGATTGTCATGAATCAATGTTTTGGAATGTTCAATGTGCTTATACATTGTATTCATGATGGGAAGGATCGTGTTCTGGATGTCTAGCAGTGTGGACCGGATCCTTGTGTCTTCTTTCAGTAGATCTGACTGCATATTTGATAGGTATGAGATTTTCATGTGATGAGCAGAGCTTGAACTTGGTTCAAGTTGCAGCTTCTGTATGCTAATCTTCATATCCTCATCCATTTTATTCATTTTATCCTTGACATCCTTTGTGAACTCGGCAATATTGCACAGTCTAGCCAAAAGAGAGGTGACATTCGAATAGGTAGATTCAATGTTTGACAAAACTGAAGACAATTCCACTTGATTAATAGCTATGTGTGAGCAATGTGCTCAAGCACTTTATTGTTGAATCTCTTCTCGTCTCTTTCAACTAACTTTTCTATCCCAGATGAATCCTCATTGCATTTATTTACTGCTTCTGCTAATTGTAGAAAAACATGTTGAGAGGAGTCTACTTTAATACCTAATGCATCAGACAAAATGTCTTTAGCATCCTTAATAATTTGATATTCCTTGTCTCTCTCCTCTTTAAGCTTCTTTTGCTTTGCTTTCCTTTGGAGGATTTCACCTATATTTTGCATTTGGTCCGCTGATAGATTTGCAAAATCTAATGTTGGAATCTCTATTTCTTCATCTAGGTCTATATCCTCTACTATATTCTTACCCAAAAATTTTATACTCGGTTGAGCCTTAGGCTTATCTGTACTTAATGCCTTAGTAGTGGTGACAGTAGACATAGTAGGACTAGCTATAGAGACTGGCATACTATCTACTGGAGAACTTAAAGTATTTACACTTGTAGAATCAAAAACTGGAATACTTACTGCTGGAAAACTTGATGAAGTGGGAGACTGCAACTCAGTAGAAGAAATGGTGGTTGCTTCTGTTGTTTCTATAGGTGATTGGAAAAAAGTTGAAGTTGTCACAACCATGCTTGAAGGTGTCTTTGGGCTAGATGTAGAAACTTTTACTGGAGAGGTAGGAAGTGATGCAATGACTTCTACTACTATCCTCACAGTATCATCTACCTCAGTGGCTTCTTCTTGTTCATCACTATCATCTTCAATATCTTTTATTATTACTGTTTCAATACTCGGTTGGTGAAGATGGTATATGTTCTTCCATGTGGCATTTTCAGCCTTCACAACCGATTCAATATTGTTGATCAGAATCAAACAAGTATTGAACTTTAGTGTCATCTTATTTTCATTTTCCTTTAATGCCTTCTTTATTTCATCATTTTTCAAGCTCAGCATTAACTGTCTCAGGGTTTGATCAAATATGTCTATTACATTTTTCTTTGCATTGCTCCATCTCATTTTTATTGGATCTAATAAGACTGCTAGAACCTGTGGGGCTATTTCATCAGGAGAGTATTTCCACTGTCCCATCTTTTCAATAACAACATCTTCTATTTCCTTCTGTTCTGTTTCCGATCTGGTTTCATATTTAAAAGATTTTATGTTACTTACTCCAGATCCTGATCCTTCTCTAAAAAGTTTGATCCTCTCTTGAAAGTTTAGAGGAGGCCTTTTGAATACTATATCTTTGTCTTCCTTGTCTGCCTTGTCTGCCTTACCACTTGCACTTCTCCTTGTAAATACAGTAGTGGGAGGCTTAGGTGCCTTAGTGATGAATACCTTTCCTTTCTTCTTTGCAGGTTCTGGTTTCTCTATTTTCTCATCCTTTTCCTCTTCTTCTTCATCATTTTCTCCTTTGTCTTTGGTTAGCATTTGCATTTTGGCTATCCTCTTCTTTCCTTTGTTTACCACCTATGGAAGCTTTATGTTTAATTCAATTCTCACCTTTTCTTCATCATATGTTCCAAAATATGGAGCTTTGGGATTAACAGGCTGATTAAGAAGGGCTTCAATGATATTCTTGGTTTCATCAATATTTACCTCATAAGGAAGAGGTTTTACATATACAATCCTCAGTTTAGCTGCTTGAATATATACATTGTCATAGTCTACCATGAAACAAATGTCATCCTTATAATCTTCCACCAACTTCTGTGGAATCCAGAATCTATCATTCATTTTCTCTTTGAAAGACTCAAAATAACTATCCATGACGCTTTCAAAATTTTCACCCATTTCTGAGATGTATTCATTTATCTCATAAAGGACTGGCACATCTTTTCTCCATACAACTTTTCCTTTGGAAGGGAAGAATTTCTGAACATAGAAGAATAAACAGACCAGTAGAGATCCAAACTTACATGGATTGTTTTTGGAAGTTTGAATGCTTTCCATGTTTTTGTTAAACTATTTTAACAATAAATCTGCAAGGTCAAATGATAAGTTATTCTTGACCACTTTGTATGCTAGGTCAATAGCTTCATAGGAGACACTATTCTATCGACTTGAACTATATATTTTATGGGCAATTATGTGTGTACCAAACTTTAGTTCAGCATCGGTAATGCTGCTAACTTTCATGCCTCTACCGTCCCACTCGGCTAGGGTTTTCTTCTCCAGTTCCGACCGACCTAGGGTTTTGGTAGTTTTTGCTTTGTTCAACATGGGAAGACTGGTGATTTGATGAATCATCTTCTTGGTGATCTCTATGGGTTGCTCAAGCCAAATCTTTCCATCATGTACACGGCTGAGAATGTATCTAACCCATTTCTCTCGAAAGTTTCGAGCTAAATGTGCAATGTGAACTAATCCCTTATCTTCCAGATGTTTGTGCTCGGGTTTTAGAATACCATCCACACACAATTCCTCACGCACAATATCTAGCTCTAGGTTTCCCATTTCTTGAATTGCACAATTGAAATGATTGTGAATATCATTAATAAGTAGTACCTTAGGAGGAATCTGAGATTGAGCTCCATTCGGGTCTAGGGCTGCTGCAATTGCAGGCACAATCTTGAAATCTGGTGCTCTCCATTCCATTGGACTAACATTTCTAATCCTTTCTTCGCTGAAGTGTTGGATGATGCCATGGTAGCTCACAGAAAATTCTTTTCGTAAAAGTATTTGAATCGCTGGATTGCTCTTGAAATTTTCTGCTCTCAAAGTGCTAAAGTTCGCGGTGAGGAATGAGTTCAATTTCTTGCCTTTTGTTTACAACTCTGTCTTTAATGCTCAGTACAAATTAGGGTATGAATTTTGACAGACTGTCACCCACTAAGAATTAATTGCTCGGTAAAGACTTCGCAACTCGGTGAACTTGAGAATTCATATTGCTCCGACCTCGCTCAGTAAAGACTGGTACCGACCTTGCTCGATGAAAAATAATACCGACCTTGCTCGGTAAAGACTGATACCGACCTTTCTGTGATCTTATTGCATCTTGTATGCTGATTTAGATCTTTCTTTTAATTCAGTTCTGGAACTGCTTGAAGTTTGTCTATGAGAATACAGTTCCAGTGCTTTCTTGGAAATTTAGTTTGAGTCGGTAGAGCCACCCATTCCATTACTTGGACTAGTTTTCTCGGTAGATTTAGGAATCCACTTTTGTCTCACCTGTTTCCTGACCTTAGTTGCTTCATTCTTCTTTCCATCTTCAACTTCACTAGCATTCATGCAATTTTTGGCTATGTGACTAAGTTTAGTGCATTTGAAGCATCTTACGGTAGTATCTCTTTTCCTTAGATGATGTTTTATGCAGTTCATGCCAATGTGTCCATATTCTCCACAGTAATGACATCTACACCAAGTGTTGTAGTCCCATCCAAACATTGCTTTCATAATTTGTTCTGCTGGATTGAATGTTTTGGATCTGCACTCGGATGCTTTGTGACCTTGTTTGTTGCATTTGTGACAATTACCTCTGAATCTTGGTTTTTCCCTGCATTCATTTGCTTTGTGACCACGTTGATTGCAGTTGTAGCATTTTCCATTGAATTCTTCTTTTTCATTGCTCCAACATTTATTTGAAGTATGTCCTATTTTACCACAATGATTACAAGTAGGTTTCT
Source organism: Chamaecyparis obtusa (assembly GCA_027943335.1). Taxonomy (NCBI): domain Eukaryota; kingdom Viridiplantae; phylum Streptophyta; class Pinopsida; order Cupressales; family Cupressaceae; genus Chamaecyparis; species Chamaecyparis obtusa. Next base: position 994,332 of record BSBK01004338.1, read on the forward strand.
GATTTCTTTGAGTACCTTGCTTAGAAGATTCACCTTCTCCTTTGTATCCAAGTCCTGCTTTTCCTTTCTGCCTATGAATATTTCACTCATACAGCTGATTCAAGTCTTCTTGGCTTTTCAGCATTCCTTCATTGATTTGTTTTTCGGCATTTAGGTCATCCACCAATCTTAGATTGATTTCTTTTTCAGATCTTAGTTCTTCTCTTGTGCTTTCTATTTCTGATCTTAGATTCAGAATTTCCTCATTTGTATGGGAGATCTGATCAATTAGGTTTTCTAGCTGAAGGGTTTTATTTTGGACTTCATTGTTCCTTCCATCTAATTCATCTTTCAACTTGTTTCTTTGTTCTAAGATCTCACAAAATCTTGTTGAGTGTAGCTCTTGTTCTCTTTTTAATTTTCTCACTTCTTCCTGCAGAGACCCATTCTTTTCTAGGAGTTCTTTGACAGCATTGTTTGCTTCATCTGAGCTATTTGAAGGAAAAAGATCTTCAATCTTTTCTTCAATGTAATTTTGATCATTCATCTAATTTGCAAGTTCCTTCCTTCTTCTTAGGGATTGGGAAAGATGTTTGTTTGCTTCTTTAAGTTTAGCTATAGCCATTTCCAGATCTAGCTTTTCATTTTCAATCACCTTGTTCAGTTTGAATACCTCCATTGTCCTTGATCTTTGCTCAAGCTAGTTAAGCTTTATCTTGAGAACCAACTCTACTCTGATACCAATTGTTAGAAATATTCAGGAATTAACCGAGTTACTGAGAGGGGAGGGGTGAATCAGTAACTCCAAATTTTCTTGCAATTACAGATGTATTAACATATATTTCACTTTTTCCTTATGCATATAGAAAGCATGAAACTTAAAAGCATTCACAACAATGACACATAGATTTGGTTACCCAGAAACCTTCCAAAAAGAAAGTAAAACTGGGGTGGGGATGAAACCCACAAAGCTTTAGTACTGCAAAATAAAGTTGGCCAGTTAAGGCTTACAATTTGATCACTTCTGATGATCTCCCCTGCTAGGAGCAATAAGGATTGCTAAATCCACCCTGTTAAAGGATTTACAAACATACAATGAAGTATGCACTCGGTAAAGAGATTTTACAAAAGACTGTTAAGTCTACCTAGTTAAAGGATTTTAGTACTGATTCACTTGTTAGGATGAAACAGTAGATCTCTTGCTTTGCAACTGGATTGCTGATTGAGATTCGCTGATGTACTGATCACCTTCTGTGATGAATTTGTCTTTGCTATTCCCTATACTGCTGTAGCCCTTTGTAATTCGCTTATCTCTGCCTTTCTTTCTTTTTCACATTCATACTCATTTTATTACATCTTGACATTTTTACAACATTGTTTATATACAAGTCTAAACAATTAATTACAATTACAAAGTTGGCTTGACAAATAAACATAAGTGCCACTAAGTCGGCCCAAGTATGGTTACACGGTTCCTACAAACTAACTCGGTGACTTTCTGATACTTGGCATCCACTACATTACTTGGCATCATCATGCACTTGGTATAAGTGAAGGCACAGTTCATACTAACCACTCGGTAGGTTTTGAACTCGATAAATACTGGTGACTCGGTAGACATAATGTTACTCAGTTTACACTGTCCTGCTCGGTTTACACTATCTTGTTCGGTTTGCACTATCTTTCTCAGTTTGCACTGTCTTGCTTAGTTTGCACTATTCTTCTCAGTTTGCACTATTCTACTCGGTTTGTACTGTTCTACTCAGTTTGCACTGTTCTACTCAGTTTGCACTGTTCTGCTTGGTTTGCACTGTTCTGCTCGGTTTGCACTGTTCTGCTTGATTTGCACTTAGAATGCAAATAAGTGTTGTCACTAGTGGCAATTCTGCTTAATGCCAACACTAACTCTCCTAATTCGCCATCCATCTTGGGTCCTTACATACCTCCATCTCCTATCTTTCCTCAAGATCAACATAGATGCATACCCTTGAATCCTTTTCATCCACCCACCCATCTAAACTAGTCATATCCTCCTTCTTCCACAAGTCCCAAGTCTTTTGGAAGTAACTTGAATGTTCAATACAAGAAAAAGAAGTAATACAAGAATTCATCAAAAAAAAAAAATCACCATGTCTCCTCTAATCGACATGGAAATATAAAGTCAAAAGAGATATCTAAGAAAAAAACTACAAGACAAGTATGGGTTCCAAAATCCATCATTGAAGATATTCTCTCTAGATCATCAAAGGGAAATAAAAAGCCTATGGCTATATGGATTCCAAAGTCTCTCTTGAAAGAGTCTGGGGTTGAGCAAAAAGTTAAATTGACATTCAAGCTTCCAAAGACTTCCACTTCATCTTCTTCCAAAAGCATTCCTCCATTCCATGCGCCTGAACCACAACCTTTGATATTCATTCACCATATTCCTTCACGTATTCCTTCATTCATGATTCCTCCATCCTCTCACCACCCTTCAAGGTATGTGTTGATGTTGAACTTTCCTTCCTTTCCATCTACCCTTTCACAATCCTTCCATGCATTATCCTTCTACCTTCTATCATTTTTCCTCATTTGCCTATTCCTCCTATCTTCCAACCTCACTCGCTTTACATAAAACCTTATTCTCCATTTTTCTCTTCCATCTCCCTTTCCCTATCAACATCTTTGAGCATATCATTTTAATTCCTTGGCATATCATGGTTTATCCTTTCAAGGAGCATTATCTAAAAAGCTTGCCTTCTTCCAAAAAAAATAGAAAAAAATTGAAAATGTGCCTTGGTGAAAACTTGGAAACAGGTGCCTTGATAGCAAAAGTAAAGAGAAATAAATTCATCCTATGGTGAAAACCACTCCCTTGTGGCACCTTGGATAAGTACCATGATGAAAACCTGGCAATCAGGCATCATGCGTAGTTCTTCTACATATTTCATCCATTCCATCTTCTCTCTTTGATCTTGACAATGTTGATCTATGCACAAACATTTGGCTATCTTGTGAGCTATTTTACAGTGATCTTTCTTTCATTCCCTTCCTATTTAGCTTTCATATTTATTTTCCTCCATTCATTTTCACCTATCGCTATCCTTTTCTCCTTTGGTCTTGATCTAATAAAAAAATAAAAAAGAGAGTAAAACATAGTGCTATGAAGCCTCTTGGCATGTCTACTCCTTTGGATTGCATCCTTTCCTACTCTTGCATTATGATTTTGTGACTTACCTATGCTAGCCTTTCATTGCTTGTCCAAATGCACTTTACATGACAATTTTTCTCTAGCTTGGGTATTCTTGAGGAGTTTGCCCTTGAAGATTTCTTCCCTTCATTATCTTTTATTCTCTTGTCTTCCATCTCTTCCACCAACTTGTCAATCCCTCTTGTTCTTCACCTTGCTAGACATTGGGACTGCATGATATAATCTTGCTTGGGAGTTTGCAATGGAAAAAGATGCTATCAAGTATACCAAGTATCAGAACTAGTATTAGAACAATTATTAGAATCATTATCAAAATCAGTATCAGAATCAGTATCAGAACCAGTATCAGAACAATTATCATAATTAGTATCAGAATTAGTATCAGAACCAGTATCAGAATAATTATCAGAATCAATATCAGAACTAGTATCAAAACAAGTATCAGAATGAGTGTCAGAACAAGTATCAGAACACCTACTGGGGCTACACCTTTTTCTTTAGTTTATGGGTCTGAAGTGATACTACATATTGAGGTTGAAATCCCATCACTAAGAATCAGAATGCATGGTCTAGTAACTGATGATGACTACAGAGTGTCTAGGTTCCAAGAACTTGAACTACTAGATGAGCACAAAAAAGCAGCATATGATCATCTCAGAGTATATCAGAAGAGAATGTCTAGAGGCTACAACAAGAAAGTCAAACACAGAGAATTTTAGGTTGGCGATCTAGTCTTGAGAGAAAATCCTAAAAATCAATCCCATCGAGAATGCAAGGGGAAGTTCAAACCCAACTGGCTGGGTCCCTTTGTCATCACTGCTACTTTTGGCTCTAGTGCCTATCAACTCTCAACGACTAAAGAAGAACAGGTTCGAGAACCAATCAATGTTCTCCATCTGAAGAAATTCTACACCTAAGGCATTCGGTCTATGGTAAAATGTCCTAAAAAAATTATAAAAATCAAAAAAAATTTTGAAAAAATGAACATCTTGGTGAAAACCTAGCAATAGGTGCCTTGATGATTCACAAAAAAATCAAAAAATATTAAAAATTCAAAAAAAAAATTGAAAAAAATGAAAAATAAAAAAAATTGAAAAAAAAAAAAAAAAAGTTGCCTTGGTGAAAACCTGGGAACAGGCGCCTTGGTAGCAAAAATAGAATCTCTACCAAGATGGTGAAAACCTGGCAAACAGGTGCCACTTGTTTCAAAATGCTCCATCTATCAATGCAATCTTGGTCTTTCCCAGCTTTTAGTCTTTCTTTAGTTTGTACATATCTCCCGGTTTGTTTTTGCATTTCTAGTTTTCAATAAGTCGATTTGTCCACAAATCTGCTCAAGTGTTTGTATCCTATCAATGTTCAAACTTTGGGGCAATCAACGTCATATCCTATGGCCTCCAGTATATCTTCGACATCTCATATCTAGTCAGAGTCTTTTGAAGCTTCATTTGAGTCAGTCAAGTCGGTCTTGTCTCCAGAAAGGATTTTGCATCTACAACAATAATCAAACACAAACTGAAAACAATTTGTGCTTTTCATGCTTTTATCTCCTTGTATGCTTACTAATTCGCATTAAGATTTTTTCATATTGTGTCCCTTCGAGCTCTTCGATGATGTCCTTTGCAGGATTTAGAGAGTGATGACTAGGGGCATAATCTTTTCTTTGTTTTCTGCTTGTATGTGAAAATCTAAACAACTTTGGAAATTCTAGATTGAAATGGTGTCCAACTGTAAGAGCCTCTATCTCAAATTGGATGGCCATGCATACCTTGACCATTGATACCTAGAAAATTCAAGGAAGTTTGATCTAACTATTATCTTTTTGAGTGAGTTCTTTCTCCTACTGTGAAATGCCATCTTACCTAAGGCTATGAACGATAAAGGGTCACTACGGGTAATTCACATTGGATTTAGAATAATCTCTTAGCTGTTTGATGTGTTTGTAATGCAAGGCGTATTCAGGTCATCATGACGTTCATGTTTTGATGCTTATACAAATTGCTATATCAAAATGGACATGATACTCAGGTCATCTTGGCACTTGTGCCTTGGTGCTTATATCTAATCCGACATTTCGAAAACAAAATCAATATTCATATGTCCATGGTTTCATAATCAGTGGGTGTTGTATTGATTCTTGCGCATACAAATTGATATTTATATGTCTATGGTTTCATAGCTAGTGGGCATTGTATTGATTTATCCAGTTACCTAAAAGTTCAACAATGATAACAAATCGACACATGATCAGTGACTAGGTCCTAGGTCTTAGGTTGTATTTCATTTTGCATGTCTCTTTGCATTTTGCATGTTTGCATGATCTCACAATGGCTAAATGAACTTCAATGCTTAAACAATTCTCCACTTGCATCTTCAAATCTAACAAGAGTTGAATCTCACACGAAGGTTCCTCCAACGAAACAGCAAGTAGAATCTTTTTTTTTGGGATCAAAATCAAAATCTGAGATCATTCATATTGTCAACTACTTGCATAATTGACCTTCATGCATCACAGAAATCCAGAATTCAACTTAACTTCTTATCTTACATCAAACTATCACAATTTCAACTTGGTCAACTATGGTCAACTCATAGTTTCACCTAGTCAAACTTGGTCTTTTTGGACCTTCCAACGATGCAGAATGCATTCTCAGACGTGTTTAACCACTTCTCAAATCAATTTGCATGCTTCTAAACCATTTAACGCTGACTTTTCTTGTCAGATTTCAATTTTAATCCCGAAGGGGGCATGGTATTGCATATCATTCAAAGTCTGTAATCAAATTTGAAATCATATCTTTATGGAAATCATATCTTCCTCAGTAATCAAGACAACAACCACGTCTAGTTACTGATTCATCAAAAAAGACCTCATCGCTCAGGGTAAATCTATCATCACTTGGGGCATATCAGATTCATCGTCGATCCATATCAATCTGGTATTCTCCTAATCTTGTAAACTATATCAGTTTTTGCAACCATTGGATCATAGTGTTCTTTCCTTGGTTCTTCGGCAACTGAAGGATTCAGATGTGATACCTGCTAGTTCTGCTAAGACAATTGAGTCTAGAACCGGTCACTCACTTATTTGCAATCCTAAGGTTTGGAATCAGGCGTTTTGACACTTTTTCGCAATCATCGGTTCATCGCTGCTATAGTGAATATTATCTTTGGTCATTCAAGACCTATTATCTCCATATCAAATCAATATCAATCAGCTTCTGTCTCATATCAATTATCAATTTCAAACATCAGTTTCATATCTGTATCAAACACAGACTTTCTTTGAACCACTGCGCTTCGCACAGTAATTCAAAGAGGGGCAAAATGTAATACCCCAAAAATGGGCTATAAGTTCATTAATCTCCTATATCATCAAATCGAATGAAATCAACATAGAAGTCCTAATCTAAGGCACATCTAAACATCATCGAATCCTAATTGATTATTTTAAATTCTACATCGGGTAATATTCCTAGCAATATTCCTAATTATCTTAATTATCTTTAATTTAATGATTATTTGGCAATAAATTACATTTATCCTAAGTTTGATTAATTGAATATTTTCATATTTAATTAATTAGATTTAATATCTTGCCACTTAATTGTTTAATTAAAGCATGTTGTCATTATTTAATAATATAATTTTTAATAAAAGTTTGATAAAATAGTTAATTAACCCATAAATTAATTATTTTATTTCAAAAATTAGTTAAGTTGAGCATAAATCACTTTATTTATTTATTAAATCATAATTATCCATGTGCACATTCAAGGACCAGTTAAACCCAAATTGGAAAATCAATGCAAGTTGTTAGCTTTTTGAAACTCAACATCTTTTTGAGTTTTAAAGTTGATCTAAACTTCTAATTCGAGTTGAATTGTGCTTTTGCATGATTTTTGTGACTTAATTATCTGTTATTTAAAAATAACTCAAAAATCAACTTGAGTTATTTGAGTGATTTATGGCTTTTTTCCATGCACCTCCAAAGCCCTGAATTTCTATAAAATCAAAGCCTCAGCTCTTCACAATTCATCTCTAATATCTCACAAATTACAAACTGACTCTGCAGGAATCATAGCATATTAGATTTGGAGAATTTGCACAATTGGAGCTTGAAAGATAAATTTGAGGATTCGAAGATTTGTGAGATCAATTTCAAATTCATAGCTTTCATATTATTGTTAGAATTTTCATTCTCATATCATATCATTTCTAGATTAACATTGTATATCAATTTTCATATTAGCAGAGATTCATATCAGTTTTCATCATATTATTGCATAGAAAATACCAAAAAAATAGATTAATTGCATTCAATTCATATTTCATATCAGTTTGGTATTCAAATCCTTCATTTAGGTGTCATCTAGGTCACTGATCTCGATAAAAATCTGAGAACATTAATCTCGCACCTACTAGAAGGCAGTAAATTGCTTGGTTAAATTAGATTTTAATTTTGCATGATTTTGATTATAGCTAACCTCTAATATTTTACTAAAGTGTTGTGTCTATAGATCAGGTACAATTTTCACACACACACACAATAGCAGCAAGCATTCAATGACAACAATAACATTGCATGATGCTCGAGATCAAATGCAAAATAGTAAGTGCATTAATGTATGATCTAATAGCAACAACCTTATTGATCATTACCTTTCACTCCTCCATCATTATAGAAGAGATAACTACCTCTAGAACTAGGGCATCATGCATTGTTTATGAGCTCACTATTTGAGCACCTCATGTCCCTATTTGATTGGTCGGTGCTCAAATAGTGAGCTCATAAATAATGCATGATGCCCTGACTTGCAGCCCAGAAGCCATCAAGACATTTCTTCATGAAATGATCATAAACGGGGAGTACCACATAGTGAATATCAAAACAACAAAACAAATAAAGAGAGATCAAACACTTCACACAATATGTGTTATTTTATAAGATTTTATTAAGACTAAATATATTATTTTATGAGCTCACTGTTTGAGCACCTCATGTCCCTATTTGATTGGTCGATGCTCTGTTTGTTATATTGATGCTATTAGATCAAATAGGGACATAGAATTTGATATCAACCTATCATATATCCATTCAAAATGATATAACTCCATTTGAATAAACATACATGCCAACCATTTGACAAAATTTCCATATGAAATCTAGAGCAATGCATTAATTTTATAGAGAATTTATGATTTATAATGCCCCTTGATTTATAGTGAATTAATTTTATAGTGAATTAATTATTTATAATTCAGTTGTAGCAACTCAATGTGTTTGAACTCAAGAATACCCCTTACTTGGTTTTCTACAAAGCCCTTGGTGAAATCTGTCAGAAAATGAGAAGCTATGAGAAGGTGACATGAAGTTAATGAAAGGAGGCATCTCCAATTTGTTTTGTAGATATACACATTAAGGATCATGTCATATAATACAAGGTAATTCAATCAAAATAGGGAGACAATCACTAGATTGTTGTCTAAATTTCAAAGAGAAGGTGATGACAAATGTTATTGTCCATGTAAGAGTTGTAACATCTTAAAGACAAGAAGAATCAAAATCAAAATAGCAAAGAGACATTGTAGGGAGAATCATCACATTGAAGGGGGGTTTGATTATAATCCAGTGGTAAGTTGTTTGTTATATTATTTTCACAATTAATATACATATGAACCATAGAAGGAGGTTTGATTATCACATTGAAGGGGAGTTTGATTATCATCATTTTTATATAGGTCAATCTCCCCAGTGTGAATATAGAGGAACATGGAGGTGTGAGTCTTGAAGTTGAAGATCATGATCCCATGGAAGATGATGATCATACATCAGAAAACACATTTAAAGATGATGGTATGAATGCATTAATCATTGACACATTTGGTACTGGTGTTGCTGGTGCTAGTGTTGATGATGATTATGATGAGGATGAAATTGATGATGTCCATGATATACCTCTACTTGAGAAGGTGGACATGACCCTTTACGAAGGATCCCAATCTACTCTTCTCTCTTTTGTATTGTTGTTGGTGAATTTGAAGGTTATGAATGGTTTATCCAACATAGAAATGTCACGTATGCTAAGGTTTGTCATTATAGTCTATAAAAGGTGAAACATGTACCATTAAGATTGTTTATAATAATGAATTATATTATTTTTTGTAGATTGATATGTGACTTTCTATTACCACCATCAAATGTTATCCCTCGCTCGTACCAAGAATTATGTGCCACTATGAAACATATTGGAATGGAGTATCAAATAATAGATGCTTATCCCGAAGATCATATTATTTATTATAAAGAACAGGAAAATGCAACAGAATGTCCTGAATGCCATACAAGCAGATATTGAGATGATCAAGTGAAAAAAAAGGTGCCTCGCAAGGTTCTTCATCACATCCTCATTATTCCATGTCTGAAACAATTATTCAGGTGCAATAGCTTGGCACAATTTATGGATTACCATGCACACGACAGGATTTGAGATGACATTATTCGAATGTCTGTGAATGGTTCATCATTTATGGACATAGAAGAAAAGTGGCCACACTTTAAAGAGGAACCTCAAAATCTCAGACTTTCTCTGGCAGCAGACGGTGTCAATCCACATGGAGAGATGAGATTCATTTTCTTGGTGTGGCCTATTTTTGTTATAAATAATAACCTTCCTCCATGGATATCAATAAAGAGAGAGCACATTATGTTGGTAATGATTGTTCCAGGTATCTTATTATTTTATAGTTATCTACATGTAATTATAAGTCTTGGAGTGAAATGGCCACAATAATTATCTGATGTTGTTAATTCAACTAGGTAAGTACCAAGTGAAAGATATGAATGTATATATTGCGCCTCTTATCGATGAGTTGTTGGTGTTATGGAATGTTTTCACTATGTATGACATCTCCCGACCAATTAAACAAAGACAATTTAAATTCCATGCAATGCTTGTGTGGACAATTCATGATGCTCTAGGGTTGACACATTTCTGTGGTATGTTATGGTGAATTCTAGTTGTACGTGATAATTCTAATTCTAATGATTGTTTTATATGTACTACTCTTATTCACCTTGTTTTATATGTCCTACTTATATGAGATTTGCTTCAACTAATTTTCTATTTCCTTGCACATTAATGATGTTAAATCACAGGGGATTCTCTTTGTTCCCTGCAATGGAGTGAGATAATTCTGAATTGCTTAGTAATTTCTTTTTATTGCATGGTTGTCTTTGGTTTGTCATTTTGTTTTGAATGTCTAGTGATTTAAACCAAAGATTTTGACTTAGCCAAAAAATGTGCAAGTCTACATTAGTATGTTTTTTTTTATTGTAATTATAGTTAGTATGAATGAACAAAATAATGAAAATACAATATTTGTGATACTGCAATATTTGTCGAAATAGTGTTGATGACTTCAGTCAATGCGCCTATGTGTCAATGTGGTGTTGGCTCATGCATGTTGAAGATGTCACGCACAACAAGTAATCCTGGGCATCAATTTTGGGTTTGCCCAAATAGGAAACAAGTCTGGATATGTAATTATATTTTATGATTTGAAAATAATGTGACAACTGATTAATCATTTTATGAAGAAATGATGTACATTTGGTATTGTAAGGAAATAGTGGATGCCAATACTTTCGGTGAGTCAATCAAACCACATTTACATCTACCCCATCTACATCTATACCTGATGTAGGAAATGAGTGCAACTTGTGCAAGGCTTAAGAGGCAGCTAGTGCCAACAAGATTGCTTCAATGACGAAAGCAGAAATCATATTTATGCGATGCCTTCTTTGTGTAGTTTGTGCACTACTTTCTTAGGACCATATGTGTAAATATGGTTAACAGAGGGCTATTGTAGATACTAATTTTTTTTATAGAATTTCTAGTAGATACACATAAAGAACATGCACATAAACATGACAAATGAGAAACATAAATATAGATATCACAACAGCTAAGAAACATAAATGTAGGCATCATGGTCACAATTTTTTGGAGACACAACATAATTGAATGGTATACCCAGACGATGCAACACATCTGGGTATACCACTCAATTATGTTGTGTTTCCAAAAAATTGTGACCATGATCCCTACATTTATGTTTCTCAGTTGTTGTGTCCCAAGACCCCTTATGACCCTTTATGATCCCTAAGAATACATCTTAGAGGTCTTAAAGGGTCATAAGAGGCTCCTAGGAGGGGTAAGATGAGCTTCCACCTTCACGTGGTTGGCCCTATTAAGTAGAGAATGTTAAACTATTCTCAAAACAAAGAGAAGCTCAACAATTTAAGATCTCAATCCACATACAACAAATATATATCGATCCATCTCAATGGCTACCAAATCAATAGATCTCTGCCAAGAACTCATTCACAAAGAAACACCATAGACTGCACTGTGAACCTACTGTGAAGAGGCATCCAATGTCTCATAAGTCGCATTAAACAACCCACTTTCTATAATCTATGTAGATCTCAGCTTAGTTCACCAAGAAGAAGACTTCTCCCAAGTCATGACGGACACCATAGTGATCTATGAATCTCCAATGTACAAGTTATGCATGTCGCTCTCTCGACATCACATCTAACTCAATAATCCATGAGCCACTACCGAATCTAATGCAAAGTCATCTCTAAATGATCCATAACCAAATCACTAGCAGGAACTAGATCTGTAAGAACACCCTTCTGAATTGATACCAACCCAATCAACAAATATATATATATATATATATTTTTAAAAAAACTTATTTGCGTCACAATTGTGACGGTTATCTATTGAAACAATCTGACATCTAGCCATCGCATGTACAGCATCCCTATCGATAAAAAACTATGAACGATGGATATCCATCATAAAATTCTGACAGGTCCCTGTCGCATGTACAACATCATTGTTGTTAAAAATTACAAATGACGTATATCTGTCATACACTTCCAACAGATATCCATCACACTAACAACATCTCCGTCGGCAAACAAATTACAAATGATGGCAACCCGCCAGAAGATTTTGACGAGTCATTGTCATTTTTATTTTTTGCGACAGATAGGCATCACAATTGGGATGACCACAAATAGGTTTGATGTCAGGTTCACCTTGTTTTCACCCCCTTCTTGCGATGTCCATTGTCATCGTAATTACGACACCCATCGAAACCGTCAGTTTTTACAACTGCAAAATTGCGTCGTCAGGTGGTGTCATTATATCGATGGTAAATTGTCCCAATTCAAACAACCTACTATCAGAAAAAGGTCTCAAATGTACTAGTGATATAATTCATATGTTAGGATATGATGTTATTCATATTCATAGTTTACTAGTGGTACTTACCCCATACATGCATGTGTATGGATTACGTGTATGTTTTATATTTCTGTTTGATGTGTCTGATGTGGTTGAGGGAAAAAGTCGTAGTTACTTTCTTATGAGATCCACATGATCGACCGATCCCCGCCATCATTTGTTATATATTTATACATGTATGTGCATGCTCATATTTTATGTAGGATTTCAAGTACCAGGCATCAACTTCCCTGAATTTTTAGGATGAGCATGCCCTATTGCAACATCTCAATGGTAAGAAGAGGGGAGATAACAGTAAACCCAAATCCCAACCTAAACCATTTATTGTCCTGAGATAGTGGACAAGATCCTTTTGATTACCCTTTGAATTCATCAAGTGACGTAAGTTTGCGAGCCCTTTCCTTGAGTATGCTTTCTAGTGTCTTGACTTATATAGTTTGATTCATGTTGGTGTGATGTGAGTTGATTTGATTTTGATGATTTAATGGATGACTAGAGTACGTGATCTATTATGTGAATTAAATAATTAACCATTATCGAGTTATAGAAATATTGAACTTGAGAGTGTATTTAATTAATAAAAATTAATTAAATACCTTTGTCAAATAAAAAGATTTAATAAAAGCCCTAAATATAGAAAAAGAGAATTTAATTGGTTATAAAATTCAAAAGGATTAAAATAAAGGTTATAATTATCAAAGTTGGCATTTAATTATCAATTTAGTAATTAGCAATTATATTAAGATATTAATTCTAAAAATTAAAAAGATAAAAGAGTTTAATTAAATACTAAGCTTGAATTTAATTTAATTAAGAAAATATAATCATGCATATTAATAAATTGATTAGTGCATGGTTATTTATGCCAAAGTTATTTATTATTATTAAAATATAATCATGCATATTATATGCACATCAACTAAAAGAATTGATTGGTCTGTTATAATGTAGAGGTTGAGTTAAGAGGCTAAACAAAAGATTAATTAAAAATTAAATATTTATTCTCAATTGCATGTTGAGTTAACTGAGGTAGGATTTGTATTAGGAAACCTAATTGGGGTTATTTATTAAAAATCTTTTGGGAGTCATTTTTGAGAGAGAGAGAGAGAGAGAGAGAGAGAGAGAGAGAGAGAGAGAGAGAGAGAGAGAGAGAGAGAGAGAGATTTTACAAGTTTTGGAAGATTGCAAATTTTGGGAATGGAAATTGGAAATGAAAGAGATTTTGTTAAAGTTGGATTGGATGGATTTTTGGTTGAAGAGTTTTTCTTGGGTCTTCATGTCTGGATTTCAGGTAGGAATTTGGAAATCCTTGTGTTTTGTGAATTTTCCTATTTTATCAAAAATTTTGTCTACATCGTGTCTTCCATATTATAATGAAGGTTTTGTGTGTTGGAGTGATGTTGATTTAATTGGGTGAATAGTGTGTTCAATCTATGTATTTAGTTAGGGATTGTAAAATGGGGTGAATTCTTTAGTAAACCCTAGATATACAGATCCGGTTGAATTTGTTAGAAAACCCTCGTGCATGAATTAGATTGTTGATTTGTTAAATCGTTAATTGCATATTATCAATTACAAAAAAGAAATTAAACCAACCCTTAGGATCTTCATCTGGAATATTTTTAGATTCAGGAAAATTAGGGTTTCTTTTGACATAAAAAAAAAAAAAGAAAGAACAAATAAACTTGAAAAAGGGAAAAAATGTCTTTTGATTCTAATTAAAATATAATTATGTATGTGTGTGTGAATAAATATATTTGCAAAACTATATAAAAAAATTATTATCAAATAAATCTTATTAAAAAAAGAGATTTAATTATTTTTAAAAAATTATTAAAAAATAAAAAATAAAAAATAAAAATAAAAATTATTGGGGGGCAGGAGGGCTTATACCCAACCTCCTCTCTGACGGCAAGGACCTGTCATAGTGGGCCCTATTGCTACGACATGCCAGTCTTTTGGCAAACTGTACCTGTCACACGATAAGACTACTATCGTAGGTAGGAGCTGTCGTGGTAGCTGGGGGGAGGGTGGAACCCCCCCTTATAAAATGTTATATATATATATATATATATATATATATATATATATATATATATATATATATATATATATATATATATATATATATATATATATATATATATATATATATATATATATATATATATATATATATATATATATATATAAATAATTTGTTTTATATTTTTTTAAAAGAAAATAATAAATTTTGTTTTATTTGCTAAATATTAAATATTTTTATATCAATATTTAATCATTGATAATCTAAGTTGATTATTTGGGAAATTATATATATAGATTTTATTTAAACATTTTTATTTAATAATATATTTACATGCATATTTTATATGTATATATTTTTTATGGTAAGATTTGTACATTTCCTCTACAATCTATGATTGGTTGTTTAGTTTAATTTCTAAGTAATTATATTAGGGTTTTAGTAATTATAATTAAATAAACCAATTTATATAAAGGTTTTATAAATTGATTTATTAAGTGAATAAATAATTCATATTAAAATTTAATTATATTATCTAAATTAGTAATTAGGATAAATAAATTATTTTATATAATGAATCTTATAAATTAATTTGTTTAATGAATTTGTGAAGTTGTTATTAATCAAATTAAATTTGATAAACATATCGGCAATCATGGTAAACCTGGTGTTTGTGTTAATGAATTGATTTCCTTAAGTTGTGTGAGGTTTCTTAGTAGGATATTCTCCTGGTCATGATTTCTTTACCCCAACCTGGATTCTTGAGCTTTTAGACTTTTTGTAAATTTGATTTTGAGGGTGGTTATGTGTTTTCAAGTCTTGATCATTTTTTTATTAACCAATCAAAGATGACGACCATTTTTGTTGCGTTATGATTTTTCCACCTGGTCACCGTGTTCATTTGATGGTATATTTTTGTGGTTTAATATGTTTTACTCCATGATTGTATATGTCTGGAGGATGTGGTCTTGAGTGGTTTCATCATTTGTGTATGTGAGGTGGTTTATCATTATATGATGATATCCATTATGGGATGGATGATCTATGTTATGTTCCATTCTGAGATGGATAGATTGACCCTTGTGTAGGATAAGTTATTCCTATGCTCTAGCATTATTTTGATAGATTTTTGTGGCTTCATGATTATGAAAATTACATTTATTTTTTTGGTTTCATTTTGGTTGGGAGTATTGGGGTAAGTTATCTAGATGTTAGAAGGGAAGTGGCTTACTTTGGAGGTGCCAGAGCCCATAAGTGGCTACCTGGGTATCCCTAGTGAGTTACATAATACAAAAATAACATAATACATTAAATGGAGAGATTAAAATAAATTAATAAGATAAGCCTTTCCCATGCCTTGAGTGCTAGTAAAGGCTAAGGATGAGAGTCGGAGAAGATTCTTGCCCGTCTAGTGGTGACGGTGAGTTCTATCATAATTGGTTATCCTTGTCTGTATAAGAGAATTTATGGTTCCACATGTGATCACACTTGGGATTCAAAGTCCAGTGAGATCATCCCAAGGTGTTGACACATGTGATGGTACTTCCCTGATATCATCTTAGGTTACCTACATGTGTGTTTACCTTTTTGAGTTACAGATCCTTAGAGGATTCCTTTCTTAGGTCTACCTTGTATTCCTTATTTTGGTACCCAAATGGGATATATTATTATCTCCTCAGCATGGTGGGAGTGGACCACTTAGGTTCCACGAGGTCAGGTGGTAGTGATATTTTTTACCATTTGAGTTTCTAACATCCTAGTACCAGTGCTTGATGATCATTGTAGCTTTTTCTTCTTCTCTATTCTTCTTCTGAAGATATGATCTTATCTTTTATGATGTATTCTTGTATTCGTGTATTGTGTATCGATTGTTATGTCTAGTGGTTTCACTTGTAACATTGTATTATTTCCATGAGATGTAGTATTTGTATGATCTAGAGATTTTGTATGAACATTATAATCATGTAATTAAATGTGACATGGAATAGTTATGGTTATCATATTGTGGTACTTAATTTTGTACTTAGTAGTTTTAGTTGTTTACGTAATTCTACGCTAAGGAACCCTTGAGATTTGTACTTTGAAATTGAGATTTTGCTTAAGTGTACTTATGGAATTTATGTTATTACTTCTGCATAGTTATTCATCCTATTTTGTAATCATGTAAAAAAAATTATTCGATAAACTTAATAACATGTTTTAGGTTAATTTGTCCTAGGTTCCCTTACAGGGCATTGCACTATATGTATGCAATAATTACCATTTTATTGCAAACTCATCTCTAAAGAAACATAAAATTTGTAATGCCCACCCTAGTACCTTTATATTTTGATTAACAAGATTATTACTTATTACTTTGGATTATTTTCATTTCATGATAGGACATCCTCATCATGTATATTTATATAATTGATAGAATTACTTTGAGGAGATCATAATAAATGATTGACATGAGATGATGTATATATGTGTAGGAAAATACTATTTGTGAAATGATTCATACTCGATTTATATTTATGTTTATGATGGATCTAACTGTACTAATCCCACTATGCTTTGTTGATTACACTGTTTGATGTGAGTGTAGGATGAGGAGAGGTAGTTGTAGTTACTCATACATGAGATCCACACTATGTCGCACTCTCCCTCCATTTTTACCACTTATTGTGCATAGATATATGTATATATGTTGGTATACTTGGCTGGTGTTGCAGGATGCAGGTACCAAGCATCGACTCCACCTAGTTACACAAGTCTGAGCGTGCCTTCAAAATCCTTGAATTGTTGTTATGAGAAGATTTTACCAAGTTACTCTCAAGGAATTCCTATGGGCTTAGGTTCCTATTTAGGGGGTTACCTTAGTTGGGGATTTATGTCTAGTATTGTGATTTTGAGATTTATGTTTTGAAGTTGGATTTACCTCTTGAATATATATATATATATATACACATACATACATACATACATATAGATACATACATACATACATACATACATACATATATATATATATATATATACATATATATATATACATACATATATATATATACATACATACATATATATATATATATACATATATACACACACAAATATATATATGTATACACACACACACACACACACACATATATATATATATATATGTATATACATATGTAGATACATACATACATATATATATATATATATACACATATATATATATATACATATATATATATATGTATGTATGTATATATATACATATATATATATATATATATGTATATACATATATATGTATGTATGTATGTATATATATACATATGTATGTATGTATATATATACATATGTATATATATATATATATATGTATATACATATACATATATATATATATATATATATATATATGTATATACATATACATATATATATATGTATATACATATATATATGTATATATATACATACATACATATATATGTATATACATATATATATGTATGTGTATATGTGTGTGTGTGTGTGTGTGTGTGTGTATATATATTGGTATTTTTTGTTTGTATTAGTGGATGTATGTTATATATGTATATGTATATATGGGTGCACACATATATACCTATATATATATATATATATATATATATATATTATAGACTATGTGTTTTACCAGCAATCATAATGTTATTCTTTAATGTTTGAATAATAATTAATAAGTAAAAATAATAGAGTAAAAATAAAACTCTTTTTGGTAAAACTAGCTATCTAGGAGATTTCAACCCGAGACCTCCTAGAAGTTAGGCTAGTTTTCCAATTGAGCTATGCACGTATTAATTGAGAGCTTTTGTACTCCTTTGCTTATTATGGTCTTTTTAGGTGGATAATTTAATATAAAAAAAAAAGGCTTTAATATTGGTTATGAGAAGTGTTTAATTAATCCTCAACCAACTATAGTAGCTGGAGAAGTTTCTTCCCATAAAGAAACTCCTCCAAACATATAGTTTGGAGCATAAATCATTCATGAGAGAGGAGTTAGGGAGATTAGAGAAATTTGGGAAGTTTTCTGGAAGTGTTATTTTGGGGGCTTTTTTGTGTTTTGAATCATCATTTTGGGTTTTGTGAGGGCAAGTAGGAGATTTTCTGAGAAGGAGGAAAGATTGTTTCTAAAGGGAATTCTATCTGGGAAGCCACCATTTCTAAAAGCTTGGAAGGTTGTGGTGGTGTGCTCCAATTTTTGAAAGGATTCTCCATAGGACTCCAAGTAGGGTCTAGAACTGGGAAGAATCACTTTTATTTCCTATGTGTGTGTGTGTGTCTTATCGATATTTGATATGCATATTATTGGAATACTATTGAAATTATAGGAAATATATTAGGTTGTGTGTTCATAGTTATAATATATGTATACGAGAAGCTTTCTTAATATGTCTATAATAATTCTCTTTCAAATCTCTTTCTAAAAATTTATGAATGTTTAATTACTATATTTTGGTGTATTTTCTTGTTTATTTATGGTTTAGGGAAGTTTATGAAATTTTAGGGAAGGTTAGGATGGATTAGGGAAGAAGTGCAGTCAATTTCTCCTTCTGTGTACTTGTAGATTTTTAATTTCATTTTCTAGTTTTGTTCTGATTTTGTGGTGTGTTGAGGAAGGGTTCTAGAAGTGGTACTGAAGTACCTGAATCAGGTAGACCTCAAAAACCTTCCCCAGGCACTCTCCACACCTAAAAATTTCATGTTTGGGCAATTTTGGGTGTTTTTGAGATAATCTCATAAGAGCATGTGTAGAATCTCGTACGAGTATATAGTCCAAACCATATGAGCATGTGTGCAATGTCATATGGGGCTTTAGGGGGTCCTAAGGGCTCAATTTGGCCAGATTTTGGGTATGTGACTCCTGCAACTTGTTCCCTATGCCTACTCTACAAATTTTCTCACTTGTGTGTGTCCATATCTTACTTTTTTGGTGTTACAATGTGTTATTTAAGATGTTTCAGTACTTGGCATTATTTTCTTATTTTCAAATAATGAGGCTAGGACTCATCTTGAGGGCCTGAGAGCATGAGAGGGTTCCTTGGACCTACAAGTTGAACCTTTTCAATTACATTATTATTTCTTGGCTTGTGTGTGGCTAGGGACTAGGTACCCTAGGTGAGTGGCTCACCATAGGTGTTGGAACCCAAAGTGCTTGCCAAATGATCCTATGGGTGAGTTGGTAAATAAGTGATAATATTAATAATAAACTTGGGAAGGGGGGTTCAAAAGATAATGAAAGACACATAATTTAAGTCCACATGGACCTATTGGAGTACCTGGACCATAGGTAACTGCAAGGGTGGATCCTTATTTACAAAGGGGGGACTAGGGTTACATGGTATCTAGGGAGGATCCCAATATGCAGGTTGTATGATGACAATCACCTAGATGGTATACTAGAAAGCTAACCTATGTGTATAGTAAGATGATATTTGGTTATGCTTTTTCTTTTTCTTTCATGTGATTATTTGTTAAGCCTTAGGTTTCTTTAGGCCTTGTGAGTATCTTGGTTCTATCTCCTAGCATGGGGGGTGGAGTTTCTCTAGTTTCACATGGTTTGGTGGCAAATATCTTTCAAGGTGTTGTTCATGGTTCGTGGCTTGGATGTGTTTCATGCAGTGATAAAGGTTTCTCAATTTGTATCATGTACTATTTCTATTGTAATGCGAGATGTAAAAGATTTCTATCTAAGCCTTCAGGCCATTTGATGTAATTTTAAATGTCATTGTATTTAATATTGGGAATTGAAAGAATTAAGCTATGTAATTAGGGAGGGATAGTGTTAGGGGTTTTCAAGGTATTGTTATTGAAGTTCCCAAAAGTTGTAATTGAAAAATGCAATCTCGTATTCTTTCTTTTATTTGTGCTATGTTTGAATTGAAAGTAAGGTTTAGTTATAATTTTGTAGAGGTTAGTTATTCAATGTGTAGTTTAAAGAAGTATAAAATTGTGAATGAAAGATTATGTTCTTATCTTTTCTTTAAATTCTCAGAATGCAAAGTAAAAGTAAAAAGGAAATGAAATTCATTTAGATTAGTAATGAAATACAATGATTTTATATTGGTAAATGAATCCAATAAGGGAACCTTTAAGGAATGTTCTTTGTGGATGTTAATAATGAAATGTTAGAATGTTGAAAAAAAAATTTAGTTGTAATTGTTATGCTAAAAGACTCGATTCCTTATGGGTTCCCTAGCAGGGATGTTACATTTGATATCAGATCCAAGCTACTATAGTGGGAGCTCAAGGGTCTATTTATGTTTAAAACTTAACCTCTTCAACACATTGAATACCCACTAAAATTAGTTACCTAAAACTTATGTTGCACCACTCTTCCAGGATGCCTCCTATCACCCACAGAAGAGCTAAGGAAAGAGTTCAAGAATCTTCCTTGAGATATCACCCAGAGAGTTCCCATAGGGAATTTGAGGGAGAATTAAATCAAGACAACCATAGGGATGAGAATCAAAGTAATGACTTGGAAGGAGCCTAATTAAGACAACTTATGCAACAACTTCTTGTTAGAAAGTAAAGTCCACCAAGATAACAGAGGGGGGGGGGGGTGAATCAGTTATCTAATAATTATAACTTTTATCAACTTCAATATATTTTAACCATGTAAGCAATATAATTACTAACCATAGAAAGATATTCATACACAATAACACAATGACACAAGATATGTTGACTAGGGAGCCTCTTAATCAAAGAGTAAACCTCGATGGGAATGATGCCCACAAAAGATGCACTAATATGAATATTCCTTGTGAAAGGATGGACTCTGTTAGGAGCCTTATGAAATAATTTAGTACATATGAATCCTGGTTAGGAGATTTTGAATCCCTTCTAAAAGATTCTAACTCTATTAGGAGTTATGGAAGATAGAAGGACCCACTGCCCAAACAGCTTCAATGGCAAGATCACTGAACACACTATCCAATTGATCTCTAGATTATTCAATAAAATATTATCAAATAATTACTGATCTCAACAATATGTTACCTCTTCTCTGGCTGTGCCAAACCGCAATCACTGCTACACCAAATCTCAATTTCAAATCTTTGTACCTCACATGTCTTCCTTCATGAATTTGCTTTCACAACTTCATTCATTTCATCATATTCATTCCATACATATTCAACCATATTACAACAAGGAAAAAAATTCCTTTCTTTATACCACACTCAAGTAATTACAAATGAGTCAGCCTCCAATTACAAAATAAAAGTTTCCACACGCTACATCAAAAATTACACAAAATTATCAGCTTCTAATTAGAATAATTCTTCACTCATGTGACCTCAAAGTTTGCATTGTCATTCACATCACTAAAAATATGTCTTCAACTTCCCTTTAACTGTGCAAAACTAGATTCCATCCTGATTAGGAGATATCATCCGATTTCCACAAACCGCTACTCAGGAACACTGCCTAAATACTTCTTCCACCAAAATGTTCATAACTTTCATGAATAAATGAATTAATGTCTACACTCTTAACCATGAACATATAACATATCAAAGAGTAACTCCTCAACATTACATAGCTTGATCTACAATATCCCAAGTGCGCTAATCAAAACATTGTCTGCTCCTCTACTAATCTCGAGTAGATCACTATGTTGACATCAATGACAATCATAGTCATGAATGCAACAATAATTTCTATAGAATGGCTAGCAATACTCCCATAGGATATATTTATCATTCATTCCTAACAATCTCCCCCATTGGCATTGATGGCAACATAGATGAAAAACATACAATGTTCCATGAATCCAATACTGCAACATTGCTACTCTGAAAATGATTTCAAGTCTTCTTCATCAATCAAATATTGCTTCATTTTCCTATTTAGTTCTCTCCAATAGATGGTACAAATGGTTTTTCATGTATACTTCTCCCTCATTGACATCAATGACAGAAATTTCATCATTATGTCAACAACAACTCTAATGTCAAAAGACACTGTTCAAAAAATACATTCACTAGAGTCCTCATGACTTAGCTCAAATACACATACTCCCCCATAGAGGAAGTACCAACATCCAATCCAGAAGAAAGATAAGACTCATATACCACTAGACAGATGTAGCCAATCTACATCACTTCTCAAAAGTAGGTTGGGGCATAACCCCAAGCATACCTCTCAGATACTCAAATGTATCCTTAAGAAAAGGCTTTGTAAATATGTCTGCTATTTGTGCCTTTGTGCTTATGTACTCAAGTCTGACTTGTTTCTCAGCAACTTTCTCTCTTACTACATGATACTTAATCTCTATATGCTTTGTCTTAGAATGTAATATAGGGTTCTTAGACATACTAACTATCCTGGTGTTATCATAATGTATAACAATAGGTTCAACAAACTTTATTCCAATATCCTTCAGAATCTTCTTCATCCAAATTATCTGGTTACAATTGTTTGTTGCTACTACATATTCTACTTTTGTTGTGCTCTGTGAAATACAATTCTACTTCTTTCTTAGCCAAGAAACCAATCTTCCTCCAAGGAAAAATGCTCCACCACTGGTGCTCTTTTTATCATCAGCACTACCTCCCCAATTAGAATCTGTATATGCACATAGGGTAAAATCATTAGATTTTTTCATACCACAATCCATACTTAATTGTGCCTTTTAAATATCTCAGTATCCTCTTTACTGCTGCATAATGTGATTCTCTAGGTTCAGCTTGAAATCTTGCTACAATTCTAACTGAATGTGCTATATCAGGTCTTGTATGTGTCAAGTACTACAATCCTCCAATCATAGATCTGTATTTCTTCTGTTCAATTGCAGGAGTCTCATCTGTGCTAGATAATTTATGTCTAGTTACCATAGGTGTTCCAACTGGTTTACAGTTCTCCATTCCAAATCTCTTTAACAAATCATTCAAGTACTTTGTCTGGCTTACAAAGATACCATCACTATTCTGTGTTATTTGTAATCCCAAAAAGTATTTCATTTTACCAATCATACTCATTTTAAATTCAGTTTTCATTTCATCAACAAATTTATCACTAGCTTCAACTTCTCCTCCAAAAATAATGTCATCAACAAAAATAACTATAATTAACAAACCATTTTCAATTTCTTTTGTGTACAGGTTGCTATCAGTTGTTCCTTTTGTAAATCCCAATTTTAACAAATACTTATCCAATCTTGCATACCAAGTTCTAGGTGCTTTCTTTAGTCCATATAAGGCTTTCTTTAGTTTACATACCATGTCTCCTTCTTGAGTCAAAGGAAAACCTTCAGGCTTCTCAATATAGACTTCCTCTTCCAATTCTCCATTAAAAAATGTTGACTTCACATCCATCTGATATACTTTAAATTTCTTAAAAGTTGCATAGGCCAAAAACATTCTTACTGCTTCAATTCTTGCTACTGGTGCAAAATTTTCTTCATAGTCAATTCATTCTTGCTATGAGTATCCCTTGCATACCAATCTTGCTTTGTTTCTTACTACTTCTCCTTGTTCATTCATCTTGTTTTTGAATACCCATTTAGTTCCAATAACATTCTTATCTTTAGGTCTAGGGACTAATTCCAATGTCTTGTTCTTTTCAATCTAATCTAGTTCTTCTCTCATAACTTTAATCCAATGTTCATCTTCACAAGCTTCACTAGTAGATTTAGGTTCAATTTGAGAAATCAAACATAACTATTCTTGTACCTTATTTTGAGTTAGAACTCCTCTGTCTATGCTTCCAATAATCTGCTCAACAGGATGATTCCTTAATAAGTTTCTGTTGGGTGTCACTGTCTCAAATCTCACTTCAGGTGTCGGTTCTTCAATGATTTCACTGTGGCTTTCATTCAAAAAATCACCATCAGTTTCATAGAATAATTTAGTAGTTTTAGTGTTAGGTTTAGGATGAGTTCCTTCATCAGATTCATAACCAAGCATTCTTTCCTAAATTTTGAGCTTTTCATCAACTTTAACATTTGCACTCTCAACAATAGTCTTAGTTCTCTTGTTATAACATCTATAAGCTTTTCTCTTCAAAGAATATCCAAGAAATATACCTATCACTTCTAGGATCAAACTTTCCAATATCATCATCTCTCTTTATATAAAATTTGCTTCCAAAAATTCTAAAATACTTAACTAAGGGTGCATGTCCAAACCATAATTCATAGGGTGTCTGGTCTGTGTCTGCTCTGATTTGTACTATGTTCATTGTATACACTATTTTTTTCACTGCTTCTCTCCAAAATATCTTCGCCAAATCATTCTCAAATAACATAGCTCTTGTTGCTTCAGTCACTGATCTATTTCTTCTTTCTCCAATACCATTTTGTTCAGGTGTTCTAGGGGCTGAAAACTGTCTCTTTATACCATTTACTTCACAAAAAGTGTTAAACTCTCTAGAAGTAAATTCTCCACCTCTATTAGATCTCAAACATTTAATCTTCATTTCAGATTCATTCTCAACTTTATTCTTAATGAACTTAAACTTATCAAATGCTTCAGACTTTTCTTTAAGAAATGCAATCCACGTCATGCTTGTAAAATCATCAACAAGAATCATAAAATACCTTTCTCCTTAGAATCCTCTAGTCCTTGTAGGACTGCTCAAATCTATATGAACAATCTCCAACTTCTCTGTAGATGTAAACTTCTTACTTGGAAATGAACTTCTCTTCTATTTTTCCATCACACATTCCTTGCAAATCATGTTAGTAGGCTTCATAATTTTAGGAAAATCTCTTACTACAAGTGTGACTTATTTTCACAATGTTATCAAAATTTATATGAAAAAATCTTCTATGCCATAACCAACTGTCATCAATCTTAGTAATCAAACATTTCATCTTAGTAGGATTCAACTGAAATACATTACCTCTAGTTCTAGATCCAGTTCCAATTAGATTTTCATCTTTATATTTTATCACACAAGTTTTCTCAGTAAACCAAACTTGATATCCCTTATCAATTAATTGTCCAACACTCAAAAGATTATGTTTCAAACCATCCACAAAGTAAAAACATCAGTATTAGTCTTCCCATCAAGAGTAATAGATCCTATATCTTTAATCAAATAAGGTGCATTATTTCCAACTCTAACAAATCCTCCATCATAATTGTTAAACTTTATGAACTTTTTCATGTCTCCAGCCATATGATGTGAACAACCACTATCTGTAATCTAATCAGCTTTCTTTTCAAATTGAGAAACTAGGGTTTTTTCTTCCTTAACATCTATTTCAAGATTTTCTTCTTTAATTGCTACAAATCCTATGTCATCATTATTCTTAGTATCACTTTCACTTAGAATTCTCTCTATACTAACTTCAAGATCTTCATCATTAGCATAATAACATTCCTTAGATATTCTAGGCTTGAAATTATTTCTATACTTTTTAACTCTCTTAGGACATTTAGATGCAAAATGACCAAATTCTTGACAAGTCCAATATTTAAAAAATTTCTTACCGTTTGGTTCTCTCTTCACAAGTAAGGCAATACCTTCTTCAATCTTCCCGTCTTCTTCATTTCTAGATCTATTGCTACCAGCATAATCTCTACTCACACTGATGCTTCTTGACAAAGTAGGGTGAACACTAAGAGCACTGAATGCTATCTCCATTCTAGGAAAATCTCCTAATAACCTCAGGTTCATTTTTGTTGCTTCCAATCTTCCAAGAAGAGTCTCTCTTGTAAAGTTTGAAGTACAAGTTATAACTTGTTCAATCATCTATGTTGTCTTCTTCAACACATGAGTCAACATCCTCAGAATTTTCCATATCACTTCATTCTCTATCTTTGTTCCCCACAAGATTTTATGCCTGCAACAATTTTTGAAATTCTACCAATATAGCTTCTAATAGATTCAGCTTCCATCATTCTTATATCTTCAAATGCACATATCCAATTATGTAATCTAACTTTCTTTGCATGTTCATCGCCTTCAAAAGTAGAGTGTAAAGCTTTTCAAATTTCATGAGATGTTTTCAAACATTTTACCTAACTGTATTCATTCTCTAAAAGGGCTGACAAAAGTGCTTCCCTGGCAAGTATGTTACACATGAATAAATCTCTCTCATCATTACTACATGTTTCAATATCATCTTCTTCAACAATAGTGTTCACATTCTTTGTAATCAACCAATAACCTGGTCCTAAACACAATAGATGTGTCTTCCTCTTTTCTTTCTAGCTGTCAAAATTCACTCCATCAAACTTAGGGCTTTCTTTCTAGAAATTTTCCATGGATCTCCTTAAGCTGTTAAACTTTTCTTTCAAAGACCTGCTGCTCTGATACCAATTGTTAGAAAGTAAATTCCACCAAGATAACTGAGAGTGGGGGGTGAATTAGTTATCTGATAATTATAACTTTTATCAACTTCAATATATTTTAACCATGTAAGCAATATAATTACTAACCATAGAAAGATATTCATACACAATAACATAATGACACAAGATATGTTGACTAGGGAACCTCTTGATCAAAGAGTAAACCTCGGTGGGAATTATGCCCATGAAAGATGCACTAATATGAATATTCCTTGTGAAAGGATGGACTTTTTTAGGAGCCTTATAAAATACATTTAGTACATATGAATCTAGGTTAGGAGATTTTGAATCCCTTCTAAAAGATTCTAACTCTATTAGGAGTTATGGAAGACAGAAGGACCCACTACCCAAACAACTTCAATGGAAAGATCACTGAACACACTGTCCAACTGATCTCTAGATTATTCAACAGAATAATATCAAATCATTACTGATCTCAACAATATGTTACCTCTTCTCTGACTGTGCCAAACTGCACTCACTGCTACACCAGATCTCAATTTCATATCTTTGTACCTCACATGTCTTCCTTCATAAATTCACTTCCACAACTTCACTCATTTCATCATATTCATTCCATACATATTCAACCATATTACAACAAGGAAAAAAATTCCTTTCTTTATACCACACTCAAGTAATTACAAATGAGTTGGCATCCAATTACAAAATAAAAGTTTCCACATGCTACATCAAAAATTACACAAAACTGTCATCTTTCAATTAGAATAATTATTCACTCATGTGACCTCAAATTTTGTGCTATCATCTACATCACTAAAAATATGTCTTCAACTTTCCTTTAACTGTGCAAAACTAGATTCCATCCCGATTAGGAGATATCATCTGATTTCCACAAATCGCTACTCAGAAACACTGCCTAAATATTGCTTCCACCAAAATGCTCATAACTTTCATGAATAAATGAATTACTATCTATGCTCTTAACCATGAACATATAACATATCAAATAGTAACTCCTCAACATCACATAGCTTGATCTACAATATCCCATGTGCGCTAATCAAAACATTGTCTGCTCCTCTGCTAATCTCCAATAGATCACTATGTTGACATCAATGACAATCATAGTCATGAATGCAACAACAACTGCTACATAATGGCTGGCAATACTCCCATAGGATATATTTAGCATTCATTCCTAACACTTCTGCATAGGCTTGACAACCTTGAAAATAGAGTTAACTTTGAAGAAGGGAACCAATCTCATCACAAAAATAGGGAAAGGGATAAAAGCCCTAGGAGAAGGCAAGCTAGGCTAGAATATAAGGACAGGGATACCTCTCACATGAGGGACTTACTCAAGGTTAAGGTACCCCTTTTCTATGGAAATGAAGGGGGATTTTCAGTGGAAACTTGGTTTTTTGACCCTGAGAGATGTTTCTCTATTCACCATTTTAGCAATAATGTCAAGGCTAGGTGTTCCATTATGAATCTAAGGAAATTTGCAACTACTTGGCGGCACATGGAAGAGGAAAAACTTAAAGTCACCATTCATATTATTTCTTGGGAATTATTCCTAGAAAGATTTAAGGATCGATTCATGTCCGATAAATGGAGACAAGGAAGGGCTTAAGAGTTTCACCACCTTAAACAAGAAAATATGACGGTAGAAGAATATGAGAGGAAATTCTATGAACTTAAGCCTTTTTCAAGTTACAAAGATGACAGACCCATTTTTGTACAACATTTCATAAGGGGTTTGAATGACCATCTATCAGGAGATGTGGGAGTCTTAGAAACCAAAATATATGGGATGCTATTGTTGGAAACTGCAATTGAAACAATTGTTGTATTATCATTGATGTCAAACCTTAACTGGTAAAAATTTTGCTACTTAGGAAAGTACTATATCTATTTGAGTGTTGCTAAGGGGCTAGGCAAGGTTGGTAACAATAGCACCTAAGGAAAGATTGAGTTATCTTGATACTACAAAGTGTACTCGACTATGTTGCACAATGATGAGACAATGTATTGTTTATCTTAGTAAGACTAAAGACTAAACTGGTAGGCTTGACCGAGAAAAGAATGGAAAAATCATGTTTAAGCCGAGTAATGTTAGTGTCGACTGAGTTAATGTATGCTGAGAAAAATACTAGTGTTGACTGAACAACAGTTAATTTTCGAGGAAGACAATGTAAGCCGAGTAAACACTTTTAGTAATGACTGAGCTTTCTACATGAAGACCGAGTAGTTGATCACAGTATTGACCAAGCATCAGCAATTTTATATTTGAAGAGAATTCAATTTTGGAGCGGACATTGTTGAATTCTTGGATTATGTAAAATGTGTTGACTTTATTTATTGATTATTTGAAAACATTAAATGCACTGTAAAATGTTTTATTGTAAATCTTTAAGAGATTTGAGATGATTCTAGAAAAGGAGTCGAAGAACATCAAGTAGGTAGATTCAATGAATCTAACCTAACCCTAAGATCTACAAATTAGATTGAGTGGCATAAGATGAGTTAACCTAATTGAGGAAAGTATAAGGGGAACCTGAGCATTTCGATATGTAAGTGTTGGATATGCAAGTGCATGGGTGAACAGAGAATGCTGGAAGATCAATAAAGTTTTATTGATTGAATAAGTAGAAAAGGATGAAGGAGAATTGTGGTGGTTGCTTGAAGAAAAGTTTTGAGCAGATCAGAGATGGAGATGGAAAATTTTCAAAGTTAATAAACTAGCATTAGTGTACGGAATCAAATCTGATATTTGCAAAGTGAGTTCTATATTTTTTAGATAAATATTGCTGCTACTTTCTAACCATTGTAATAGTCAAAATCCTTTTAACACAGGTTGACCTAATAGTCATATGTTAAATCCTTTGAACAAGGTTGCATTCTAATGGAGTGTATGTAAGTCCTATGATTAGGCTCACTTTTAATAGGGTGATTGAAATCCTTTAATCGGGTCACACTTGACAGTGTGTATTGTAACCTTTGACAGGGTTGGCTTCTTACTGAGCTCACTTAAGAAGAGTGAAATTAATAGTAGCATGTTACAAAGTGGTTTTTCCCAAATTGGGTTTCCACTATAAATCCTGGTGTTAATACTTGTGTGAATATTTTCATTGAACATTTATGTGTTTTACAAGTTAAGTTACAGTTGGGTGGTGGACTACATTATTGTATGTTTCTATTATTGAATCAATGATGACTGAGTTTGCTTTGGTTGTTGGATCTGATTTAGGAAAAAAAATTTGAGATTTTTTTATACTTCAAGACCTGAGAACAACTGACTCACCCTCCCTCTTTGTTGTTCTAAATCATATTAAAAATTGGTATCAAATCTTTGTTGCTTATTATTAGTATTGACAGAAATCAAGTTTAAAGGGGCTTGAAGAAAATGATCAGGATGTATAAGAAGGAGGTACCGAAGCTGAACAAGGAAAACTTCCCTGCATGGAAAGCTTGATGAAGCTACATCCTGGCCAGTATTGGTGACTCTACAAAGTACTACATTGAGAATAGCTATGTCTCACCTATTTCACCTTTGATTGCCAAAGAAATGAGAGCTAAGCAAGAACATAATCAGGCAATGCTAGAAATTGCATCTGCCCTAAGCTATCCAGAAT
This sequence comes from Chamaecyparis obtusa, assembly GCA_027943335.1. Lineage (NCBI taxonomy): Eukaryota > Viridiplantae > Streptophyta > Pinopsida > Cupressales > Cupressaceae > Chamaecyparis > Chamaecyparis obtusa. Next base: position 1,024,778 of record BSBK01004338.1, read on the forward strand.
TTGAGGACATTAAGGATTGCACAACTGCTAAGGATATGTGGGACACTCTTGCAAGGATCTATGGTGGTGACTTAAATGTACTGAAAGCAAAGGCTAAGAGTCTTAGATGTAAGTTTGATGAAATGAGAATGCAAGAAGGTGAAAACATTGCACAATATTGTGGTAGAATAAAAGAAGTTGTGAATGCTATTAGAGGAGAAAATGGGGTTGTTGGTGATGAAACTATAATTGGGAAAGTACTAAGAAACTTGCATCCTATATATGCTATTAAGATCTCAGCTATTTAGGAATCTAGATGCAACTTTGCTAATGTTCTTACTTTGAAAAGTTTGGTTGGTAAGCTGACTACTTTTTAACTCTCTAACTATGATAATTTCACTATTGGAAGCATTGGAAATGTTGAATTTGCTTTCAAGTCACAGCTAGTTCTGAACAAGCCAAAGAAGAAAAAGAAAGATACATTAGTGAAAGTGAAAGTGACATTGACACTTCTTATGAAGAACTAGAAGATCTAGAAGCTCTTATGGCTAGAAGACTGAGAAGGGGAAAAGGAAAGTACAAAGGTAAACTCCCTATTATATGTTTTGCATGTAATAAAGTTGGTCATATAGCTGCTAGATGTCTGACCAGGACAGATAAAGATGATGAAAGAAAAAGCAAACACAAAGACAGAAGAGATGACAAAAGCTACCAATGGAACAAAGACCACAAAGGAAAAGGTAAGAAATCTTGTTACATTGTTGAAAAAGAAACTGACATTGATAGTGATGATTTTGAAATTGAGGTAGTCTATGTTGCAATGAAAGATGAATCTGATGAGGATGAGAAAACTGCATTGATATCTTATGTGAACAAGAATGATAAATGGATTATTGACAGTGGTTGTTCACATCACATGACTAGTGACAAAAATAAGTTTGAGACCTTACATCATTACAGAGGTAAAAGTGTAAAATTTGGTAATGATGCACCATGTCCTATTAGAGGAAAAGGTTTGATTAAACTAGCTGATAAGATATCTTGTGAAAATGCATATTGGGTTGAAGGTCTAAATTATAATTTGTTAAGTGTTGCTTAGCTTAACAAAACTAGTTACTGAGTGGAATTTCATCACAAGCAAGCTAAAATATTTAATGCTATTGGAGAACTGATTGGAAGTGGAGATCAGACTAGAGGTAATCTATTCTATCTTGACCTATCTGAAGAAACATGTTTAAATGCACAACTTGATGATATTTGGTTATGGCATAAAAGGCTATGTCATGTCAACTTTGACAATTTGGTAGAGATAAGCAAGAATAAAAAGGTAAGAGGTCTACCTAGATTGAAGAAACCTAAGAATGTGATGTGCAAGGAATGCCAGTTAGGAAAAATGACAAAGTCAAGTTTTAAGAGAAAATCCTTTACTTCTGAAAACATTTTAGATTTGGTTCATACTGACCTTTACGGACCTATGGGTGTACAAAGTTACTGTGGTGCTAGATACTTTATCTTATTTGTTGATGATCATACTAGGATGATGCATGTAATGTTTCTAAAAGAAAAATCTAAAGCTTTTCAATCTTTTAAATGGTATTTGGCTAAAGTTCAGAAGGAGACAAGTAGGAACCTAAAATATCTTAGATCTGACTGAGGTGGAGAATTTACATCAAATGAATTTAATCTATTTTGCAATGATAGAGGAATTAAAAGATAGATATCTGCACCTAGAACACCTCCACAGAATGGTATAGCAGAAAAGAGAAATAGATCTATCTTGGATTGTGCAAGGACATTGTTGATTGAAAAGAATGTGGCACAAAAATACTGGAAAGAAGCTATAAGCACTATTGTCTACACTCTTAACTGGGTACAGATCAAGAAAGGTACAAATCTGACACCCTATGAATTATGGCATGGGCATGCACCGAGTGTTAAATACTTTAGAATCTTTGGAAGTAAGTGCTATATATTAAAAGACACTAGGAATGGAAAGTTTTATGCTAAGAGTGATGAAGGCATATTCTTAGGGTATTCCACAAAAAGTAAAGATTACAAGTGTTTGAACTCTAACACTAAAAAAAATTGTGGAAAGTGTGAATGTCAAAATTGATGAGTATGTAGAAAGAAATGAAGCTGATAGAAAAAGAGAACCAGAAGATTATAGATCTTTTGTGTACATTAAGGAAGAAGGGAAAATAATAGACTTGCACTTGATGCTGAGTCTCGAGTAAGCAGCGACAGATAGATGCCATTGAGCATCAAGAAAATAGTGCCTAGAGAGAACAAGAACATGCCAAGCTACAAGAAAATGTTATTGAGTATCAGGAAGAGGTTACCAAGCATTCAGAAGTTGAATCTGACAATCTTGTTGAGGAACATGATGAAATAGAGGAGAGAGGAGCTAAACCTATTTTGGCAAAATATGTAAGACATCACAAGCCTGAATAGATAATTGGAGACAAAAATTTTGGAATTCAAACCAGAAGTAAGACTAAGGATCCAACATGCCTACTGTGTGAATTTGAACCTAAGTCAACTAGAGAGGCATTGCAGAATGAAGATTGGATACAAGCAATGAATGAAGAAATTAACCAGATTGAGAAGAATGATACTTGGACTCTGGTGCCAAGACCTGAAAACAAAAATGTTATAGGAACAAAATGGGTGTTTCAGAATAAGATGAATGAAAATGGTGAAATCACTAGGAACAAAGCTAGGATGGTATGCAAAGGCTACACACAAGAAGAAGGAATAGATTATGGGGATACATTTTCCCCTGTAGCTAGATTGGAAGGAGTAAGAACTTTGCTTGCATAGGCTGCTTATAAAAATTTCAAGGTATATCAAATGGATGTCAAGTCTGCATTTTTGAATGGTATACTAGAAAAAGTTTACATAGAATAGCTAGAAGGTTTTATTGATCCAAACAAAAGACACATGGTGTGCAAACTAAACAAAGCACTATATGGATTGAAGCAAGCTCCTAGAGCATGGTATGAGAGGTTGCACAACTACTTGATATAGATTGGATTTTCAAGAACAAATGACACAAGAAATCTGTACATGAAGGATGAAGAAGCTAAAGGTATCCTATTAGCAAAAAAATTTGTGGATGACATTATTTTTGGTGGACAAGATGCATTATGCAAAAAAATTTCAAATGAAATGCAAACTGAATTTGAAATGAGTATGTTTGGTGAGATCAAATTCTTTGTTGGTTTACAAGTATATCAGAGGAAGAATGGAATTTTCATTACACAGTCTAAGTATGTTAATGAAATACTAAAAACTTTTGGGATGGAAGATGTTAAACCAATGGGAACTCCTATGGTTACTGGACAAAAGTTATCTAAGAATGATGATGTTACAAAAGTGAATTAGACTTTGTACAGATCCATGATTGGAAAATTGCATTATGTTGTACATAGTAGACTAGATATTGCACTAGCTCTTGGGATTGTGGCAAGATTCTCTACCAATCTTAAGGAAACACACATGATGGTTGTAAAAAGAATTATGAGATACTTGAAAGGAACTACTGACTATGGTCTATATTATAAGAAGGATGAAAAATTTGAACTCAGAGTTTATACAGATGTTGATTGGGCAGGAAATGTAGATGACAAAAAGAGTACTAGTTGTGGAGCTTTCTTTCTTGGACAGAGATTAGTCTCTTGGACAAGCAAGAAACAAAATTACATTTCCCAATCTACTGTCGAGGCTGAGTATGCTGCTGCTATAGTAAACTATTCAAATTTGGTATGGATAAAATAATTGTTGATGCAGTGATGCACACTAAGAATCTAGTGATGCACACTAAGAATCCAGTGATGCACACTAAGACCAAGCACATTGCAATTAAGTATCACTACTTGAGAGAATTAGTACAAGATAAAAAAGTCTGAATGGAATATGTGAATACAAAAGAACAATTAGAAGACATATTCACTAAAGCCTTACCCAAAGAAGCTCATGAGTATTTGAGAAGTCAAGTAGGGGTCCTTCCCCTAACTGAGGTTGCCTAGACAAGCTACGAGCACTACATCAAATGTGCTATAGCACAATATTTGACAAATTGATGCAGAAGATTGTCACACTTTAGGGCTAGCCTAGAGTTGTGAAAAGAAGCAAAGACAAGGAATCAGTCATAAGCAAGATGACAGAGGGACAAACACTGAGCTACACAGATACTATCTACATCTGATGGATGTATGTTTTAGTTGCTGCTTTGGCATTTTTGTCAAAGATGGAGAATGAACTGATATGATAACACATGACACTAAAAAGTAAGAGAGAGATGAACTGAAATGAAGGATTAGGATAGAGGGAGATCTGAATACTTATGATGGTCATAGAAGTGAGGCTTATAGGATTATGAATCAAAATGAAGCTAAGGATATTATAAATATTTCTCTGATGAATAGATAAGTTTTTGGATTGGTTGGTAATCCATGTGTTATTCAGTTGATATCATATGGTGTTTCCATCAATTCCAAAGAGGGAGATTGTTGGAAACTTCAATTGAAACAATTGTTGTATTGTCATTGATGTCAAACCTTAACCGTTAAGACTATTGCTACTTAGGAAAGTACTATATCTATTTGACTATTGCTAAGGGGCTAGGCAATGTTGGTAACAATAGAACCTAAGGAAAGGTTGAGTTATCTTGATACTTGTTATATTTTACTCATTCTTAGATTGGAGACCTAATTAATAGATGATGCTATAGTACCCTAGTTTGTGTTATTAGGTGATCTTTAATTTTGTGTTCATTTCATTTTGAAGAGTACATGAAAGTAAAGGAAATGAACAGCATCTAAAGCTACACATGCATGTATGTATATTGTACAAAAGGGAAAGAATTGAAAGGAGAAACATCTATTTGAGCTCACACAGGCCGTGAGCATAGCCATTACCAGAATTGAATGAATGAGTATACATATACATAAAGAAAATGAATAAATACTGGGGTACCAATCATTGCCTAGTATTGGTGTCCGGATCCAGTCCTATCCAATGAGTTCCTAAGATCCCAAGCCTACAAGAAGAGAAGAAGGGATATGGGTTAGATCCAATGGATCTATGTAATGGTTAGTATAACAATATTTACAAAATGCATATATACACTCATCCATGCACCTCGGACAAAGGTTGTGCTCAGGGCATGTGCATAAGGCTTCAAAGAACAAAAGAGGCCTCATCTTTTCACTCACATGTTTGTTTCATGTGCAGATATAGGAGGATCTGATCCAACAATGAATCCAATGAATGACCTAGGCCCTTGATACGGATCATGACAGAAAAACCTCAAGTATTTTGTCGATGATCACATCAAGGGCCCAGAGCACACATCATATAAACAAAAGGATATCCAAATGATGTAGCATCAATGAGAATCATGGAAGCAAAGGAAAGCATGAGGTGCAAATAGTAGAAGATTAAGAGTACAATTATACATGTCACAGAAGGGGCACACCACAACATAATATGCTATGAGAATGCATTCAATGCATTGATATTATGGCATGGGCATATCAATATGTGTGATGTAGCATGAATCAAATATCCACACCAAATAAGAAGTAGAGAGTAGGATACACAAATCCACATGATTTTATCTCACATTCATGGCATGAAGTGTGTTTAAATATGCATCACAAGGCCAAGCAAAGAAGCTATAGATAAAAGAATGTAACTAATGATGCTAGTGAGGGTACAATCTTGTAAAATAATGAAGCTCCTCACATTTTATGTGCTTTGAGAAAATGAAGTTTTTATTATCATGAAGAAGTGATAATGGATTAAAGAGGAGTCATGCTTAAAATGTGAACATCATCAAGTGGATCTCAAGCATGAAATAAAAATAGATGCATGTATTGGTGGCAGTAGCAATCCAATGGAGAAATCATGGCCCCAAGTTAACAATAGCAATAGACAATAAGTCATGGGCTGGCATGACATGGCAGCGAGTAAGAATTAAATGATACCGGACCAATGATGCCAAGAATCAAGATCACTGACTCCATAAAAGGTGAGCATCCACAAGATGAATGGGAAAAAATGGCTCACAGCTCATCTAGGCATCAGCAAATAATAGTTATAGTGATCATCTCAAGAATCAAGACATAGAATGATGCCTTGTTGTAGGCTCATGATGCCATGTGTATGAAACTGCAAACACCAATTACAAATAGCACAATAGTAAACATGAACATAATCCTCATCGACTTGTGTGTAGAGTAGGCAATGAGCTCGGCCCCAAGAGCACCCTCGATGCAACAGTATAGCCTGCAGGTCACAAACAAAGCATGATGCACCAAATAGTAAGCACGAGCTTCCCAAAGGCAATAGCTGAGTCAAAGATGTGATGACAAAGTCATGAAAAACCAAACACAAATAATTCTTTCCATAGCATTCAACCCACACATCACTCAGTCTCTATGCTTGCTCACGAGTTTTGTATGTTGGGAGAGTAGTAGTATCATCGGAAAAGAAAAATAGAAAGCACAGGTATTTGTGAACACAATGCATAATGCATCTAAAATCATGGCCGAGCAACATGCATTATATACAATTTGGAGAGCCAAAGAAATAATAAAGATATCCATAAAGTTTTAAAAGCACAGCATCACCATAACCTTACGGGCCTATGTGTGGGGAAGGCAATGAGAAGGGAAATATTACGGGTGGATAGCAGGTTCAAACCGATACATAATGATGCTTTTCATAGACAGTGAAAGTTTCATTCTTTTAACAAGCCGACAACATGATGAGGTGAATATCACCAAACTCATATAGTAACAAGGAGGTTAATACATGCTATGACTCAGAAGCCCAATCAAAATGCAGTAAACAAGATAATGAGGCTAGTGTTCAAAATCAAAAAGAATATTATGATGCCCTGGCTTTTGATGCTCGTGGGTCATCAATACCTCATAACCGGGAAGTAATGCAAAATAGTGCCCTACATGTGCATCATCGGGCCTTTCATGACAATTGATTGAATGCCAATGAATGATTTTAAAATTATATGTGACAATGAGCTCAAAAGGAAAACCGCAGTATAGCTATACCCTAGCTCACAGGTTTCAAAGGAAGAGTATCAATAAGAATATAAAGCTACCATGTTTGATGCCTTGGCTTGAACATAAACAACACAGTGCCTCCTAAATCGTGACCTAGCTCACAAGCAGTACACATGCTTCAAATAATTTGAAAAATAAGCATGACAATAATGCAATTCGGTGCTCTGGTTGTAAAATTCAGTGCCAACATGATAGGGATTTTCAAATGTAGAGAGTAAATACAATATGCAGAGCACGACGCCAAACAAAATGCCCTAAAATTCAAACCAGTGCCCTTGCCGATACATGAACAAAAGATACATCAAATATAGAGACATCATATATTTCAAAATAGGATGCCCTAACTGAAGATCATCGGGCATTCACATCTAGGGGGTTTTGAACAAATAATAGAGAGATATTGATGCCAGATTGAATACACAAAATCATGAAACAATCTTGACAGAGAAGTAAAAATGAAAATACACAATGCCCTCAAGATGAAATACAAGAATGAAAGATAGAACCAGTCTCTACCTCAATATCATAATGTCAAGAGACTGGATAGCTATTTCCAAATCGAGGGGTGGAACTGCCAATGGAAAATGGCAACTTGCCAAATGTCAAAGAGGAGGGTTCGTTCGTAGTGGCAGCAGTTGCCCTTCCATCCTTGAAAGGGGGTTTCATTTCAATAGTCATTAATATTTTCTCCCCATTTTTTTGGGTTGAGGTTATTAATGGTTTTATTTTGATGCTAGATGCCCTTTTTAATTAGTGGATTTTGTTTTAAATGTAAATATTTTGGATATTCTCCCCATTCTTTGGTTGAGAGTATTTTAAATATATTTTTTTCAAATCCATGTTTTTAGCATAGGTGGATTTGTAAAAATATAGATGCTCTTAGAATGTGTTTTTCCCCTTTTCTAATATTGGGTTGAGAACCATTTTTGGAGGCATATTTAATCCATTTTATGTCATACGGGTCAGTTTTGGAATGTAACAATCATCGCATGTTCTATTGTAAATTCTGACAATGGTGTTTTATAAACCATTGTCAGAATCTTTTGGTGCATGACTTAGTGGATAGAGTGGTCTCTTTTTGACCTTCTATTTTTAGGGTCCCATTTTCCTCACCCCATAGAAACTCAAGGATCTGGCATTCAAATTATGACGCAGCCTCATCGGTCCAGGATTGACTTTTTCTATTCTTAGGAGGTAGTGGAGTTTGAATACAGATTCCTAGTTTTTAGTTTTTATACCTCTCACTTTTGGTGATTGTGGTTATCTCTTCAATCTTTCTCTTTGATATGAGTATTGTAGCTCTGAGAGATGCAATTGTACTTAGTTTCTTTTCAGTAATAAAATTGATCATTCTTGCTCCCCTACAATTCTAGATTTTCTTTTGAATTCATATGGAGGATTATTGTGATGTCCTTATATCCTTAATCTACATGTTGAATCCAAGTTGGTGTTTAGGAATTTATCTTAATTTAGTAGTGTGACTTGTGTGCAATCAAGAATATCAGAATTGTGAAGATTTCTTCTTTTTTCTACATTTCAAGTACCTTGTTTCACTAAGAGTTTAAGAAAGTCGGATTGAGTTGTGAGTTAAGTTTGTTTTGTTGTTGGAGTAAACTTATTTCAGTTGTAAATCTCTTTTCAAATTTGGTGGATCACCTTTGTTTCTTTCAAATTGTAGTTGTTTAATTTCATGTACCTTCTCACCCCTTTCCTTCAAAGTTTAGATAAGTTTTAGGTGATTCAAGGGGAAGCCAACCCTTAATCCGGAGGTCTATTCTCAAATAGGTTACCCACAACCTAAGAATAGTCCCATGTTTCACGGGATTGCTAGGTTCTACACTTAGCCATACTCAGGTGGAATCCCTAGTGACAATAGTTTTTGGCACGCCCAGTGGGACTCTAGACTCAATGAGTCAGATTTCTAAGAAGATTTATGCAAGTTATTGTGTGGTATGAGTAGTGACAATGTTTTGAAATCATACCTGGTGACTCTAATCTTTTTTCATGTAGATCAGTATATAAGCTTATGAGTGGGATCCCAACTAGGCAGAGTAAGAACCCTTTTATGTATACAGAGCTTCCATTCGTCAAAAAGAGGTCTAAAGCAGCCCAAACTATTGCATCAAAATCTACAAATCCTACTCCTAGGCCTGCTTGCATTCCTGCAACCACTCCCCAAATTCAGCCAGTGCAAGCAGCACCAGCAATTCAAGCTCCCCTTAATCCTCCAATGGCTAGACAACATCCTTTTGTGGCATTTAATCAAGGAAACCCCTTGAATTTGCAGCAACATAATGACATACCCATATCAGCCCTTAAAAGTTTTCTTATTTTTATAGGAGAATATCAGACCTCAACTATTGAGCATATAAGAGATGTAGCATCCCTTTGTGCCCTTCATAATATAACCCAGGATAATGTGGTTGTAAGGTTGTTGGCAGCTTCCCTCAAAGGCAAAGCTTTCCAATGGTTTAGAGGTTTAGCAGTTGGTTCTATAGCTGATTGGGATGGGTTGGGTCAAGCCTTGACCAATCAATTTGAAGATAAATCAGATCATCTCTCATTAGTTGAGCATTTGACTACTATTAAAAGGTCACCCCAAGAATACATGATGGATTTCAACTTCAGATTTCAAAGGACATGGAATAGAATACCAGCCATAGTTAGGCCTTTGAGCCAGCATGCTTTTCTATACTATCTTAGAGCCCTTAATAGTGATATCTCTGTTATGATCCAATCCACAGGAGGGACTAATTTACCAACAGCATATGATCTTGCCATAAGAGTTGAAAATAGCTTAATCCAAGTAGGAAAGATAGCCCCAAGGCCTCCAATGCCTATTTTCCCCAAGCTTCATCCTGTCCCTGAAGCAATTCTAGCCTTGGTATCAATTCCACCTCTCCCAACTCCTCCTCAACAAGTTGCTAGCCTAGTTTTGAATCAATCCCAAGAGCTGAATGAGATCAAAAAGGCCTTGCAAATAGTTACTAATGAGTTGGTTAGTCTAAAGAAACAGCAGTCCCAACCTTACCAACAACCCTATCAACAACCTTATCAACAGCCCTATCAAAATCATTACCAGTAGAACAGGCCCCAATACCAATAAGGCCAACAAGGCCAAGCAAGAAATTATAGCCAAAAGGCCAGCCAACCTTATAATCCTAACACTCCCAGTGCTTCTAGAGATTTGGTCCCTGTAGCTCAGAACAATATGGCCCAGGAATACCAATGGGGTTGCCCATGCAATCAGCAACACATCTAAGGAATGTGTCCTAATGGTGATGATGTCACATGAGATGGTTCAGGAGCTAGAAATTCAGCAAGGTCCAGTTGTTACCCCAAACAAGTTGCAGACACCTGAGGTGGCACTGGTGAATTTTCAGAGAGAAGATTTTTGCAGGGTGAATTTTTCACCAAATGATAACCCAAACTATATCCCAGTTGCAGCCAACACAAGGTCTAAGAAAAAGGCTTTGGAAGTTGAACAAGTGGCCTCTACTAGTTAGCAAGCTCCTATTGTAAATCCATAACCCAAAGCAATTCAGGCTTCAGTCCTAAACTAGTCAAAAGAGGCTGAGGAACTAGTCAAGGTAGCTACACAGTTGGTGTCTACACAAACAGAGATTGTTGCACCAAAAGGATAGTCTAAAGTAAATGTGGGATCTTTTAATATTGTGGAGAAAATGAAGAAAACCTCTATCAATGTGCCTTTAATGGACACCCTAGTGATCCCTGGACAAAAGGATCTAATACTCAATGAGTTGGCTAAGATTTCATCAAATCAAGAGAGTGTTTCAGAATAGCCTAGGGTCCTAGTGGCTGAAACACCTCAGAAGGAGCAGAAAAACAAAGGAACCAGCATACAACCCACTATTGTCCCATAGGTTAAGCCTCCTCCTTTCTATGTAACTCTTATTGTTGGAGACTTCTTAGTTTATAATTGTATGATAGACTTAGGAGCAAGTATTTCTCTGATTTCTAAATAGTTAGCAGATCTACTAGGATTTTCTTATGAGCCAATAGATAGGCCTGTTGTTCAGTTAGATGGGTCATCAATTAGTACCTTGGGATTCATTAAAGACCTGAGCCTCACTCTACATGAATATCCCAATTTCTCCATTCCCCGGGATGTCCATGTCATAGATCTACCTCCTCATTTTTCTATTTGTCTAAGCAGAGAGTTCACTACTAGGTTGGGGGGATATCTCTCAGCTGATTGGTCTCATCTATAATTTAGAACCATATACGAGACTAGAGTTAGAATCAAGTCTGAGGCTTTTGCAAAAAGTCATGCTGAACCTTATACCCCAAGCCCTATAAATGCCACTTTGATGTTTCATGAACAAGACCCAAGTGATTCTAAGCCTAAAACCACTATTGGAAAGATTCCTGATATTGTCCTAGATGAGTGGGTTGAAAGAGATTTGGAGGAGGATAACCCTTTTAGAAACATGGATATTTCTAGCATTGGAATGTATATCATTCATGAAGAAGGTGTTGTGATTCTAGATTTGATGAAGAAGGAAGACAAGCATTCTAGAGATCAGAGTGATGATTTGTGGTAGTTGTTTTTTGATGGTGCCAGAAGAAAAGTTGGTTCGGGAGGAGGAGCTATCCTAATTTCTCCAGAAGGGAAAAGGTATTACTCTGTAGTTTATTTTTCTTTCAGCTATACTAACAATATAGCAGAGTATGAGGCTGTGATTCATGGTTTAGAATGGGCTAGACAAAGAGGAATCAAATACCTAAAAGTTATAGGTGATAGTGAGTTAGTGGTCAATCAAATTCATGGCACTAATCTCAAAAAAAATGATACACTTAAGATGTATAAGCACAGGGTTTGGGATTTAATAGAAGATTTTTGTGCTTTTAATCTGGTTGTTGTCCCAAGAAATTAGAACAAATAGGCAGACAAGCTAGCTGCCATGGGAGTAGAATATGATATCCCAAAAGAAACCACAAGTCCTTACTTGTAGCATGTAAAGGTTCTGGTAAGACCATCCATACTAGACAATTAGGTGAGCTGGCAAGTTTTTGTAAATGATGAATAGATTTTTAACTTTTTGATAGAAGAAGCTGAGTTCTCTAAAGTTAACTAGAACAAACATGCTCACTAGTATAGTGACTAGATGCTACAATTGAAAATTAATAAGTTTCCTAAGGGACTGGTCACACTTGAGTCCATATTTAACTCTGATGATCAGCTCAGAGGAGACAAAGCTAGTATGACAGTTAAAGAAGAGCACTACCAGTCTATGGAGAATCTCAAAGACAAATCCCCCAAGTTAGGAAAGGTATGCACACAGCCAGAAAAATAAGCTTCTATTTCATTATGTCAAGAATTTAGTGATGTTTTTGCATGGGAATACTATGATCTAAAAGGTTTTGATCCACTCTTAGCCCAGAACACCATTGAGCTAGAACCCCATGCCAAACTAGTGAGACAAAAGTAGAGACCTATCAATCCTAAGTTAGAAGTCTTGATGAAAATAGAGTTGATAAAAATGATTGAGGCTAATATTATTTTTCCAATTAAACACACCTCTTGGGTTTCCAATCTAGTACCAGTTAGGAAGAAGAATGGTGAAATCCGATTATGTGTGGATTTTAGAGACCTTAACAAAGCCTCACTCAAAGATCATCATCCATTACCTTCCATGGAACAAATTTTGCAGTATGTCTCAGGGTCTGACAAATTTTCTTTGGTAGATGGCTTCTCTAGTTATAACCAAGTCCTGGTTAAAGAGGAAGATCAATATAAAACAACATTTACCACCAAATGGGGCACTATGGCATATAGAAAGATGCCTTTTGGGTTGTCTAACATTGGTGCTACATTTCAGAAAGCCATGGATATGGCATTTGCTGGTTTAATGAACAAGTTCATTCTAGTTTATTTGGATGATATAACTGTCTTTTGAAAAGACACTGATGATCACCTGGTTCATCTGAGATAGATCTTTGAAAGATGTAGAGAGTTTGGAGTTTCATTGAATCCTAAGAAATGCATGTTTGATGTCCATGAAGGCAAATTACTAGGGCACATTGTTTTTAAACAAGGGACAACCATTGATCCTGAAAGGATAAAGGCCATCATGGCACTACCTCTGCTAGCTCACAAGAAAGGACTACAGGGTTTTCTTGGAAGAATCAACTTCTTGAGAAGGTTCATTCCAAATGTTGTAGCACTACTAAAGCCTATGACCCAGATGTTGAAGAAGAACTCAACCTTTCATTGGATAAATGAAGGAAAAAGGTGTTTTGAAGAAGTCAAGGAGGTAATTGCCTTTGCTCCTACTCTGGTAAACCCTGACTTTTCCAAGGATTTCATCCTATATGCTTTTGGGGAGACTGATAGTATCTCTACCATGTTAGTCTAGCAGAATGTTGAGAAGCAAGAACAACCAGTGCCTTTCTATAGCCAAGGTTTGGATGGTTATGAACTTAATTACACTACTATAGAAAAGCATGTCCTAGAAAATGTGAGGAGTTTGAAAAAGTTTAGGCACTTGTTATCCAATAACACAATGCACCTAATGGTTGCTCACCCTTGCATAAAATACTTCCTACTGAATAAAGACCTGAGCCATAAGAGGGCTCGTTGGGTCACTAAAGTCATGGAGTATGACACTCAGATTAAAGTGACCAAGCTGATTAGAGGAAAGGGGCTATGTGAATAGCTAAATGAAGGAATAGTAGACCCAAACTAGCAAAAGGAGGAGGTTGTTCTGATGAACCAGAATGTAGAGCAGAGTACAAGCTGGACAACAAAGATGAGACATTATCTATCAACTGGTCAATGCCCTCAAGGCCTTGAAAGAAGTAAAAGAAGGTACTTTAGACTCCAAGCTATTCCATTTATCATTATTGATGATGTTTTATATAGGAGGGATCATAGTGGTGTCCTGTTGAGGTGTGTTGAAACCAGCCAAGTAGACAAAATACTAGAAGAGTTTCATGATGGGGGTTTTGGAGGACACTTTGTAGCTAGAACCACTACTCTAAAAGTGATGAGAGCTAGGTACTATTGGCCTAGCTTGTACAAGGATGCATTTTATTGGGTAAGAAAATGCAAGAACTGTGCTCTATTTGCTGGAAAGAAAAAGTTAGCAGCCCTCCCTCTTCATCCCATCAAGGTAGAGAAACCTTTCTCAAAATGGGGATTGGATTTTATTGGACCTATCAACCCCCCATCCAATGCTGGACACAAATGGATACTTGATACTACATACTATTTTACCAAATGGACAAAGGTTGTAGCACTAAAGGAAGCAAATGAGCCCTCTTTCCTAAACTTCTATCAAGACATTGTGTCTAGATTTGGTACTCCAGATTCCATCATTTCAGACAATGCTATGGCATTCTTGGGAACTAGAATTTCAAAATGGGCACTCAAGCACAATATATTCCTGAGTACCTTTTCTAACTATTACCCTTAGGGTAATGGTCAGGTAGAGTCAACAAATAAGAACTTGCTAAGAATCATCAAAAGGACTATAGAAGGAAACTAGAGGGATTGGCACAACAAGTTGAAGTTGGCCTTGTGGGTAGACAGAATAACACCCAAGAGGTCTATAGGTAACTCACCCTATACACTTGTATATGGAAAAGAAGCTAGGATTCCTTTATCTACTGAGTTGCCTACTTTGATTTTAATCAAGGAAGTTGATCTTATGGAAGAAGATGCTATGCAAGTTTGGCTTGCTGAACTATTAGAGCTCGAAGAAACAAGGAAACTAGCACTGGAAAACCTGGAAGCTCATCATTCTCAGATGAAAAAAAGCTTTGATAAGAAAGCCACACCCAGGGTTTTCAAAGAGGGAGACCTTTTCCTCAAGTGGGATGAAGAAAAATACAAACCAAGGAAGTATACTAAATTTGATGCCATATGGAGTGGGCCCTTCATGGTGATTGGATGCAAAGCCCATAATACTTTTTAGCTGGCTAGTATGGATGGAGAGGAGTTGTCCATTCCAGTGAATGGGATCCACCTCAAGGTTTGTTTCTGAGGTCTATTTCTACCCTATACACTAGTAAGTTAGAATTTTCTAGTTTTCTATGTTTCCTAAGTGCCTGGCACAAGTTTTTTTTAGTTTTCAGTTGCTTTCAGTTTGGTTTTCAATTTGGTGTGAGTTGTAAGAAGCCAGAGAGTCTATCTCTAGAAGTTAGCAATTTGTTAAAGAAGGATTGATTGTCCAAAAGAACTAAGTTCAGTTTGAGGCTTATAGACTCTGTGCCCAATGGATCTTTAAGGAAGCTGGTCAGGATGCTTAGCAGGCAAGCACTCTAAAGAGGTTGCCAGAATGTTGTTATATTTTACTCATTCTTAGATTGGAGACCTAATTACTAGATGATTCTACAGTACCCTAGTTTGTGTTATTAGGTGATCTTCTTTAATTTTGTGTTCATTTCATTTTGAAGAGTACATGAAAGTAAAGGAAATTAACTGCATCTAAAGCTACACATGCATGTATGTATACTGTACAAAAGGGAAAGAACTGAAAGGAGAAACATCTATCTGAGCTCACACAAGCCATGAGCATAGCCATTACTAGAATTGACCGAATGAGTATACATATACATAAAGAAAATGATTAAATACTGGGGTACCAGACATTGCCTAGTATTGGTGTCTGGATCCGGTCCTATCCAGTGAGCTCCTAAGATCTAGAGCCTGCAAGAAGAGAAGAATGGATATGGGTTAGATCTAATGGATCTATGCAATGGTTGGTATCACAATATTTACAGAATGCATATATACACTCATCCATGCACTTCTGACAAAGGCTGTGCTCAGGGCATGTGCATAAGGCTCCAAAGAACAAAAGAGGCACCATGTTTTCACTCACGTGTTTGTTTCATGTGCAGATATAGGAGGATATGATCCAATAATGAATCCAATGAATGACCTGGGCCCTTGATGCGGATCATGACAGAAAAACCTCAAGTTTTCTATTGATGATCGCATCAAGGGCCAAGAGCACACATCATTTAAACAAAAGGATATCTAGATGACGCAACATCAATGAGAATCATGCAAGCAAAGGAAAGCATGAGGTGCAAATAGTAGAAGATTAAGAGTAAAATCCTACATGTCACAGAAGGGGCACACCATAGCATAATATGCTACAAGAATGCATTCAATGCATTGATATTATGGCATGGGCATATCAATATGTGTGATGTAGCATGAATCAAATATTGACACCAAATAAGAAGTAGAGAGTAGGATACACAAATTTGCATGATTTTATCTCACATTCATGGCATGAAGTGTGTTTAAATATGAATCACAAGGCCAAGAAAAGAAGCTATAGATAAAAGAATGTAACTAATGATGCTAGTGAGGGTACAATCTTGTAAAATAATGAAGCTCCTCATATTTTATGTGCTTTGAGAAAATGAAGTTTTTATCATCATGAAGAAGTGATAATGCACTAAAGAGGAGTTGTGCTTAAAATGTGAACATCATCAAGTGGATCTCAAGCATGAAATAAAAATAGATGCATGTATTGGTGGCAGTAGCAATCCAATGGAGAAATCATGGCCCCAAGTTAACAATAGCAATAGACAATAAGTCATGGGCTGGCATGACATGGCAATGAGTAAGCATTAAATGATACTGAACAAATGATGCCAAGAATCAAGATCATAGAATCCATAAAAGGTGAGCATCAGCAAGATGAATGGGAAAAAATGGCTCACGGTTAATCTAGGCATCAACAAATAACAGTGATAGTGATCATGTCGAGAATCAAGACATAGAATGGTGCCTTGTTGTAGGCTCATGATGCCATGTGTATGAAACAGTGAACACCAATTACAAATAGCACAATAGTAAACATGAACATAATGCTCATGTGCCTGTGTGTAGAGTAGGTAGTGAGCTAGGCCCCAAGAGCACCCTTGATGCAACAGTATAGCCCGCGGGTCACAAACAGAGCATGATGCCCCAAACAGTAAGCACGAGCTTCCCAAAGGCAATAGCCAAGTCAAAGACATGATGACATAGTCATGAGAAACCAAACACAAATAATTCTTACCATAGCATTCAACCCACACATCACTTAGTCTCTATGCTTGCTCACAAGTTTTGTATGTTGGGAGAGCAGCAGTATCATCAGAACCAAAAAATAGAAAGCACGGGTATTTGTGAACACAATGCATAATGCATCTGAACTCATGGCTGAGAAACATGCATTATATACAATTTGGAGAGCCAAAGCAATAATAAAGATATCCATAAAGTTTTAAAAGCACAGCATCGCCATAACCTTACGGGCCTGTGTGTGGGGAAGGCAATGAGAAGGGCAATATTGTGGGTGGATAGTAGGTTCAAACTGACAGATAATGATGCTTTTCATAGAGAGTGAAAGTTTCCTTCTTTTAACAAGCTGACAACATGATGAGGTGAATGTCACCAAACTCATATAGTAACAAGGAGGTTAATACATGCTTCCAACATGCTATGACTCAGAAGCCCAATCAAAATGCAATAAACGAGAGAATGAGGCTAGTGTTTGAAATCAAAAAGAATATTATAATGCCCTGGCTTTTGATGCTCATGGGTCATCAATACCTCATAACTAGGAAGTAATGCAAAATGGTGCCCTACCTGTGGATCATCGGGCCTTTCATGACAATTGATTTAATGCCAATGAATGATTTTAAAATCATATGTGACAGTGAGCTCAAAAGGAAAACCACAATACAACAATACCCTAGCTCGCGGGTTTCAAAGGAAGAGTATCAATAAGAATATAAAGCTACCATGTTTGATGCCCTGGCTTGAACATAAACAACACAATTCCTCCTGAATTGTGCCCTAGCTCACAGGAAATACACAGGCTTCAAATAATTTGAAAAACAAGCATTAAAATAACCCAACTCGGTGCCCTAGTTGTAAAATTCTGTGCCAACATGATAGGGATTTTCAAATGTAGAGAGTAAATACAATATGCAGAGCATGGCGCCAGACAAAATTCCCTAAAATTCAAACCAGTGCCCTTGCCGATACATGAACAAAAGATACATCAAATACAGAGACATCATATATTTCAAAATAGGGTGCCCTAACCAAAGATCATCGAGTGTTCACATCTAGGGGGTTTTGAACAGATAACAGAGAGATATTGATGCAAGATCAAATACAAAAAGCATGAAACAATCTTGACAGAGAAGTAAAAATGAAAATACACAATGCCCTCAAGATGAAACACAAGAATGAAAGATAGAACCAGTGCCTACCTCAATAGCATAATGCCAAGAGATTGGATAGTTGTTTCCAAATCTAGGGTTGGAACTGCCAGTGGAAAATGGCAACTTGCCAAATGTCAAAGAGGAGGATTCGCAGTGCCAGCAATTGCCCTTCCATCTTCGAAAGGGGGTTTCATTTCAATAGTCATTAATATTTTCTCCCCATTTTTTTTGGGTTGAGGTTATTAATGGTTTTATTTTGATGCTAGGTGCCCTTTTTAATTATTGGATTTTGTTTTAAATGTAAATATTTTTGATATTCTCCCCATTCTTTGGTTGAGAGTATTTTAAATATATTTTTTTAAATCCATGTTTTTAGCATAGGTGTATTTGTAAAAATATAGATGCTCTTAAAATGTGTTTTTCCCATTTTCTTATATTGGGTTGAGAACCATTTTTGGAGGCATATTTAATCCATTTTATGTCATAGGGGTCAGTTTTGGAATGTAACAGTCATCGCGTGTTCTATTGTAAATTCTGATAGTGGTGTTTTATAAACCATTGTCAGAATCTTTTGGTGCATGACTTAGTGGATAGAGTGGTCTCTTTTTGACCTTCTATTTTTAGGGTCCCATTTTCCTTGCCCCCTAGAAACTCGGGGATCTGGCATTCAAATTATGATCCAGCCTCATGGGTCCAGGATTGACTTTTTCTATTCTTAGGAGGTAGTGGAGTTTGAATGTAGATTCCTAGTTTTTAGTTTTTATACCTCTCACTTTTGGTGATTGAGGTTAGCTCTTCATTCTTTCTCTCTAATATGAGCATTGTAGCTCTAAGAGACACAGTTGTACTTAGTTTCTTTATAGCAATAAAATTGATCCTTCTTGCTCCCCTACAATTATGGGTTTGCTTTTGAATTCATATGCAGGATTACTGTGATGTCTTTATATCCTTAATCTGCATGTTGAATCCAAGTTGGTGTTCATGAATTTATCTTAATTTAGTAGTGTGACTTGTGTGCAATCAAGAATATCATAATTGTGAAGATTTCTTCCTTTTTCTGCATTTCAAGTACCTTGTTTCACTAAGAGTTTAAGAAAGTGGGATTGAGTTGTGAGTTAAGTTTGTTTTGCTATTGGAGTAAACTTATTTCAGTTGTAAATCTCTTTTCAAATTTGGTGGATCACCTTTGTTTCTTTCAAATTGTAGTTGTTTAATTTCATGTACCTTCTCACCCTTTTCCTTCAAAGTTTAGATAAGTTTCAAAAGATTCAAGGGGAAGTCGGCCCTTAATCTGGAGGTCTATTCTCAAATAGGTTACCCACAACCTAAGAATAGTCCCATGTTTCATAGGATTGCTAGGTTCTACACTTAGCCATACTCAGGTGCAATCCCTAGTGACAACAATACTACAAAGTGTACTTGACTATGTTGCACAATAATGAGACAATGTATTGTTTATCTTAGTAAGACTGAAGACTAAACTGGTAGGCTTAACTGAGCAAAGAATGGAAAAATCATGTTTAAGCCGAGTAATGTTAGTGTCGACCAAGTCAATGTATGCTGAGCAAAATTCTAGTGTCGACCGAACAATAGTTAATTGCCGAGGAAGACAGTGTAAGCAAAGTAAACATTTTTAGTAATGATCGAGCTTTCTACATGAAGACCGAGTAGTTGATCACAGTATTGACCGAGCATCAGCAATTTTATATTTGAGGAGAATTCAATTTTGGAGCCGACATTGTTGAATTCTTCGATTATGTAAAACATGTTGACTTTATTTATTGATTGTTTGAAAGCATTAACTACACTATAAAACATTTTATTGTAAATCTTTAAGAGATTTGAGATGATTGTGAAAAGGAGCCAAACAACATGAAGTGGGTAGATTCATTGAATCTGACCTAACCCTAAGATCTACGAATGAGATTGAGCGGCATAAGATGAGTTAACCTAATTGAGGAAAGTATAAGGGGAACCTGAGCATTTGGATATGTAAGTGTTGGATATGCAAGTGCATGGGTGAACAAGAATGTTGGAAGATCAATAAATTTTTATTGATTGAATAAGTAGAAAAGGCTAAAGGAGAATTGTGGTGGTTGCTTGAAGAAAAGTTTCGAGCAGATCAAAGATGGAGATGGCAAAGTTTGAAAGTCAGTAAACCAGCATTAGTGTACAGAATCGGATCTGATATTTGCAAAGTCAGTTGTATATTTTTTAGATAAATATTGTTGCTACTTTCTAACCATTGTAACACTCAAAATCCTTTTAACAGAGGTTGACCTAACAGTCATATGTTAAATCCTTTGAACAAGGTTGCATTCTAATGGAGTGTATGTAATGTGTGTGTGAATTTTGTACCTAGCTATAGACACGACACTTCAGTAAAACATTAGAGGTTAGCTTAAAATCAAAATCATGCAAGTAATTGAAAACTAATCTAACCAAGTGATTTACTACCTTCTAGTATATGCGAGTATTTATTCTCATATTTGACCGAGATCAGTGACCTTAACGACACCTAAACGAAGGATTTGAATGCAAAATCTAGATATGAATTAGATGCAAATTAATCTATTTTTTATTTATTTTAGATGCAATAAGATGAAATAAACTGATATGAATCTATTCTAGATGAAAAACTGATGTGCAATGCAATTAATCTAACAATGATATACTAAATGATATGAAACTAAAACAAGATTAATCTCACAAAAATTGTTGATTTGCAAAGAAGCTTCAATTCTTCAAATACCAATTCACCAGCATAAGTTTGCAAATTATGAGATGATTTGTGAAGAGCTGAAGCCTTGATTTTATAGAAATCCAAGGCTTTGGGGATTCATGAAAAGGCCATAAATCACTCTAGTTGATTTTTGAGTCAACAAGGAATTAAAGATAGTTAACTCACAAAATATCATGCAAAAATAGCTTTTTGATTTAAATTAGAAGTTGAGATCAGCTTTTAACTCAAAAGAGAGTTGAGTTTATTTTTAAAACAACTTGAATTGATTTTTTGATTTATAGTTTAACTATATTTTGGATGTGCATAATTAATCATGAATTAAATAAATAAATAAAATGATTTATCCTCAACTTAACTGATTTTGAAAATAAAACAACTAATTTATGGGTTAATCAATTATTAAATCAAACTTTTATTCCAATTAAATCATTAAATATGACAACTTGCTTTAATTAATTAAATAAGAATTTAATCAATTAATGATAGGAATTTTGATTTATTGTCAAATTTAAATAATAATAATAATTAGGAATAAATATAGTTAAATTCAATTAAATAATTAAGTGGCAGTATTAAATCTAATTAATTAAATATTTAGAATATTCAAATTATCAAACTTTAGGATAAATAGGATTTATCGCCAATTAATCATTAAATCAAAGATAATTATGATAATTAGAAATATTACTAGGAATATTCCTCGATACAGAATTTGAGATGATCAATTAGGATTCAATGATGTTCAGATGTGTCTTAGGTTAGGACTTTGATGTCAATTTCATTCGATGTGTAGATATAGGAGATTAATGAACCTATAGCCCATTTTTAGGATATTACATTTTGCCCCTCTTTGAATTGTTGTACAAAGCACAGTGGTTCAAAGACAGTCTATGTATGATGTTGAAACTGATTGTTTGAAATTGAAATTGATATGAGACAGAAAATGATTGAATTTTGATATGAAGATAATAGGTCTTGAATGACCAAAGATAATGTTAACTATAACAGCAAATGAACCAATGATTGCGAAAAAGTGTGAAAACACCTGATTCTGAAGCTTATGATTGCAAAGAAGTGAGTGACCGATTGCAGACCTGATTGTCGATAAGAATCACATTGGTATCACATCTGAACCCTTCAGTTATGAAGAACCAAGGAAATAACACTAATGAACCGATGGTTACAAAAGATTGATATAGTTTACAAAATTAAGAGAAATACCAGATTGATATGGATCTCGATGAATCTGATATGCCCTGAGTGATGATTGATTTGCCCCAAGCGATGAGGTCTTTTTGATGAATCAACAACTAGACGTGGTTGTTGTCTTAATTACTGAGGAAAGATATGATTTCAAATTTAGATTACAGACTTGAATGATGTGCAATACCATGCCCCCTTCGGGATAAAAATTGAAATCTGACAAGAAAAGTTAGCGTTATAGTTTAGAAGCATGTTAATTGATTTGAGAAGTGGCTATACACATCCGAGAACACGTTCTACATCGTTTAGAGGTCCTGGAGACCAAGCTTGAATAGGTTTGACCATGAGTTTACCATGGTTAACCAAGTTGAAATTTTGATAGTTTGATGTAAGATAATCAGTTAAGTTGAATACTGGATTTCTGTGATGATGGAAGGTCGATTATGCAAGCAGTAGACTATTTGGGGTCCAAAAATTTTGAATCATGATTTTGACATAGTAAATGATCTCATATTTAAATTTTGATCCCGAAAATGGATTCAGAACATTGAAATTAGCCAGGGGTGCAATTTTCATGTAAAATGGAGCACTTTTGAAAATTAGGTCAAAAGCTATATAAAGGCCAAAAGGGTCATTTTCAATTCATTTCAACCTTTTGACTTTGAAAACTTTGTGGAGCCCTCTAAGAAAAAATGGCAAACAAAGTAGCAGAACCAAAGGACCTGTGAGTTCACATCAATTTGAGCGCAGCCAGAGACACCAAAGACCTCGACAGTACAGACATCCGGTAGGTGGACCTCTGTGTTTTGCTAAAAATTCAATTTTTCCATGTTTTATAGGGTTTTCACAATGTTTCGTACATTTTTCCATTTTTGAATTTTGCATGCACAAAACTCGTATGACTCCCCAGTGAGACTCGTATGACTTTCTAACTGTAGATAGGTTGTCATCTCATAAGCCCCCATGACTCATATCAGAGGGACCCAAGAGTCGTACGACATTTCATCAGGTCCCCCATAACTCGTACGATGAGGGATGCATTGTCGTGTCACTATGCTTTGTCATATGGTATGATGTAGAAACTTATACGACTTTTCATGCCAGTCTAAAGTGTCGTATGGAAAATAGTGAGCTTAAAACTCAGTATTAGGTCAAATTTTTTATTTTTATGATCTCTTAGCCTGATTGCTGACTTGTCAACCTACCCTCTAAAATACTGAACTGCCCCATTTCTACCTTTGTAACCTATTTTGTGACCAAATTACTAATAGGATTCCCTATTGTTGTGTTGTGTAGGTCATATATCCAGATGTACATGTAGGGATCTCACATCCTACTATGCAGAAACTATGTGTGTCGTTGCCAGACCCTATGAGGGTCCATCTTGCTTCTTGTGGATTTGAGTACTTGATACATTTACCTGAGATTAGGGTAAATCATAGACTTTTGACTGCTCTGATTGAGAGATTCCACTTGAAGACCCAGACATTCCACCTGCCGATGGGGGAGATCACTGTTACCCCTGAGGATGTGTATTGTATACTGCGCATTCTATTCCAAGCAGGCCGATGACCAAAGTATGTGAGTTCGAGGAACTCAGGTTTATTAGCTTTTAGACATCTCTTCAGAGATGATACTCAGATGACAACCTCCATTTCCTAGGAGACCTTAGTGCAGAGGTATGGACAAACACACCGGCTTGAGTGCATCATTGCCAGGATGATTGGTGGTATTATCATGTCTGACCATTAGTAGAATGGTCTTTTGATGGGTTGGGCCCCTATGGTAGCATGTTTGATGGTGATACCCTTTGAGTTAGCCTGGGTCAATGTCTATTAGCTCACATGTTCTCTGAGATGCATGAGGTAGTGTATCAGGAGAGCAGGTCCTTTGCTGCAGGAGCTCTAGTTTTATAGATATGGGCTTGGGAGCACATCCCAGTGTTGAGACTAGTGTGTACTTCACAAAGGCAGCCGTAGGAGCTTGTCATTTATATATATGCTAGATATGTCATACAGGGATAGATGGGCCACACTGACTACTGGAGGTGATGCCTTAATGATATGACCTTTGTGCACTAGAGACCATATGTAGCCATTGAGCCTTGGCCTATTTCTCAAGAGAAGTTTAGTTTCTTTTTTCAGAGTTGTGTACTAATTAGGAGGTCATCCTCCATGATAGAGAGGTTCCTTATTACCAGGGTCTGGCGGCAGTATGGACATATACAGGATGCCCTAGAGGATTATGCCACTTATGCACGGATAGGGCATGAGATTGGACTTGGATGGACACAAAGGATCTCTTATGCTTTGTGTTCACAAGATTACAGTGCTATTGTTAGTAGGGATTGGGAGTACAGACCAGATGTACTCAATGCTGGTGTTACAGATGGATTCATTTCCTGGCTTGCTGACCATCCCATTCATAGATTTTCTGATCTGACAAAGCTGATACCCTCCATGGAGGAGGTGTTTGATGTTACAGGTGCTCCAATGGGACAGGGTCCCAGACCTACACAGGCTCCCATTATACATCCCACACCTCTGAGACCTAGAGTGATGGCTCCACCCTAGAGATAATCAGGACAAATGAGGCCCCCTCGTCCCACTAGTTCTATAGCAGGTAGATCTTTCAGTTCTCACAGACGGACTAGGGGAGAGGGTGGTACATTAGGTGGAGTTGGTTCAGTAGATGAGGTACTAGAAGCTGAGTAGGTGGTAGGTGGAGATACTGATCCCTTACAAGATGATACTAGATTTGATTTAGGTGCTGAGATCAGATGTCGTAAGGTGTGGAGGGTAGAGACCATACAGAAGACTCCCTTAGATATTGAGATGCCAGATGTTGATCCTACTACTCCTCCTACTCCACATGAGACTATCAGATGGCTCAATGCACAGGTTAGGGACCTGAAGGTGCATAGTGCTCAATGGGAGGAGCAATACATAGAGGCAGATAGATAGTGGACTGAGCTGCATGCGGAGGTACAAAGATTATAGGCAAAGGTGATTCATCAGAACTCACAGGCTGCTTACTATGTGTCCACATATTATACAGTTGTTCCTGTTGCACAGAGAGTTCCTTCATATTCCTAGTACATGATGGCATCAGAGGGAGCTAGAGCACCTAAAGTAGAGGTAGTACTAGATGCACCACCTCCACCTCTACCAGGTGCAAAGGATCAGGCTGAGATCTGATCGATCTATGATATGTTCTGATATTTTTAATCTTTTGATTCTGATATACTGTTCTGATTCTGATAGCTCAGCTTAGCATGTTCTTTTGTATACTGTGCCAGTAGTGCACCCCTGACTAGTTCAAGATGTTTGATACATATATGAGATTGATATTTTGGTCGTGACTTCATTTGTACTTGTCATGTTTTGATTTATGATGATATCATGTGATGCTTATGCTATGAGTAGAGTAGAATGTATGTATGGATATATGCAAATGCAATGATTATGGAAAGATGTATGTATGATTTTATGCTTATGCACATGGATGAATTGTAATGCAACAAATGATTATGATATGAAAGTGCAACGATACACGTGATATGTTTTGTAGGTATTGATGAAGACAAATACTCAGTCTTATGTCAAAAGGATGTTTAACCCAAGAGGATAATTGCTTGCGAGTCTATGAAGAGACCTTCAAGTTAGGTTTCAGCTCTTGTTAGATTTGAAGAGATATTTGAAGAATTGTTTAAGCATTGAAGTTTGTTTAGCCATTTGTGAGATCATGCAAACATGCAAGATGAAAAGAACCAAGCAAACTGAAATTCAACCTAAGACTTAGGACCTAGTCACTGATCATGTGTCGGTCATTCTCATCATTGAATTTTTAGGTAACTGGATAAATCAATACAATGCCCACTAGTTATGAAACCATAGACATATGAATATCAATTTGTATCTGCAAGAAACAATACAACACCCACTGATTAGGTGACCATGGATATATGAATATTGATTTTGTTTTCAGAATGTCAGATTAGATATAAGCACCAAGGCATAACTGCTAGGATGACCTGAATATCATGTCCATTTTGATATAGTAATTTGTATAAGCATCAAAACATAAACATCATGATGACTAGAATACGCCTTGCATTACAAACACTTCAAGTAGTCAAGAGATCATTCTAAAACCAATGTGAATTACCTGTAGTGACCCTTTATCGTTCACATCCTTAGGTAAGATCGCATTTCACAATAGGATAAAGAACTCACTCAAAAAGACAATAGTTAGATCAAACTTCCTTGGATTTTCTAGGTATCAATGGTCAAGGTACGCATGGCCATCCAATTTGAGATAGAGGTTCTTACAGTTGAACACCATTTCAATCTAGAATTTCCAAAGTTGTTAGATTTTCACATACAAGCAAAAAATAAAGAAAAGATTATGCCCCCCGAGTCATCACTCTCTAAATCCTATAAAGGACATCATCGATGAGCTCAGAGGGACACAATATGCAAAAATCTCAATGTGAATCAGTAAGCATACAAGAAGATAAAAGCATGTAAAAAGCATAGATTGTTTTCAGTTTGTGTTTGATGTTTGATTGCGTTGTTGTAGAGGCAAAATCCTTTCTGGAGACGAGACTGACTGACTAACTCAAATGAAGCTTCAAAGGACCTTGACTAGATACGACACGTCTAAGATATACTGGAGGCCATAGGATATGACATTGATTGCCCCCAAGTTTTAACATTGATAGGATACAGACGCTTGAGCTGATTGGTGTACAGACTGACTTATTGAAAATAGGAATGCAGAAACAAACTGGGAGATATGTACAAACTAAAGCAAGACTAAAAGCTGGGAAAGACCAAGATTAAGCTAATAAGTGGAGCATTTTGAAACAAGTGGCACCCGTTTGCCGGGTTTTCACCATCTTGGCAGAGATTCTATTTTTGCTACCAAGGCACTTTTTCTTTTTCTCATTTTTTTTTTTTTGTATTTTTCATTTTTTCAATTTTTTTGTACTTTTGATTTTATTTTTACTTTTTTGTGAATCATCAAGGTGCCTATTGCTAGGTTTTCACCAAGATGTTCATTTTTCCAGGGCTTTTTCCACATTTTAAGATTTTTTCCAAGACATTTTACCATAGACTGAATCCCTTAGGCGTAGAATTTCTTTAGATGGAGAGTGTTGATTGGTTCTCGGAGCTATTCTCCTTTAGTCATTGAGAGTTGATAGGCACCAGAGCCAAAAGTAGCAGTGATAACAAAGGGACCCAGCCAGTTGGGTTCAAACTTCCCCTTCCGTTCTCGATGTGATTTATTTTTAGGATTCTCTCTCAAGACTAGATCACCAACCTTAAATTCTGTGTCTGAATTTCTTGTTGTAACCTCTAGACATTCTCTTTTGATATAATCTGAGATGATCATATGCTGCTTGTCTACGCTCATCTAGTAGTTCAAGTTCTTGCAACCTAGACACTCTGTAGTCATCATTAGTTACTAGACCATGCATTCTGATTCTTAGTGATAGGATTTCAACCTCAATAGGCAGTACTACTTCAAACCCATAAACTAAAGCAAAAGGAGTAGCCCTATTGGGTGTTTTGATACTTGTTATATAGGCCTAGAGAGGTGGATTGATCATGAGATGCCAGTCTCTTCTTGTTTTATTAACTGTACGGTGCAAGATTTTCAATAGATTCTTATTAGAAGCCTTTTCTTGTCCGTGCCCTTAAGGATAGTAGATAGATGACCAATGTTGTGTAATCTTGAACTTAGCACATAAATCATCTAGATCTTTGTTCTTGAATTGTCCACCATTATCTATGATTATGGAATGAGATATCCCATATCGGTATATGATATAGTTCAATATGAACATAGATATTTATTTTCCAGTTGCTTGTGTCAAAGGGACTGATTCTACCCAT
This sequence comes from Chamaecyparis obtusa, assembly GCA_027943335.1. Classification (NCBI taxonomy): domain Eukaryota; kingdom Viridiplantae; phylum Streptophyta; class Pinopsida; order Cupressales; family Cupressaceae; genus Chamaecyparis; species Chamaecyparis obtusa. The sequence goes on from BSBK01004338.1 coordinate 1,052,890, forward strand.
TATGTAAAATAATTTGTAGCTGTGATTATATGGGTATGTCCATTAGAAGAATGAGGATGTATAGCTCCTATAAGATCAAATGCCCATTGGTGAAAAGGCCATTGTGTAGTAAAGGGAATTAGATCTCTCCCTGGGGCATGAATTAAGTTGCCATGCACTTTACACTTTTGACAGTTCTTAGCAAACTTGATAGACTCTTTCTCCATTTCAAGCCAATAGTACCCAGCCCTAACAAGTTTTCAAGCCAGTGTTGAACCATTCAAGTGTGACCCACAAATACCATCATGGACTTCCTCTAATGCACATTGAGACTCTTCCCATTCTAAACATCTAAGTAGCATACCATCTAGACCTCCTTTGTACATATCATGACCAATGATGACATATCGGGAGGCATTACGGATAAGGTATCTCTTTTGATGGTGGTTGAAGGTATCAGGAATCATTTGGTCTTGGAGATAGGAGAATAGGTTTTTGTATCTAGATGAATCATGACCAACAACAGTGTAGATCATGCGGGTTTCGAGGGAATCATATGCAGGATAAGATAGTGCTTCCACTAGGAACTCATAGCATAGCTCATGTTCAGGCTATTGTAATAAAGTAGATAGCGTTGCCATTACATTAGTAGCCTTATTCTCTATTCTAGGAATTTGTTCAAACATGATAGATATGAAATACTTCTTTAAATCATCTACCATTCTCTTATAAGGAATGATCTTTTCATCTTTAGTTTGGTACACATCATTGACTTGATGGATAACAAGTTGAGAGTCTCCATGAATGTGTAGCTTTGTCACTCTCCATTCAATTGTTATTTCCATGCCATTAAGAAGGGCTTCATATTCCACAATATTGTTTGTGCAAGGGAACTTCAACCTGAATGTTTTAGGTATGGAGTATCCTTGAGGAGTTATAAATAATATGCCTACTCCTGATTCATTCTGTGTATACGAGCCGTCAAAGAATAACTACCATTCTCTAGAAGAAAGAGTCATGATAGAGGAATCTGGAAATTCCATTTGCATTGGTGTATCATCAATCATAGGTGCATCTGCTAATTGATCAGCAATAATTATCCTTTTATAGCTTTTCTTTCTACATATTCAATGTCAAATTCACTTAAAAGCATGACCCATTTAGCTAATCTACCCATGAGGGAAGCTTTGCTTAGTAGGTACTTGAGGGGATCAATCTTAGCTACCAAATGTGTGGTATGAGCTAACATGTAATGTCTTAGTTTCTGTGATGCAAAGATCACAGCTAAACAAGCTTTCTCAATAATTGAATAGTTCTTCTCATATGCAACCAATTTTCTATTGATATAGTATATAGCTCTTTCCTTTTTATTCTCCTCATGTTGTGCTAGCAATGCCCCTAGTGATGTATCTATAGCGGAGACATATAAGATCAAAGGCTTCCCTGGAATGGGAGGCATCAAGATAGGAGGATTTGATAGATACTTCTTGATATGGTTAAAGTTGTTCTCACATTCTTCATTCCACGCAAATGTCACACCTTTATGTAATGTTTTTGTAAAAGGTTGTGATATGTCTGCTAACTATGATATAAATCTTCTGATAGATTGAACTCTTCCTTGCAATGTCCTCATTTGACTAATATTCTTTGGAGGTTGCATTTCCATTATAGCCTTTACTTTAGCTAGATCAACTTCAATGCCCTTCTTTGAAACTATGTATCCTAAGATCTTTCCAGAAGTGACACCAAAAGCACACTTCTTAAGATTTAGTCTGAGACTAAATTTTTCCATTCTGTCTAGTATCTTTCTCAAGTCATTTAGATGTTCAGTTCTAATCATATATTTTGCTAAAGTATCATCCACATAATCCTCCATAGACCTATGCATCATGTCATGAAAAATAGATGTCATGGCTCTCTGATATGTAGCACCAGCATTTTTAAGCCCAAATGGCATGACATTCCAACAGAAGGTGCCCCATGCACATGTAAAAGCATTTTTCTGTTGATTCTCTGGAGCAATTTTTATTTGATTATACCAAGAAAAACCATCCATTAAAGAATACATCTCAAAGCCTGCAGCCATGTCCACTATCACATCAATGTTAGGTAATGGAAAATCATCCTTAGGGCATGCTCTGTTTACATCTCTAAAGTCTGTGCACACTCTGATTGATTTATCTAGTTTTGAAATAGGTACAATATTAGAGATCCACTCTGCATAGTCAATAACTCGGATGAATCTGGCTTTCAGGAGTTTCTCTAATTCAACTTTTACCAAGAGTGCAACATGAGGATGCATCTTTCTTAATTTTTTCTTGACAGGTTTGACATTTGGAGCTACAAATAAATGATGCATTATAAGATTAGGATCCAACCCTGGCATGTCTAAATATTTCCATGCAAAGTTGATCTTATTTTCTGCTAGGAATGTTGTAAATTTTTGGTTCTCTTCTTTTCATAAATATTGTGCTACATGGATCAACTGTGGTTCTTCTGTTGTTCCCAAGTTGATGGATTGAGTGGGCTCAATTAGAACTGGAGATCTGTCCTATAAATGACTCAGAAGGACATCAAATATCTCATCCTTAGGCACCTCAGAGAGGTTTTCACCTTCGGATACATCTTTTATTTTTACTTTTGTAGGTTCTGAGACTGCCACAAAGTGGTTTTCACCCTCAGAACTCCTTTTCTTTTTATTCTTATTCTTATTTTTCTAACTAAGATATTTGATGTCTGACTCTGTCATGCTAACAGTTGGTTCACTGATGAAAGTCCTCATAGGCTCAACTACATTGAGGTAGCAAGCAAGGGCATAGTCATTCAGGAAGGTATAAATACCATGGCTTGGATTTTTGGAGGTTTGATCAAGAAGTTCAAGATGTTGGATAGTCAAAATGGGGAAAGATTGGGAGATAGTGTTTACGGATATGGATCTATCATCATTGGTCCTAACCCAACGCTCAAGTTCAAAGGTGATATTACAACTTAAGACATTTAATTTGTGAATAGGCTCAATGTCATTGTGGGAATCCAATTCAGCCATAGGTGGACCAGACTCGATAAGTTCATCATTTCACTCTGTACTTACGTTGGGTTTAGGTGCATATTGGTGAATAACATCAACATTTTTCTCTGTAATAAGATCATCTTCTTCTGGAATGGCTCCCCATTCATATTCATTAGATTATTCATCTATGCCTCTAGGAAATCTAAGAACATGAGTAAAGTCAGAATGAATACCCCAAGAAGGGTTACCTTCTGATTCTAATTTGAATTCATACTCATGGGAGTCTTTCGTAGAATGACTACCACCTTCCTCTTTGTTTGTTTGATTGTCTTCAAGATTAGCTGGTTCTTGTGTGGAAACTATCTCTTGTTCTATAGTAGGTTCTTGTGTTTCTACTACATTAATTCTTTTTATTGGATCATCTTCAACATCAAGAAGGTTTTTTATTTCCTTAGGCAAATGTTCATAAGGGATAAGTTTTGAGTTGTCTGAATCACTATCTGATGGTTCATTTTCTTCCTTCTTAAGAAGGGGTTCCCTTGGTGTGATCTACTCTATGACATGGGAACAATTACCTTTGAGGTGGAAGGGTTTCTTTTTAAATCCTAAGCCAACAGTATCTTTGTTTGCCCTACCAGTATGTGAAATAGGTGTTATGAGACCTTCTCCTCTGACTCCGAGAGGTCCTTTACCTGAATATCCCATCTTAGCTATTAATTTATCTCCTAGACCATGTGCCTTAGAAGGGATTTTGGATACTATAGAGTCACTAGTTGGGACAGCTTGAGATTCAGGTTCATCTTTGTAAAGCCATGCAAGCACAGCTTCATCCTCTTCAAACTCTTTCTTGGAGACTTGTTCTACTACAAAATTCTTTTTATATGCCTCAAGAGGTTCTTTAGAGTCTGGTTTGGACTATTTTAAAGATTGTCCATAAGACTTAGGTGAGATAGGGAGAGATGTCAAAGATAAGACTGGCTCTCTAGTATATTCTCCCATATCATTTTATTTGATATTGACCTCTTTTGCAAGGTCTTCCATTTTAGATGTGGATGCTTCTTTTGTTGGCTCAATGGAAGATTCTCTATTATTAGGCACAAGTTTATCTGCACTTTTCTTCAATGTACTGCAAGTGGTGGATATGTATGCTGGAATAGTGACCTCTACTCCTTCATAAGTAAATTTCAAGCATTGGTGGAATGTAGAAGGAATAGCCTTCATCTCATGTATCCATGGTCTCCCTAGAAGAATGTTGTAAGCCAAAGCTAGATCAAGAACTTGACATATAGTGTCTCTAATAACTGGACCTGCTCTGATAGGTAAGACAATGGTTCCTTTAGAAGATCTTTCTTGTTCATCATAGGCTTTTATAGTTATTTTCTTTCTAGGATCAATAGACAATTCTAAAAATCCCAATTGTGTAACCAAGCTGTAAGAACAAATGTTTAGGCCAGCGCCCCCATCTATCAACACATGTTTGACTCTACGGTTCTGGATCAAGACTTCTATGTGAAAGGGTTGGTTATGCGGGTGACTCAAGGAGTTGTCATCTTCCTCTAAAAAGGATATATACTATGGAGACATAAGATGTCCAACCATAGTCTAGAACCTATCTAAATCAAGGTCATCAGGAACATTGGATCTGAGCAAAGCTTTGTCTAGAATAGCTCTATGAGCTGGAGATATCTGAAGAAACTCAAACATGGAGATTTTTGCATTAGTGTGTTGGATTTTTTGAACAATGCTATAAGATGTTGGCCTTGTATCTTTAGGATTGGAAGATTTAGAAGCAGCCTTCTATTTGGAAGTGGAAAAAAGATTGAAGGGCTTCTTAGGGACATTTGATGAATCTGGTATTTGTCTGTTCAGATGTGCTTGAGCTTGTGATCGAGTAACTACATTAGCTGAAGTATGATCTCTATCTCTTCTCACAATTATGATGACATTGCAATGCTCAGAGGGACAAGGCTCAACCATATTAATAACAGCATTATTTCTAGGGTATGCATAATGGACATTTGCCCCCATATTAGGCTAAGAAGATGAAAATTCTTGACCATGTTTCAAAAATGGTTTAGTGAATGTTGTATGATCATTATTGCTCTCATGATTATTGATTGTGATGTCTCCCTTATCAATCAAATCTTGAATAGTATGTTTCAAGCGTAAGCAGTTATTGGTTTTGTGACCTTTACCCTGATGGAAATCATAGAATTCATTCTCTCTCCACCATTTTGGTTTAGGATCAGGATCAAATTGTCAGATCTCAGGAAAAGAGATGATGTTATTAGCCAGCAGAGTTCTCATAGCTAATTCCAAAGATTCTCCCAGAGGAGTGAACTTTCATTTATTATCAGCGGACCAAGATTTGTATTCTGGCTTCTTTTGAGATGATTTAGACACCTTTTTCTCTAAAGCTTTGATGGCTTGGGTGCCAATAGTTAGATTGAAATCTGGTGCCTTTGATGGGGCATGGATAGTATCAACAACACCATCTATGACAATGCCTTTATTCTTGTTCCAATTTTTGTTCTTGTCTTTAGAATTGGATCCTGATTCATACTTGTCCTTTTGAAGTGTGATGTCTCCTTTTTTCACAAGTACCTTTTCAATTTTGATCACATTGTCTACCATCTTATCAAAAGATGTATGATCTTGCATTTGTAAATGGTAGTTGATCTCTGGGATAAGATTATTGATGAAGATTTCCAGCTTCTCAATTTCTGGAATAGGCCTAGCATATAGAGAGAATTTCTTCCTCCATCTCTTGACAAATGTTAGGAATGGTTCTCCTAGATATTGTTTGAGATTGCAGATATTGATCATGGTGACTGGATGTTGAATGTTGTAGGAGTATTGCTGATAGAACAATTTGATCAATTCCTCAAAATTTTTGATAGTAGAAGGCAATCTAGAGAACCAATGAATGGCTGCTCCCCCCAGAGATCGAGGAAAGTGATGCATCAGATAGGTTGGTTCATGCATGAACTCCATAGATTGTGTACATAATTCTTTGACATGATCTTGAGGATCAGATTGTCCATCATACTTATCATATTTAAGCATCTCCACTCTTTTTGGGAATGGTCGCATGTACAAGTCTTTGTCAAATGGAAAAGGACATAGGGCCTCCATGGAGAACTCCTTGGGTTCATTTTCTTTCTCAAGTTTATTAAGTTTGACTTGCATGGCATGCATCTATTTCATCATAGCTATGAGTGGAGTTTCTTCCTCATGTGTAATGATATCTTCAACATTAAAGTTGGGAGGAATTTTAGCTCCTTGATGAGCTAATTGTAAAAAGTATGCTTCTCTATCTTCTTTCAAGAAATGCTTCATCATTCTTTTGAAGTTATCATCGTTTTGATATTGAGCAATTTCTTCAAGTGTGGGTTCCTGATCTGCACTGTGTTGAGATTGAGCTCTTTGAGAGCCAAAGTTTGTCCCTGCTTGAGACATTGTAGGAGTTCTCCCTGGGATAGATCAAGGAGGAGTTTGTTGATTACCTCTGTGAGTTGATGAAGGAGGAATATAACCAAATTTCAATCGAAAATTGCCAAGACCATCATCTTCATAAAGACTAGAATTGTAGAGTTTCTCAAGAGTTGGAGCCTAGAGAGTATTCAAAGGTAATGTATGGGATATTTCTCTAGATTTCTTGTGAGAGGAAGCTCTAGTTTCCACCATTAACCTTGGGTGAAGAAAAAGAATATGATGAAGACAACTAAAGAAAGATATGATTCAAGAAGATCAAATGACGCAACCTTGTCAAGGTTTCATTGATTGAAGCTTGGATTAGACGTAGATGAAGGAGACTATGCCCTAGATGTATGGGTAGATTCCCAAAAGATAGCGGACATGAGTTCACAACACTTAGCCATTTTGAAGATGGATTGAAGATTGATAGTTATGACAAGGTTTTGACACAAGATGATAAAGACTCAAATCGATTAAACAGAAGGCTAAATCAGATTCCAAAGGCCACTTTAGGAAAATGATTGGATTTTTAGTAGTTTATGCTCTATTCCTGACACAGTGATTTTCTTGACAGACTCTGGAAATAGGCTAGAAAAGCTAGGTCTCTGACAATTCTGACAACTTTCTGGCAATTTTTCAAAATTTCTCAAACGACTTTCTACAGGCTCGTACGATAGTGGGTATAGCATGAAATGACAATTGAAAAACTCATACGATAGTTGTCAAACTCACATGATAGTTGATTGCAGGAATTTTGACTTTTGGAATTGACTGGCAAAAAAACTTGTACGGCAATGTATCATATACCATACGACAATCTGGGGGTTCTGAAACAACAATAGCCAAAATTCGTACGACTTTATAACTTTACAAAATGACTGTTGACTCCAGAGAGGTTTTTGACATCAAAATTTTCAATTTTTTAGATTTTTAGTTTCAAATTGTTCACAAAATTGTCTGTCCAAATTTGAAGATTGTAGCGGATTGATTTGTTCTTAGTAACTAGATAGATAAACAGGCACGCAAAATAGCAAGCAAGTGATTTCAAGCACGTCTAAAAACAATGAACAAGGGACAAAGAAACCTTGTGCATGAACAATCAAGTGACTAAATTATGCTAATCCCTAGGAGTGCTAATAGTGTATGTTCCAAAAAGTTTTGCAATAACGCACATATTCCTAGAAAATGAAAATTTGGCCTCACTAGGATTTTTTAGTAATGGTCTGACTCTGCAACTTTTGTGATCTCAAGAGGGCGAACTCTAATCTAGGAGCACCAGCATTTTGACACATTATGATAATTTAATCAATCAAGAGCTGCTAGGGAGATCTAACAGCCCAACAAGAGACCACACCGGTGAAGCTTTCCTCCACAAGGATATTTATATAGCAGCTGCTGCTACCACGGTGAAAATGGCTATTACCGCTTGAGGTTTTGTCAATGTGGTTGACCCAATTAAGGGAATGTTCACTATGGTTAACCCTCTCTAAAGGTGACTCACAAAATATACCACATGGAGACTGGTTCCAGATTCAAGGATCTGAGTTTCTGGTACTACCCAAAAAGGGAGTAGAGCATAATTCTCTAGCCTTTTCACTTTTAACCCAAACAAAGAAAACAGATTAATCCGACACGCTAAGACCAAGATTATCTCACAAAGATCTATGATGTCAACCACTCATGATCTATAACCTCTTCAGAGAGAGAATGTATTAATCAAAAGCTGAAGATGCACAAATCTAGTAGAACGTGAGACTCTCTTAGTAACCTCCCTACCTACAAGGGTTCCTTCGTTGAGAAGAGTTTCGTTGGAAACCCACTCTCTCAAGAACCATGAATAGTGTTCATAGTGCCTATTTACAATGTGTAACAAAGATGTTGAAAAACAAATCTATGTTAATTTTTATAGCCCAAAATGAAATATGTGATATGAAAGCAATAAAGGTCACACAAGCTTGACACACAAGAGTTCTTTTTAATCTAAATCAAAATGTTATTAGCTGAAAAGATTACCTGAATTCCTCGCAACACGCTTAGTAGATTCTTACCTATTTTTAGCAATTCTCATGCCTTTCCCAATCAAAATCAGTAGAAATCAATCAGAAACAATAAATTTCAATCGTTAATGTTAGCTGTTAGTCCAAATCAGAAAAATAAATCTAGAAAACTACTTGGAAAAGTGAAACGATAATTGAAACCTAGCACTAAAACTTGTACGATAGTGGGTCACCCACCAGACAACAATCTAGAAACTCGTACGACACTGGGTATCAGATCATACGACAACAGATCTTCCAAATGACACTTTTTTTAATGGTATGATCCTCGATCAAATCAACTGTCATACGACAGTGGGTACCTCATGGTACGAGTTTCTGACAAAACTCATACAAAAATTGTATAGAGAGAAATTAAAAATCGTAGCTTGGAATAGAAAATGACAAGAAGATGATAGAAATTGATAGAAATTGAATGGAAACCCATTTCAGGGCCCCACGGTGGGCGCCAGAAATGTGTGTGTGAATTTTGTACCTAGTTGTAGACACAACACTTCAGTAAAACATTAGAAGTTAGCTTAAAATTAAAATCGTGCAAGTAATTGAAAACTAATCTAACCAAGCGATTTACTGGCTTCTAGTAGATGCGAGTATTATTCTCAGATTGGACTGAGATCAGTGACCTTGACGACACCTAAACGAAGGATTTGATTGCAAAATCTAGATATGAATTAGATGCAAATTAATCTATTTTTTATTTATTTTAGATGCAATAATATGAAATAAACTAATATGAATCTATTCTAGATGAAAAACTAATGTGCAATGCAATTAATCTAATAATGATATACTAAATGATATGAAACTAAAACAAGATTGATCTCACAAAAATTGTTGATTTGCAAAGAAGCTTCAATTCTTCAGATACCAATTCGCTAACATAAGTTTGCAAATTATGAGATGATTTGTGAAGAGCTAAAGCCTTGATTTTATAGAAATCCAGGGCTTTAGGGATGCGTGAAAAGGCCATAAATCACTCTAGTTGATTTTTGAGTCAACAAGGAATTAAAGATAGTTAACTCACAAAAAATCATGCAAAAATAGCTTTTTGATTTAAATTAGAAGTTGAGATCATCTTTTAACTCAAAAGAGAGTTGAGTTTATTTTTAAAACAACTTGAATTGATTTTTTGATTTATAGTTTAACTATTTTTTTGATGTGCATAATTAATCATGAATTAAATAAATAAATAAAGTGATTTATCCTCAACTTAACTGATTTTGAAAATAAAATAATTGATTTATGGGTTAATCAATTATTAAATCAAACTTTTATTCCAATTAAATCATTAAATATGACAACTTGCTTTAATTAATTAAATAAGAATTTAATCAATTAATGATAAGAATTTTGATTTATTGTCAAATTTAAATAATAATAATAATTAGGAATAAATATAATTTAATTTAATTAAATAATTAAGTGGCAGTATTAAATCTAATTAATTAAATAGTCAGAATATTCAATTAATCAAACTTTAGGATAAATAAGATTTATCGCCAAATAATCATTAAATCAAAGATAATTATGATAATTAGAAATATTACTAGGAATATTCCCCGATGCAGAATTTGAGATGATCAATTAGGATTCGATGATGTTCAGATGTGCCTTAGGTTAGGACTTTGATGTCGATTTCGTTCGATGTGTCGATATAGGAGATTAATGAACCTATAGCCCATTATTGGGGTATTACATGTAAGTCCTATGACTAGGCTCACTTTTAACATGGTGATTGAAATCCTTTAACCAGGTCACACCGACAGTGTGTATTGTAACCTTTGACAGGGTTGGCTTCTTACTGAGTTCACTTCAAAAGAGTGAAAATAATAGTAGCATGTTACAAAGTGGTTTTTCCTAAATTGGGTTTCCACTATAAATCTTGGTGTTAATACTTGTGTGAATGTTTTGGTTGAACATTTCTATGTTTTACAAGTTAAGTTACAGTTGGGTGGTGGACTGCATTGTTGTATGTTTCTATTATTGAATCAGTGATGATCGAGTTTGCTTTGGTTGTTGGATCTGATTTAGGGAAAAGTTTTTGAGATTGTTTTATACATCAGGACCTGAGAACAACTGATTCACCCCCCCTCTCTATTGTTCTAAATCATATTAATAACTATCACTAAGGCCTTCCTAGTTGAGAGAAAATATAAAATAAAAGGTGGCTATTCTGGTGGCCAAACATTCAATGCTAGATCAGATTCTAAAGGAAACTATGACCAAGGAAATTCCAACTCCAAGAACCAACAATCATCTTTTAAAGGAGGATAAAACTTCCATAAAAGGAAATTCTAGAATAACAACCAAGGCAATGGGAAGTTTCAACCCCAAAACCATATCAATAATCAGACTCAGCAAAGGGTTCCCCCTCAACCATCCCAAAATTCTTAGAATTTCACTAAAGGGGGTTATCGACAATCTAGTGCACATCCTACAAAGAACTTTGGAAGAAATACTGGGTGTTACTCTTGTGGACAACAAGGACACATCGTAGTTCATTTCTCTCAATGCACTAATTTCACCAATCAAAATTAGGCAGCTTCAAAACTGACTATGGGAGATGTTGGCCAATCCCATAGGATGTTTTCCGCAGTAGAGCATAGACAAGCTGATCAACAGAACACGGTCATAGAGAGTTCAAGTTTTTTAAAGGGTAAACCTATTTCTATCCTCTTTGACTCAAGAGCAAATAAATCCTTCATATCTCCTTCCTTAATAGAAAAGTGTGGGCTAGCGGCAGTAGGGCAAGGAGTTAAGTGGCAGGTAGAGCTAGCTTCTGGGGCTAAAATGACCACAAATTTGTGTGTTCAAAATTGCAACTTGGGATTAGGACCTTTTTTCTACCAATTTTGATCTTCAAGTAATTCCTCTTGGATCGTATGAAGTTGTCCTAGGAATGGACTAGTTAGCAACTCATGAAGCCATGATAGATTGCAAAAAGAAGCTCATTCATTGCATGGATGATTTGGGGAAGCTCAACACTATTGTGGGAATCCAACGACCTATATCACTTCAAATAATATCAATAATGCAACTTAAGAAATGCATGAGAAAGGGATGCCAACTTCTTGCAGTCTCAATTAATGACTTGGTTGACAAGGAAGATAAAGAAATAATACTTGAGCACGCTTTACTTCAAGAATTTGTGGATGTCTATCCAATTGAGATACTTGGAATGCCTCCCAAAAGAGACATTGATTTCCACATAGAGTTGGTACTAGGCATTGAACCCATCTCCAAAGCTCCTTATCGCATGACCACTCAAGAGTTAAGTGAGTTAAAAGTTAAACTAGAAGCAGGGATAACTTTAAGGAACCCCTCCTCCTGAAAAGTATAAAATTGTGGCGAATCACATGTGTTTTGGGGGGAAAATTTTTAATAGTGATGGAAGATTATGTGTCAAAATATGGATATTTGGTGGCGAATTTTTTAATAGTGTATACAATTTTTATAAAAAAATGGTGACTATAATTTTTTTTTTAATAAAATTATTAATATTGATGGCAAATTATGTTTCAAAATATCGATCTTGGTTGGCGAATATTTTGATAACGGATACCCTTTTTATAAAAATATGGTGAAACTATTTTCTAATTATTTGAATTAATTTATTTGTCATGGCAAATGGTTTTCAAAAATGTATAGTTGGTATGGCAATTAAATAATTGAAAATTTGAAGAATGACGTGTGATGATTCCGGAGAGAGTTTTCACTAAAAGAGTTATCACACCACATTCCCTCTTAAATGCAGCTTCCACTATTCATCTCTGTTAATCCAATGGTTGTGATTTGATGTTGAAGTTGCATCGGGTCCCACTCCCATCACTATGATGTCACAGACTCACATGACACACGTCCATTAGATTTACAATGTATCAATGGCCAAAGGTGAATTTCAGGCCTATTGTTAGTCTTCATAATATATACAAAAAACTCTCAGCGGAATCATGACACGTGGTATGACACATGTCATACCACATGTCATGTTTCCGCTAAGAGTTTTCCTTATATATTATGAAGACCAACAATACGTGTCATACCACATGTCATAATTCCGCCGAGACTTTTCCATAAATATTAGGAAGACCAACAATAGGCCTGAAATTCACCTTTGGCCATTGATACGTTGCAATCAAATGAACGTGTGACACTATAAGTCTGTGACCTCATTTTCTAACACCAAAAAAGTAGAATTCTTTTGGAAAATTTGGTAATATTAGATAGAAATATTAATTAATGGCGATGAGTAGATGAGTCATGACATCAATTAAAGTAATGTGCATTGTGAATTAATGGTTTCTTTGATGGGGCTTTCAATTTTCACTGACAAATATGTGTGACAGTGACATCATATACCTCGATAGGTTAATACCTTAAAGTTAAGGCTTGAATGAAAACATCATATCATATAAAGACATTATTTCCTAACTGTTCGATGATATTAAATCAATGGTAAAGCTTCATTTCCTACCGCCATTTCACAGCTAACATACTTTGCTTATTATTTTTGTGGAGTGGGCACAGATTTTAAGGTTTTTTTATAATAAAGAATTGTTATGTCCACCCGCGTGGCACAATCCTTTCGGCCTTCATTATTCCCAAGATAGAAAATGTCTTATCATAAGTGTTGTTTCCAATTTCACCCAGTGTTGCATTAAATATGAAAGATTTAGAGATTTTTGGACAATTACCATTTATCTTTCAATTTAATTAGATCTTTAGGGGAATGATTTTCAATCAGGACTTATAAATAGATCGATCTATGCTCATTAATTTATGATTGTGAAAGCATATTTGTGAGAATAGTCTACGAGTGCTAGGTTCTCTGTGACAGCATATTTTTGAGAATAGTCTGCGTCATGCGAATGGACACTCCAATTCATTTGAGATGCACTGCCTTTGAGGACCAAAAGGCCTTTTTGGGCTTAGTGATAGACCCAATCCTGGCGTTTGTTGCTATGAAGTTGGGAGCCTTCACCAAGGAGGATATAAGGATGGTGCTTGGATGTGAATTTTTGGAGAGTGAAAATAGGTATAGAGTTGCCACTGACATTCATCTCAATTCTTGGCATCTCTATTGGACCTGGGGGGGAAAAGGTGGATATGATCATGCTTTTGAGGAAATTTTTCCAAGAAGAGTACCTCGGCGATGATGTGCATGTTATCGTATTTTTATAAATTAGGGTTGGAGTTCCTTGGGAAAATGATTTGCTTAAGATTCTACAACCAGGAGTAGTTGTTCCCATGCAACCATTCATATTGAACCTTGATGCTGAGCAGCTCATGCATCATCGAAAGTGGGCACAAATTGGGAGGGATTTCCTCCGGAAGTGGCACATACTGGAGGAACCCAGGGACTATCTATGGCTAGAAGAATTCATCGACATTATCCTCTCTTCAAAATTCCACACAGAAGGAAGAGAGCCTCAGCCAAATAGTTGGTGATTCTATGTAGTCTCTACTCTCTAATCCCTCTACTGTGTCTCCATCTTGTGCTAGTAGCTTACCAGGGTTTTTGAAATGATATAAATTGTAATCACATGTGTTAAAAAATATAATATGAAAATGTTTTAAGAATTTCGAAGTGCTACTGCTTTTTTTATTATTATTATAAAAATCGTTAATAGATATGGTCTATGGGCATATTTTAATTGTAATGAAATTTTTCCTTATCTAATATAAAAAATTTGCATTGCACTTTTGTTTCATGTAATAATTAAATGTTTCCAAACTTTATCATTTCTGGTTCAAATTTCATGGATAAGCTATTCTAAGTGAATATAGTTAATAATTAATATTCATTAGTGTGTGTTAAATTATTAATATTTTAAAATCATGACAATTGTTGGATTACAAGAGATGAACGGTTGAAGTTGTATTTCGGAAGAACTATGGGTTTCAAAAAGCTTTTCTGAAAACTCACTTCGAAAACATGACACGTTGACGTGTAGTTCGTCGAAAAGATTAATGGTTATATGTAGTATGTTTTAGAAAGATTATGTTACAACTTGTACGTGTTTTAGAAAGATTACTTTACCATTATAGTATAATTATATACCATTACATTTAACAAAAGGTTTTTAACCTTTTCTTTTTAAAAACCTATCGACTCGTAGTAGCAGAGCTAAAAAGAACTATTGAACCATCTCTAAAGATTTCAAGACTATAATTTGTGAGAGCCTTATCCATTCTAACTTATATCTATCCTGATTTCAAATTTTAATTTCAGGTAAGTTTAACTTGATTTTGAAATTTTAATTCTTGCATGTACAATTGGGGTTTTCTTAAATTGGGGTTTTATTAATTAGTTAGTTATTATCTGTGATTTTGTTAGTAAATATCTGTGAATCTGTGTTTTTTCATTCTTTCGAAGAACAATGGGGAAAGTGAAAACTCAAGGCCAAGGGCAAGCAAATGGGAAAACTTTAATAGACTACAGAAAACTAGTAGAGATCCCTAGTTTCACTTATGAGTATCACGATGTTTATGATCCTATTATTGATGATGAAAAGAGAGTTAGCAATTAAACATTCATTGTGCAGTAAGGCAACTAGGTGAAAGAGGTCTGATTTTATAAAATTTAACCCAGCGGTAGGTGCAAAAATAAATAAAGTTGCTTCGTGGAATGTTGGTTTGGGTTGCATGTTGTTACCCGAAGTTTTCCCTTGCCTAGAAATTGTCTTAATTTGTTTAGAAAATTATGATGAAGAAAGAACAACAATTGTGAATTAAAAAAATCAGGAAGAAATTTTATCAATAACCCAGGAAGAATTTCACAATTTTCTAGACCTAGGGTTTGACCGACAAAACTGTAATGTCTGCATTGACCTGGGAAAATTGGTAGAGCAATATGAGACAGTCTCTCCAAATGCAAAAGATTCATTTATTAAGGGTCTAATAGTTCCATAGGCAAAGGCTTCATTGGGTGAGAACCATAAGCCTCCTTATGATTTTAACATTTTTGTGCCATGGGTTCAGGATTCTATATCCTTGCTAGCATTTTTTCTAGGACTGGAAAACAATAGGGAAGTGGGTGCCAGCATTCTTCAATTCATTTGGGATATCCATTGTGTTAATGAACCAATAAGATATAATTTTGTTGGACACATGGTTCAATCGATGCAAGAACAATTAGCATTGATTAAAAGAGGCAATTCTAAGACATTTAGGTTCACAACCTACTTGTGCTATCTTCTGCTAGCCAAGCATGTGGCAATATTAATGAGAAATGGCAACAAGCTTGAAATTCATAGGGAGACAAGTACTCCAATATATAACTGGACACCTCAGATAAGAATGTATGATAACAAAAGGAATTACAGTAATTTTGTAGACTTCTTTTTGGCACCATTGTACTAAAAAATAACAAGCACTCCAATGCCCAAATTTTTTGCTTCATGTAGGGATTGCATCCAACTTGGAAGCACAATTCAATTGGCTGACTGGTACTTAATGGAAGATTACACTATGCTAAGGTTTTACGGATCAAAACTGCAACCCCACAAACTTTCAATGCATGTGATAGATAGGGTGTTTGTAGTAGAATATGTAGTACAACTAGAGAGCACAGATAGACTCTTTGATGGCCAATCAAAGAAGAGCATATTCCCTTCCTTATCTTTCTCAATTGGAGGGTTAACATTTGAGAGAAAGGCATTCAAAGTGGAAAAATTTATTTTAGATATTGTTCAATTTGATTTAGATTTGTACTGGAAGTATGATCCACTCAACGTCATTTAAACAATGCTTGTTGCTAATAAGAACTCTGCAAACTTATTTCAACATGAAAGTAAACCATTGCTAGAGAGGTTGAAAAACAAGGATAGCCTGGATGACATTACAAAAGAGATGGAGAAAGTTTTCGGTGAGGAAAAAATTTTAGTTCAACAGTTGTCATCACAAATTATGACAACAATAAACCAGGGCATTGTACAGCCTAGGATGTCCTGTAATTTCTATGAAAAAACTACTAATCCATCAAACATAAAAATACCAAAGAGAATAGAAGAAGCTTGTAAGGATAGAAAATGGACTAGAACGAAAATGGATGATTTTTGGAGTATGAGAAAGGATCTTGGTGAACCAAAGACCAATGAAGATCTAGATGAAATAGACGAGGATATAGATTTTAGCAAATTATGGAATTTGGAGCATCCTAACATGGCATATGACAATGATGATGATAATCCAAACACTGAGGATGATAATCCACCAATTGCATTTACTCCAGGCTAGAGTGAAACCAGCCAGGACTGGAAAAAAAGTATATAGCAAAGGGGCAGACATTGTGGAAAAAATGGGTTATAAAGGTGGTGGTTTGGGTCCCATAGGAGAAGGCGTGTGGAATATAATTGAGACAAAAAAAACTGCTAATGATTATGGTGCAGACATTGGGTTTTAATCTACTAGTACTACTAATGGGTCTGGTAGTGGCACTAGTGCCAGTGGGACTCAGTAACTTATACAACAAGTTACCTCTCTAAAGAGGCCAATAGAATCTATACAAAATCTCATAGTAGAAGATAGTGTCAAGAAGCAAAAGCTTTCCAGTTCCAGAAGAACATCGACAATAATGTCATTCAATCATAAAGAACTGTTTGTAGTTTCAGGTTCAACAAAACCCTCTAGAAGTTTAAATCCTCAAAGAACATTAGTTAGATCAATAGGCATTGCAAGCTCTGCCTCTGGTTCACCTTTCAAACATTCAAATCGTTCTACAATGCTAGATTTTCATTTCAATGATTTCTATAATAAATTTGCAGAAACAAGAACCAAGAATAAGGAAATACATAAGACATTGCACACTAGTGCCCTTAATGTAGTTGTATAGGAACAACCTGCATCCAACAGGGTTTTACCAACATATGACCCAAAAAGAGACATGATGGAGTTCATGGTTGTTATTCCACCAAATAAAGATGGAAACCCACCAGAGAGTTAGATAGATCTGTCTGAATTTCAAGTTACCACTCTCCAAATGGATTTTTTTAAAGTTAAAAATGTGGACAAAATCAATGTCTCAAAGTCTACAAACCAAGTGGTCTGTAGTGCACTGCTAAAGCTGGAAAGAGAGAAAAGCAAGCTCAAGAAAAATATAGAAAAGTTACAGGCAGACATTGGAAATGAAAAAGCAAAGAGGAAAGCTTCAAAGAACCGTTTGAAAGAATTACAAAAAAAGATTAAAAAATTGACCTCTACATCAATAGATACAGAGCAGGAACATGTGGAGGCAGTAGTGAAGGAATAGGAGTAGGAAGAGTTGAAGGCACTGAGGGGAAAATTGGCAGAAATTAGTAAAAAACTAGAGGAAGAAAGAGTCAGTTCAGAAAAAGTTATTTAAAATCATGGAGAGCAATGCTGCCTCCAACTGGGAATTGCAAAAGCAATTGGACTCTCAGGTGGATAAAGCCAATCATTGGAAACACAAAGTAGTGGAAGAGAAAAAGAATTGTGAAAAAATGGCAGAAGAACTAAAGAAGGCCAATAATACAATTCAAACTTTAACAAATACTAATAATAATTTAGTGAAGATTGCAAAAGAACACATTTGGGGCCAAATATTGGTGATGTGTAATAGTTTGTATGAGTGGTTTGAAATGCTTCAAAGTATGAGAGTATGTTATTTGAAGCTCCATAAGAACATTGAACAGAACATGGATGTTGTCAAGAAAGAAAAGAAAGCAAAAGATATTATGCAACAACTCTACAGTAAGAGTGATAGTTATCTATCAAACAAGGGAATTAGCAACCACCTTGATGCCTCAGTAAAGGTATCAAGTATCATTCAAAAATGTGAGAAGATACGAGAAGCACATGAATTGGATGACAAAGCTCAGTAGAGGATCACACAGATGGAACAAAGGAAAGCGAATATAGAAAGTCTTGGTTTGCCTAAGGGATTTGACGCAAATAACTTCATTAGAAGAGAAAATTACAAAATAAGGTTGCATGACAAAATAAATACTGATTTACGCTTTCTTCCTATAGACATATCTCCTGATACATTCATGGTTTTCATCAAACCAGTGAGAACTTTGAATGGATTTTAAGAAGCAATAGTGATGTCAAGTCACACTTCCAAATATGAATTGCTAACGAAGTTGTAGGAGTGTGACTATACTATGAACCAAATTGTTCTGCCATTAGAGGATGTTTGGACTGGCCTACAAAGATTGCTCTGAATTTTGAACTACTCTAAATTGTAATATATTGCAAATGAATACAAAACAAATTGAACTACTGTAAATTGTAATATATTGCAAATGAATACAAAACAAATTGTTCTCTATCTAATTTTCATGTTTTCCAATTCAATGTATGTTGAGTTACTCTATTTAATTCAATTATTCTTAGTTGATTTACTCTATTATATGCTATTGGAATACAACATTTCATTCAAGAATTTCAAATTCAAATATGAATGATCATTGATGATACGATACAAAGTTACAAACTACACTCTACAGTAATAATACTCTTTTTTTCTCAAATTTAAATGATGAAACATAATACATTCTTTCTTTTCTAAAATGAACATTGAATGATAGGATATAGTAGTTAATAAGTTCAAAAAAAACCTATTGATTGTTACAACTAATTTAGTAGAAATTTCCTAAATTTGCCAATTCATCTCTGCATCATCATCATCATCCAATTCTGGTATTCCAGTTTCTTCATTGTTCTCTTCATTTTCATTTGTGTCTTCTTCACTCTGAGTCTGACCTCCACTTCTATGACTCCCATCGCCACCTGTACTTGTCCCACTCAGAGTCACTGTCAAAGATTGGTTAATGGTGTTGCCCAACCCTCTTCTTTTGCATCTTTTCTTCCAGATTTACATTGCTTTTTGATAAGGAAAAGTATTGACATCATACCTAGATGTGTAGACCCTCAAGCATGTTTCCAAATTCTTTTCTAGTTTGTTTCTTAGCTTTTATTTTAGGAAGCCCAAAGCATTGAAAACTCTCTCATCCTCCACTGAAACCAATATCATGGTCTGACATAGATTAGCAAGCTTGAAGAACTCTAAAATTTCTTCATGCAACATTGTGCTCTGTTTTAGTTATGTCCAAAGCCTTGTTACCAAGCTCTCTTCATGTGGGTTATGCATTAATTGATATCGATGCTTCATAGTCCTTGCAAAAGTGCATGATTGCTATCTAAGAAGACCATCATCTAAAATTCCATTAATAGTCACTCCATTGAATTCTACAGATTTACAAAATTCCTTTATCAAAGTCAACAGCCTATTACGGTAATCTTCCTTAGAGTTTAAGGACCAATATTGAGGAAACACAATTGCCATGGCCTCAAGAAGTTGTTCATATGGGAATCGGGATCTTATTTCAGAGGAAACTTTATAGGCTGTGTCCCTTGCATTACTTTTTATAGACTCGATGATCTTGGTAAACTCTTCCCTTGTAACTCTTGTAGCTCGCTTCTTTGGGGCACTGTAGTACATTGGTATCTAAAATCCCCTTACACAAACACATAAATCCCCATTTTAAATGATCTTTAAATAATTATCAGGATTGTCCAAATCTGTTAGTTGCTGCCAGTGATTAATTCTTTCATCGGATAAATTTAGGTCATTTTCGATAGAGACAATTGAGGGCTTGGCATGACATTTTACGCAAGTAAGCATATTCTGCAATATACATGGCTCTTTTTTGGGATTTTTTCATAATGAAGATCATTTCTTCTAGCATGGGAAGAAGAGATGCTAAAGTCAAAAGTGTCTCTATATTGCTTAACCTCCGAAGCAGGTCGCCACATCTCTGATTTTCTACATTGTTCCAATTTTCGTACATCAGTCTAATCAAAGATTGATATTCAAAAAAAACTCAATGCGTTGATCCATCCAAAGAGATCCATCTGGTATCAACATCTTTAAGAAGCTTGTTTCCATTGGTAATTCCATCAGCAAAGTGTTGAAATTCCCTAAAATGTTTGGGACTTCAACAAAAATATGACTACAACTCTCTTACTAAATCTTCAACCTTGTTTACTAAAGGGAACTTCTTCACAACTCTAAAAGAAAGATTCATCCTGTAGGCCATACCGTGAATGCCAACAACATATGGTGAACAAGAAGCCTGCATCTTTGTGCAAAGACCATTCCTTTGACCTTGCATTACTGAAGCTCCATCTGCTCCAACACAAATCAAATTCTTTGCTATTGTCAATTCATCCATACCTCCATATTCAATTAAATGGCTCTTTACTAATTGAAATAAAGTTTTTGATGTCGCATTGTCCCTCAATTTTGTAACAGTTAGTAGATGTGGTTGGCAGACATTATTTTGTATAGTATAAACATGAATGCATACCCATGACGTATTATCTATTGTCGTAACTTCATCTAAGGACAATGCAATAAAGGTTGACTCTTTTATTTTTCTCTGTACATCCTCTATTTCAACCTGGGAAATACAACTTGCCAATTCCCATCCACTGTTTATTGACCAATGAGTCACAGGATAGTTTGGAACTTTTAGAAAGTGTAACAAAGCACTCATTTATGGATAGTCTATCATTGGATGCCATCTGCTCAAAATATCGAAAACATTACTTAATTGAACAACTTTTTCGCGTTCTTCTACTTCACTTTCTTTTGCAAAAATAGCATTAATAGAACCTTGAACTTCACCAGGGTTCATCTTAAATTTCTAAAACAAATAATATTCCTCAGCATTCCTTTTATGTTGAAATTGCTCCTTTGTTTTATATCTTACCACTTTTATTTCCTTTCCATCAACAATTGAGGTTTCGTAAACCTTACCAACATGTTTCTCTATGGTGTCTAGTTTAAGCTACAACCTCTTTTCCTTTTTATACTTCCAACTACAAATCGTACATCTGCATTCTACTGGCAGCTCACCTACAATTGGATTGTCCATGGGTTCAATGAATGGATACTTTTACACCTAATCAAATTTAAATCTCCTTGACATCTCCCATTGACGATTAGTTTTTTCTTTTGATTTTCCTCTCCCTTTAGTGTTACTGTTAATTGAACCATCATCATCACCGAAGTCAATCGATTCATCTTGGTACTGGTTATTTACTTGAAATTCTTCTTCAAGGTCATCTTCATCAGAGATATCAGGTTTTGCAACTTTGTCACCAGATTTATTAGGCTCCCCAACTTGTTCATTAGACTCCTGTGTAGGTTGAGAACCTTGAAATTGTACAGGTTCCTCTGATGATGTACCTTCCTCACTTTGACCAACACTATTGCATTTTTCCACACCAAAGTATGAAGATATATTTTTGCATTTCGTTGGCCTTTCTTGGACATCTCCACCTTTAATAGTCATCTTCATGTTTAACTTTGACTGTGACATCTACAAAAAATTAAGGCTGCAATAAAATTTTACTTGAATAAGATACTACGGACTGGTAGTCGTTCGCTACCGATCGCAATTGTGAGCTCAAAATCAACTAAATCTCTTGAAGTCTCCTTCTCTCTGACATGTTTCAATAATGAAACTCATATCTCTTAAATAGACAACTACAAGTAAATTGATTTCATATCAACCATCAGATTTTGCCTCATAATCTCCATCGTCCATTTTGGCGAAGGGGTCGACAGTTGCTTATGATAACAACTAATATTTGGTGAACCCTGCGTAATTTCAAATAATTGACTGGGTGAATAGGGAAAGAATTTGGGATGATTATGTATGATGCATGGTGAATTGGGTCCTAGTGCAAATAAAAATTTCACTTGGGACAATGGGCCTTTGGCGAATGTTGATCCTCAATAAATACACCAAATTTAATCTGTGGCGAATAAGAGTAAAATAGTAAACATAAATATGGGCAAAGAACATGACTACCTTACTAGAATTACGTAAAAATAGCGGTGAACAATCTGACCACTATATGAGCATTTTATAAAATTCGGGCAAACTGGTCAACCAGTATATGAGCATTTTTTTTGCCAATTTCTATCCGCCGATCAGGACATATTCGCCAATTGGTGAATAATCGCCACTAAAAAAATCCTTGACTAGAAGAACTCTTGGAAAAAGGTTTCATCAGACCAAGTGTGTCACCTTGGGGAGCTCTAGTTATCTTTGTAAAGAAGAAGGATGACTCACTTAGGTTGTGCATTGACTATCGTCAGCTCAACAAAGTAACAATTAAGAATTAGTACCCTTTGCCGAGAATTGATGATCTGTCTGATCAAATGAAAGGAGCCAAGGTATTTTTCAAAATTGATCTGAAGTCAGGCTATCATTAGTTAAGAATTCACGAAGTCGACATTCACCGAATAGCTTTTCGTACTCGGTATGGGCACTATGAATTTTTCCTAGTACCCTTCGGTCTCACAAATGCACCTTCAGTGTTCATGAGTCTCATGAATGGGGTATTCAGGACCTTCTTGGATAATTTTTTCATAATATTCTTGGATGACATTTTAGTGTACTATAAATCAATGGAAGAGCATGAGCAACACCTTTGACAAGTGTTACAATGCCTTCGAAAGAATCAATTGTTTGCAAACTTAGAGAAGTGTGAATTCTTCCAAATAGAAGTTAAGTATCTTGGTCATGTTATCTCAGGAGAAGGTATAGCAATTGATCCCGCAAAGATACGAGCTATAGTAGAATGAACAACACCCACCAATGTCTCTGGGGTTCATAGTTTTATGGGTTTAGCCAGATACTACAGATGCTTTATCCAAGGATTCTCCAAGTTAGCTCATCCCATCACTTCCTTGAAAAAGAGAGGAAAGAAGTTCATTTGGACTAAGAAATATTCAAAAAAAATTTAGATCCTTAAGGAAAAACTGACTAGTGCCCTGATTTTGGTGGTACCTGACCCCATTGAAAATTTTGTGGTTTGCACTAATGCCTCCCTGGAAGGCATAGGGGCAGTGTTGATGCAAGAAGGTAGAGTTATTTCTTACGAGTGTAGAAAGCTTAAGGACCATGAACTTAACTATCCTACACTTGATTTGGAGTTAGTAGTCATGGTTCATGCCTTGAATCATTGGAGACACTTCTTATTGGGGCATTGGTTTGAGTTACACATTGATCACTGAAGCTGTCAATACATATTTACACAACCAAATCTCCATGCTAGGCAGCGCAGGTGGATGAAGTTCCTTTGTGAATACATGATTTTGAGGTCAAATATATCCAAGGTAAAGAGGATGTGGTAGAAGATGCTTTGAGTAGAAGGAGGCATGAGTTATCCATGTTCTCTCTTTCTACCGATTTGAGAAGTTAGATTTTGCAGACACTTCCTTCAAATACCTTGTATCAAGAAGTTAAGGTAAATATTGAGATAGGAAGGACCTTGGGAGGAAGATTCTTAGGATATTCTTTAGGATCAAATGGGCTATTGAGATAGCAGGGCCGAATCTATGTACCACTTTCAGGCAATCTTCAAAAATTTATCATGGTGGAAGCACAGCGCGCTCCCCATTCAACTCATCCAGGAGTTAAGAATATGCATTCAAATCTACAACAACTATACTTTTGGTTGGGTATGAAGAGGGATATAGTAGATTTTGTGGCTAGGTGTCTGGAATGTCAGAAGGTCAAGGCCGAGCGTCATCACCCAGCAAGCCTCCTTCAACCAGATTTGATTCGTGAATGGAAATAGGATATGATATCTATGAATTTTATTGTGGGACTCCTAATCACTTATCAGAGACATGATGCTATCATAGTCGCAGTGGATAAGTTAACCAAGGTAGCACATTTTTCTCCTATGTAGTCATCCTATACCACCACCTCAATAGCCATAGTCTTCATGCATGGTGTCCCTAGAAAGGTGATCTCTGATAAGGATCCAGTGTTCACTTCAAAGTTTTGGACCTCCTTGCAACATGCCTTAGGGACTTATTTGAATTTTAGTTTGGCATACCATCTAGAGACTGATGGTCAGAAAAAGCAAGTTAATCAAGTACTTGAGGACATGCTTAGGATGTATGTGATGGATAGACAGACCCATTGGGAAGATTATTTGTACCTAGTAGAGTTTTCATACAACAACAATTATCACAGTTCTATTGGAATGTCACTGTTTCAGGCTCTTTATGGTCACCCTTGTCGTACTCCTTTGAGTTAGAATTGCTTAGAGGACAGAGTACTATTTGGCCTTGAGATGTTACAGGATATGGAGTAGCAGGTTCAGAGGATCAGCGAGCATCTTGTGACAGCTAAGGATAGGCATAAGAAGTATGTTGATGCTCACAGGATTGATAGGTAGTTTTCTGTTGGAGATAAGGTGTTTTTGAGAGTTTTCCCACGTAAGAGCCCTACCCATTATGGAAAACATTTTAAGTTGTCCCCTAGATTTGTGGGTCCATTTGGGATCCTTGAGAGGATAGGACCAGTGGCTTACCAACTCACCCTACTACCCCGCCTTGCACGTGTACATGATGTGTTTCACGTATCCATACTTAGAGAATATATTCTTGATTTGACTCATATTTTGGATTGGAACACTTTACAGGTGGAGGATGGGCAGCTGGCTTTGGAGCTAGTGTGTATACTTCAGCAGCAGACTTTGACCCTCAGGGGTTGCAACATAGAGCAGATAAGGGTCCTATAGGACCCCAATGATGAGACCTTTACCACTTGGGAGGATGCTGGCAAGCTTATATCCACATATCCATACTTGTTTATAGGCTTCCAGGAGTAAGCCTAATTCTAGAGGAAGATGATGTAATGCCCACCCTAGTACCTTCATATTTTGACTGACAGAATTATTACTCATTACTTTGGATTATTTTCATTTCATGATGGGACATCTTAAGCATATACATTTATATAATTGATAGAATTAATTTAAGGAGATAATAAATGATTGACATGAGATGATGTATATATGTGTAGGAAAATACTATTTGTGAAATGATTCATACTCGATTTATATTTATGTTTATAATAGATCTAATCCTACTAATCCCACTATGTTTTGTTGATTACACTGTTTGATGTGAGTGTAGGATGAGGAGATGCAGTAGTAATTACTCCCATGGGAGATCCACACGATGTCACACTCTCCCTCCATGTTTGCCACTACTTATGCATAAATATACGTATATATGTTGGTATACTTGGTTGGTGTTGCAGGATGCAAGTACCAGGTATCGACTCCACCTAGTTACACATGTCTGAGTGTGCCTTCAAAATCCTTGAGTTGTTATTTTGTAAAAATTTTACCAAGTTACTCTCAAGGAATTCCCGTGGACTTAGGTTCCTGTTTAGGAGATTACCTTAGTTGGGGATTTATGTCCAGTATTGTGATTTTGAGATTTATGTTTTGAAGTTGGATTTACCTCTTGAATATGTGTGTGTGTGTGTGTGTGTGTGTGTGTGTGTGTATTTTCTATTTTTATTATTGGATATATGTTATATATGTATATGTATATATGGGTGCACACATATATATACCTACACACACACACATATTAGACTGTGTTTTACCTGCAAGCATAGTGTTATTATTTAATGTTTGAATAATAATTATTAATTAAAAATAATAGAGTAAAAATAAAGCTTTTTTTGGTAAAACTAGCTATCTAGGAGATTTGAACTTGAGACCTCCTAAAAGTTAGGCTAGATTGTTTCCAATTGAGCTATGTGTATTACTTCAGAGCTTGTGTACTCCTTTTCTTGTTATGGTCTTTTTAGGTGGATAATTTAATAAAAAAAATGAAAAGGCTTTAATATTGGTTACGGGAAGTGTTTAATTAATCCTCAACCAACTATAGTAGTTGGAGAAGTTGCTTCCCATAAAGAAACTCCTCCAACCATATAGTTTGGAGGATAAATCATTCACAAGAGAGGAGTTAGGGAGATTAGAGAAATTTTGAGAGAAATTTGGGAAGTTTTTTGGAAGTGTTAGTTTGGGGGCTTTTCTGTGGTTTGAATCATCATTTTGGTTTTGTGAGGGCAAGTAGGAGATTTTCTGAGGAGGAAATATTGTTTCTTAAGGGAAGTCTATCCAGGAAGCCACCATTTCTCAAAGCTTGAAAGGTTGCGGTGGTGTGCTCCAATTTTTGAAAGGATTCTCCATAGGACTCTAGGTCGGGTCTGGAACTGGAAAGAATCACTTTTCTTTCCTCTGTGTGTGTGTCTATTATGGATATTTGATATGCATATTGTTGGAATACTATTAAAATGATAGGAAATATATTAGGTTGTGTATTCATGGTTATAAGATGCGTATACAGGAAGTTTTATTAATATGTCTGTAATAATTCTCTTTCAAATCTCTTTCTGGGAATTTATGAATGTTTATATTATTGTATTTTGGTGTATTTTCTTGTTTATTTATGGTTTAGGGAAGTTTAGGAAAGTTTAGGGAAGGTTAGGATAGATTAGGGAAGAAGTGCAGTCAATTTCCCCTTCTGTGTACTTGCAGATTTTTACTTTCATTTTCTAGTTTTGATCTTATAGTTTTGTTCTGAGTTTATGGTGTGTTGAGGAAGGAATCTGAAAGTGGTACTAAAGTACCTGAATCAAGTAGACCTTAGGGAACCTTCCCCAAGCACTCTCTACACCTGAAACTTTCATGTTCAGGCAATTATGGGTATTTTTGAGACAGTCTCGTACGAGCATTCCTGGAATCTCGTACGAGTCTATACTACAACCCATACAAGCATGTTTGGAATGTCGTATGGGCATGTGTGGAATGTCATATGAGGTTTTAAAAGGTTCTAAGGGCTCAATTTGGCTAGATTTTGGGCATGTGACTCCTACAACTTGTTCTGTATGCCTAGTCTGCAACTTCTCTCACTTGTGTGTATCTATCTCTTTCTTTTTTGGTGTTATAATGTGTTATTTGAGA
The DNA here is from genome assembly GCA_027943335.1 of Chamaecyparis obtusa. NCBI lineage: Eukaryota > Viridiplantae > Streptophyta > Pinopsida > Cupressales > Cupressaceae > Chamaecyparis > Chamaecyparis obtusa. Next base: position 1,080,232 of record BSBK01004338.1, read on the forward strand.
TGTTTCAGTACTTGGCATTATTTCCTTATGTTTATATAATGAGACTAGGACACATTTTGAAGGTCTGAGAGCACAGGAGAGTTTCTTAGACCTACAAGTTGAACCTTTTGAAGTACATTATTGTTTCTTAGCTTGTGTGTGGGTAGGGGACTAGGTACCCTAAGTGAGTGGCTCACCATAGGTGTTAGAACCCAAAGTGGTTGCTAGATAATCCTATGGGTGAGTTGGTAAACAAGTGATAACATTAATAATAAACTTAGGAAAGGGGGGTTCAAAAGATAATGAAAGACACATAATTTAAGTCCACATAGACATGTTGGAGTACCGGGACCATAAGTAACTACCAGGGTGGATCCTTATTCAAAAAAGGGGGACCAGGGTACATGGTTGCTAGGGAGGATCCCAATATGTAAGCTGTGTGATGACACTCACCTAGACGGTATACTAGAAACCTAGCCTATGTGTATATTAAGATGATATTTGATTATTCTTTTTCTTTTTCTTTTTCTTTTTCTTTCAAGTGATTATTTGTTAAGCCTTAGGTTGCTTTAGGCCTTGTAAGTATCTTGGTTCTATCTCCTAGCATGAGGGGTGGAACTTCTCTTGTTTCACATGGTTGGGTGGCAAATATCTTTCGAGGTGTTGTTTGTGGTTCGTGGCTTGGATGTGTTTCATGCAATGATAAAGATTTCTCAATTTGTATCATGATTGTTTCTATTGTAATGCGAGATGTAAAAGATTTCTTTTGTAATCCTTCGGGCCATTTGATGTAATTTTAAATGTAATTGTATTTAATACTGAGAATTGAAAGAATTAAGTGATGTAATTAGGGAGGGATAGTGTTAGGGGTTTTCAAGAGATTGTTATTGAAGATTCCGAAAGTTGTAATTGAAAAATGCAATCTTGTATTCTTTCTTTTATCTCTCCTATGTTTGAATTGAAAGTAAGGTTTAGTTATAATTTTGTAGAGGTTAGTTATTCAATGTATAGTTCAAAGAATTATAAAATTGTGAATGAAAGATTATGTTCTTATCTTTTCCTTAAATTCTCAAAATGCAAAGTAAAAGTAAAAAGGAAATGAAATTCATTTATATTAGTAATGAAATGCAATGATTTTATATTGGTAAATGAATCCAATAAGGGAACCTTTAAGGAATGTTCTTTGTGGATGTTAACAATGAAATGTTAGAATGTTAAAAAAAATTGTTAGTTGTAGTTTTTATGTTAAAAGATCTTATTCCTTATGGGTTCCCTAGCGGGGACGTTACACAATTTTAAATTACTAAACAATTATTGTTAAACATAACAGTCTCTTTTACCTCCAAACACAATGATGGATTACTCTCAAAAATCTCGAATGTGTAGGCCATTTTGTTCACATGTCAATGGTCTTACAATCCTTTCTACAATGATCTACATTAGCTATGAACTTGGTAGAGAATTCTCCCATATCTACATCAAACAACTAAACAAAATATGTCGCCAATCATTGCTTGGCACTGGCAAGTGTAATCTCCAACACAAATGTTTTGTTGCAATCTCAATAGAAAGCTTCAACAATCATCCACTAACTTTAGCAACAAATCTTCTTGCAATAACCAACTGCTATTCAACATGATTTCTCAGACTCTAACGATACATCTACCTCTTCTCATTGTCTTGATTAGCAACTACTCCATCAAATTCATCTACCTCTCCAAAATCTTTTACCATTGGCTCTGATACCAAACTGAAAGAAAACTGGGCAAGACAAATAATAACTTTTATTCGTTGCATAATAGTTTACAACCACACCACTAATTTATAGAGGTCTGAGAACATTATGGAAGATGTTACAAGCATACATCTCATTCAAAATACATGTGCAGGACATGGACATGGTCGACAATTTGAAACATTTAGATTTCAATGGATCACTTGTCAATGGGAAAATTTTGTTTTAAATACTTGAGTTCACCTATGCAAATAGTTGGTGGAGAAATTATCACATGCCAACAATATTCTTTATGCACTTGTCATGACTCAACTTTACTTCGAACATGATTCTATATAATAATGTATTAGCAACTCAAGCTTTACATTAAAAGTACTCCTGTTTCAGTTGACTTAGTAATAACATTACCTACATGTAAAGTTGTCATCAAATCTCAATGAAAAACTAGAAATCTATGATAATTAATATTATATTAAAAAAATATTGTATTTAAATCATTTATACTATATAATAGTAAAATTTAATATATTATCTTAAATTAAAAAGATGGAGATAGTTGAAAATATGAGCAAATTGTTTTTCTCCTATAACTCATCATCCTTAAAAAGTAGGATTCTTTCTCCACTTTCCAATCAAAAACATCAAAGATTTCAGTTCCTATTACGTGACATGATTATTGTAATCCCCACTTTGATATGCACTTGTAGATTATATGTCAGCCAAATTTGGCGCATTTACTTTACACATTAGAAGGCAAAAATAACTTTTATTAATTTACACATTATAAGGCAAAATAACTTTTAGAAAGAAGACAAAGCTACCAAATAGTGTTAAAATAATGGTAAAAGACACATTTGAAAAAAAAAAAAACAATAGACTATGTGGCCACTTTACATAAGCATAGACCATAATCATTACATAATTAAAAATATATATAAAAACCTATCTTTATACCCAAATTAATCTGGGGTTTACTACTACCATTTCTTATGGAAACAAATCAAATTTCAGACTTATTTTCATGTTGATAATGCCGTTTCCCCTCACAATCCATTTGTAAACCATGTCAGCCATGTTTTGTGTGGATTTGGATCAGTGAAGCTCAAGGCAGCATACTGATCAATTTTGTCATCTTCCAAATTCTTGACCCACTTCACTCTTTGTGAACAATCACTGCCTGGACCAAAACACCTGTAATGCATTCATTTGATAAGACAGCAATAAATAAAATAATCTCTTCCTGTTGCAAATTTTTCTGTGCATGTAGAAAATTACTTAACCTGTACTCATAGAAACATACAGTCTCCTCTTTTTCAGGTGAATCCCAGTTATGCCAACCCAGAGGAGTGATGCTGCCATCCATCCATGTGTATGCAAACAGAACTCTTGCAAATGACTCCCATGGGCGCCCTAAATATGCATAACCTCTCTCCCCATTACCACTAATAACACATCTGCACAGTTAAAAGTTCTCAGTTTTTCATAATCTATAATCTTAATTGCTGCTGTTTTCAAAGCGTTTTATTTATCAACTTTTCAGATCACACTTTCTAACATCTAATACCCTGTAATACAAAAAAACACAACAGTCACATCAAAATAAAAGTAATACCCTGTAAACAAATAATAAGAAAAATCAGTACCCAACAGCCTAAATATGTGAATGAACACCTGAGAAAGACAAATCCAGTGGAATCATCCTCAGATCTGCGGCTCTGAGCAGTGATCCAGCCAGTGGACTTGCAGTGGATGTGACAGTGTTCAAGCAATGCTGTTGCATTGCCAAAAATGAAATCTATGCTGCCCTCAATATAGCAGTCTCTCAAGTACTGCCTTCCATGGTCCAAGTAGGCAGTGCCCTGAAATATTCAAGAAAATAAAATAAGTAATCCAATCATCAAGAGACCTGACAATTGGGTCATTTTGTTAAAATGGGAATGAGCTTGGAATTAGTAACCTGCCACCCGAGAAATCGGCAGTCATAGAAAGCACATCTATCACCAGTCACTCTAATGGCTACAGCCTGCCCTGATCCCTGCCAATAAAGCAACACACTACACAGCTTCAGTATGAGAATTAAATTTTTTTAAAGTGCTTATCGATTACAAATATTCTGTTTCAAGTTTCTTGCAGTTAATACCGTAGAAATGATTTATGGAAGATTAAGAATTACTATATAGAAATTCACTTTTAGATGTTCTTATGGTGATTTAAACATGGGTTTCTAATTAAAAAAAAACTAACATCTTGACCAATTAAGTTCAACCCTTTCAACACTAAAAATTAAACTTCTAAACAATCAGACCTGTAAAAGTGAAATTGATATTATAAGTCTCAAAATCCATTTTTAAGTAGGGTAGTTTTCATAACTCTCTGCAAAAAAGAATTTGTGTGGAGGAGAAGGAAACTAATACCTAAAGTAATTACTTAAATTCTTTCAATTTTGTGATATTGGTTTCAGGATTCAAGTGTGTAGTTTTTGAGTCAAATTCATTGACCCATGTTTCATTAGTAGTGGTTCACATGAACTCATCTCTCATGATAATGAATGGAACACTTAGCACTCATTGCATCTAGGTGATACCCACAGAGCTGAAGCACCGGGACTTCAGGGAGGTCACCCATCTCATTACTACCCCAGCTTAAGCACACTTAACTAGGGAGTTTCATCCATGGTTAAGCTCGCTTTGCTTGCAAAACCTTCAGCAAGTGTTGTGCCTTATGAACCATTCATTAGAAAGCTCCTTAAGCTCATCAATTGATAAGTAAGAAGGATGAATTACATTATTGTATAAGGAAGGACGAATAACTGTAGTTGAACTGATTGAGTAAGATTGTTGAATGTCATAATAAGTTTTCTTCTTACCATCTTACCTTCAATTTTAATGAATTATTTATTAATTGTAAGAAAGGACGAAAAGCTGTACAATAGATTGAATATTATTGTTGAAGGTGATAGTAAATTTTCTGATCACACAATCCACTATAATTCAAATTCTTATTGTTGAAAGTGATAATAAGCTTTCTTCTTACCATCTTACCTTCAATTTTAATTAATTATTTATTAATTGTAAGGAAGGATGAATAGCTGTACAATTGATTGTACAATTGATTGAATACGATTGTTAAAGGTGATAGTAAGTTTTCTGATCACACAATCCACTATAATTCAAATTCTTAAAAAACAAAATATAAAGAATGAAACTAGAATCCCCAAATTCTTGACTCTCAGCTAAAGAGAGTATCAATTTAAACTTATAATCCCATATTATATAACAAAACTGTCTTGTAAATAATATAAAATCTCCCTTAAAATCTATGTACCATACCTGAGGTGCACAATTTTCAAATGTGATCCCCTCAGCAATGAAGTCTGATCCTTCTATGATCACGCTTCCACAGCCAAAAGCTCCACTACCAATTACGCTTTCGTCCTGCTCATGCCAATGAAAAAAAATCCAATTGCTAAATAAGTCATTAATGAAATAATGAAAAGAAGTCCATGATATCTTGGGACGAATTTAGCCATTTGTTTATTTCCAATTGAGAGAATACAATCATACCTGATGGTGGTCGATTCGAGCAGCAGTATTATCCCAAGTCAAGATTGTTTCTTCACGGCGAAATCCTCTCAAAGTAATGAAGTTCTTCGTTTTGGGCACATACAGAGGCTGTTTATAAACTCCGGGCATGATCTGAATGACCACTCGCTGCTTGTTATGGAGAGAAACTGAATCAATGGCTGTTTGGACATCGTTAAAGTGAGCGCCGCCATTCTGAGCAACTCTTAACACTCTCTGTCTCAACTCTGCCTCTGCCATTTCCTTTCCTCACACTATACTTGTTGCAGATTTCTGAATTGGGTTTTAGGCCTGTATATGGGTACAAGAAATTATTTGGAGTCCTCCTCTGCAACCGCGTCCTTTGCCTTAAATTTAGGGCTGAGACGTGAAAATTGGAAGGGAGAAAGTTGATGGTTGGTCCCAACTCATATCATTTATCATCTCCTCCAGTAAATCCAAGCAAATAATTACAATGGCGATTCGCGAAGGGACAGGCATTTATCTCATACAGTAGTAATATGTACGTTGGCGGAGAAGTGACGGTGGGTGAGTACATCAAACACGGTAACGTGTTCCACATTCCAAAGCGAAACCAGTCCAACACGCCAACATTGAGAAACCAAGTTAACAGCGAAGGACTGTCAAAAGTCAGCGTCAAACTTAGTTCATTACTTGAAATTTCTAATTCGAAGTGACTTTGAAAATGTGTAATTTAGGAATGGGTCTAAAGAAAGGGTAGTCATATTTTGTTCAAATCTCTTTAATAAAAAAAAATTAAAAATTTCTTAATAAATCTAGCCTCCAACAAGTATTGTCTAATTTTGGAAATTTTAATATTTTGTCTTTGCAATGGACTCAAAAGATTAAAGATATGTTAGAGAGTCTTATTTCTCCCCTTCTCCCTTGCCCCCCTCTCAATCTCTATCACTCTCTTTCTCATTTATCACGTCGCTCTACCCCCTCCTCTGCCCTCTCTTTCTTTCTCCCTCTAAAGTGCTAATGCTAAAGTTCGGGGACAAAAAAATGCAAATAGATTAAGGAACATTCACCTATTTGTGTATTTGGTACCTAAAGTTGACCCTACAACTTCACTACCTCTAAGTATGGTTGTAGTTCCAAAAACCCATGTGTTATTAATGCATACACATATTTGAGAGAGAGAGAGAGGGAGAGAGTTTGGCTTCTTGTGTCTCCCCCATGCTTGTTTGATTTTCTTGATTTTCTCCAAGATGACACCTTTTAAAAAAAGAAATGAATATTAGATGCAAGAAATGACAAACATTGTACCAAGGGGAATGATCTTGGGAATAGTGCTAGTCTACTTTGAATTTGAAGTAGACCACATGTTAATATTCTAATTGCACATATGCATATGGGTCTCTTATAGTGTATACAAGGGGACTCTTTGGCAGTTCCCAAATCTAGAAGGAGCTTAAGAACTTTTCAAGTAGAATATTTCTCTTAGTTTCTAATCTCTCTTATATCTTTCAAATTAGAATGAAGAATCCAATCCTAAATTTTGTCACTTGTATAATGAACATTGTTAAAATCTCTCTCTCTTATATCTTTCAGATTAGAATGGAAAATCCAATCCTAAATTTTGTCACTTGTATAATGGACATTGTTAAAATCCAAAAGTTCAAGGGGATCAAAATGAAGCTGAAAAATGCTATCAATCATATTTTGGATTCCATGGCGAATGGTAACTAGGTCTTCTTAGTCCTAGCAACCCCAAATGAACTTGTATGCATCTAAACTATCACATCATTTCCCGCCTTCTCCCTCTCTCCCCTTTCTCCCTCTCCCTCTCCCATTATAATCCATATCAATGGAAGTGGAACCTTAGAGTATGTGGATACATGGTGGTATCAAAATTGAAAACAATAAGTGTGCCCTAGTTTTGGGTAGTGGGTCTGGCATACTCAACTCATATTGATTCTCCTCTTTCCATATTCCCCAACCATGACCAATAGATGCCACTCCTTGTTGTGTATTGGCTAGGAATTTTTTTGCATGTCTGAGGTCAAAGTAATCCATTGTTACATACATATTCAAATGGTGATCTTCATTGAAAACCTTTACATATCTAGTAATGATCTTCATTGAAGTGCCAATCATAATAGAATGAAGCTCAAAAATACCATCAATCATAACTTGGATTTCAAAGCCAATGGCAACTAGGTTTTCTCAGTCCTAGAAACCAACTAGGGCAATGGTAATTAGGTCTTCTTAGTACCATCAATGTCAACATGCTATTGAGAGGTTCATTTTCCTTTCTCTTTTTTAGTTTTGTGGTATGCAATTAAGGGGTCTTTTCATTAGTGTCAGCTTGCAAGATTGACCCTTTTTTTTTGTGAAATAAACATTTCTTTAGAGTGACAATAAAAAACTAGTAGAGATGGAAGGAGGTATCAAGTTGATACATGGCAAAAAAATTGCATTAAACTAGATCCATTTGTTTTAAGAAACAACATATCTAATTTAACTTGGGTTTGATATGGTTTTTGACTACTGAGTATGTTCTATTTATTTTTACCCCTCCTTTGGCTTGGTTTCCATGTATTAAGCATTTATAGGATCAAGTTAAGTTGTATTTCAATGCATAGGAAAATTAGATATTTTTGAACCATAACATTGAACTTTAGATTTGTGTTTTCATGTAGATACAATTATTATAAAAGGATTATCATAAATAGATGAGAAATCATCTTACCAAAAAAGCCCACCAATGAACTTACATGCATCTATCTGGATCAAGATGAGTGTGGATTTAGATAGTTGTTTTAATTAATGTTTTTTTGCTATTTGGCACGCATACTTTCCCTGCTACTGCCCTTTATCACTACCCAAAATATAAAGGAATACAATGACAAACCCCATGCAAGTATGTATTTGTGTATTGTACAGGTATCCAAATCTATTGTTCGTGGGGGAAGAAAATAGGATGGATGCAGTTGATGAAGGGGGTATGCATATGTGTAGTCTAGAGGTGGAACAAACTCCTTTGCCTATGGATTCAAACTTCCCTTCATGGATTATGTTGATACTTACAATTATGTTTGTTGTGCAATTCTCAAAACACACCTCTCTAAGATGCTATGAGGAAATAAATGAATGCAAACCCTAATTGTGAAAGCTTTGTTAGAAATAAAGGGTTCCAAGTGGCTTTCTCAATCAGTACTATTTTGGGCATTCTTAATGGCTTTGTGCATTCTTTCTTAGTGCACATATTTTATTTCTACTTGGTTCAACTAATATTCTCACAATATTTAGAGCTATACAACTCAATGATTACCAAGTTCACTATCTTTGCAACTATATATAGCCATATCACCAAGGAAATAAATTCTATTGCAATTGTCTCTCTTATCAACTTATGCAACCACTTTGGGATGTCCTAGGTTCATTAGGACTGCCCAATTTTCATGAATTTTACTTGTCAAACTAGACAAGAAGAAGAGTCACAAGACCTACATTATTATGCAGTTAGTTCATGAGAATTAGTGTGTTTCCTCTTCAACATTTTGTCATCTTGATTTGGTTGAAAGAAACCAAAACATGATCGAGTTTCCTTTGGTCTTTTAGAATGTTTGTTGTTTCCAATGATGGTGACTTCTTTAAAAGAAATATGGTCATAAAAATATAATTAGGTTATGTTTACTATAAAAACTTGATTGTTGGGGTTTTGTTTCAATAACCTACATGAGTCATTTTTTTGCATGTCTGAGGTTCAAAGTAATCCATTGTTACATACACATTCAAATGGTGATCTTCATTGAAAACTATTAGAGTAAAGTATTAATTTTATTAATTAACTTTACTCCTTTTTTAAGATGTGAACACTTTTATTTTTAGTTGTTTATATTTAAACACACATGCATTAGTTGATTTAAACTTATGCACTAGTTGTTTTAAATATAAACTTGCATGCATTAGTCTTGTAATAATTTAACTAATTATTGTATACACCTAAAAATGGTCATCTAGACTATTAGCCCCTTTTGCTAAATCATAAATTGCTTATTCTTGATCAAATCCTAGCTCTATCATTTATTCGATTATTTTCTATGGGCTAAATATTTTATCCTAAGTTTTTATTTATTTAAAAGGAATATTTCCTCCCCTTTTAATAAATAAAAAGCCCCCACTTTTCTTCTTATCCTAAGTTGCACAAATAAAGCATTATTCTTATTTTATAAAAAGGGAAAAAATACTTTTTGTCTCATATGGACACAAAAGTCAACTCTTATTTTCTCATTGGAGGATATTTGTGCACATGGATTGATCCCTCTTCAAGCTCCACCATTGATTAAATCTTTTGTCTCTTAATCTCCATGGTCCATTCCTTCTCATTTCCTTTAAAAGGAGAGCTCTCTTCTTCATTCTAGATCCTCAACTTTTATGCTAATGTTATGCTGCAGGTTTTCTAAGTCACTTTGGAGCTTTTGGAGATTTGGAGCATTCTTGGCTTTTGCATCTACTACATGTTATCATAGTTTCATTTCTTGCATAGTAGCTTCATTTTCATGGCATTCTTAGCTTAGATTTCCTTTATGCTTTAGATTAATTCATCTAGCTTAACTAGGAGGCTTTGTAATACTTGTATCTTTCATTTTCATAGCTTAGCTTGCATATTCATCTTAATCTAGCTTGCATTGCATTTCATTTGATTCTTGAGGATATTGGCATTCTTGCCCTTATCTTCATTTGAATCTCCCATTGCATGGTTTACTAGCAAGGATATAGGCTAAATAGCTCTAGCTGAGAGCATTCTTAAAACTCTTGCACTCCATGCCTAGGGAGCTATGGATCGATTTTTTAGACCTCATTCTTGAGTGTTCTTGAATGTAAGGATTCATAGAAGTGTGACACAATTATAGCACACATTTCTGGCACCCACCGTTGGGCAGAGTAGATTAGCTTTGTCCTTTAATTCTGCATTTTTCGTCAAAATTTTTATCAATTTTCGGCTTTATTTTCGGTCTCTAGTTTTTCTGTCTCAAAGTGTTGCCCAACATTTTTCCAATGTCATGTGACAGTTCTTTGTATAGCGGCGCGACACTTTACCAGTTAAAAGTGTCACCCCCTTTGACAAAAAGTGTCACACTATTTGAGGAGTTCTGTCGCCTGCATATAGCGTGAACTATCGCCTAGAGATAAAGTGTCGCACCCATATACGAAAAAGTGTCGCACGACATTTCTGGTGACTGTAGTGTCGCCTGTACCTGACAGTGAGCTATTTTTGAGCTATTTTAGTTATCTTGCAAGTTTTGGGTTCTCTACAATCTTTTTGAAAATTTTGGATATCATTGGAAAGGTCTTTCCGAGCCTAATCCAACCATGCTAGTTTCATTCTCAAATTTTACCATTTGATTAGCTATTTTACTTGCAGATTATCTGATTTTTTATTTTGCTAACCTTGTGGGCCTAACAAGTTGTGGTTGTAGGTGCACTTGCTTGAGATATTTTGCCAAAAGAACACATGTCAAAGAGGGCTACTAATGGTTTTTGTAGGGCTACCCTAAGCATAAAAACCAAATCAAGTGCTTGTTTAATTGCTTTATACTAGTTGTTTCATTTCATAGGCACTTAATACCTTGTTGTAAGAATTTTGAGGTGGTAGGAGAGTATGCTCTTCACCCTTGTGGTGAAACAGAAATCTTGACCCATCTTGGGATTTTGAAAGCAAGGGGGTAACTAAATCTTTGCTTGGTGTGTTTGGGTGAAGTTTTTGAGATAGAGGAGTATACTCTTCACCCTTGTGGTGAACCAAAAACCTTGAACCTCAAGAATTGATCCACTTTTTGTTTAGATTTAGAATCATTTAGCGGGCCTTCTTTTGAGCAATCAAGAGGAATGACCCAAGTGGGGACAAGCTTTTTGTTGGCTCTTCCAACCCACTATAATCTCAAGGCTATCAAGGACACAAAACCTTGGTAGACATAGTACTTATCTTCGCTTGATGTGAGTAACTTGTGGGATGGTGACCATGAGGAAAGCATTAAGCAAGAATGCTTAAGGTACTCTTGAGGCCGCGAGGTCCTAGTCCTTTATGAGGAGCAAGAGGGGTGCTATGAACGGAAGCCCTTACTACGAACCTTTAGATAGAGGCCACCTTATTTTAGCTGCTTAGCTTCTTGGTGCAAGGATTGATCCAAGTGGACTTACCTGGATCACCCCAAGACACTCACCACATATGTTCCTTTGGTCATATTTTTGACACTTCCATGACAATGTCAATATCTCTTGTGGGAAACCACTTGGTGTGAGGCAAGGGAGCATCAAGTTGTGGGCTACATTGCTAAGTAATGAGCCTTGTCTTTCTAGGTAGTAATTGCTTGAATTGTCTTCGATTGTGCTATACCAGTGTAAATGTTCTTAACATTAAAACAAACGGTAGCATTCATAAGGTTTTCTATTTTGATATCACAAGTGCTTGTCTTGGCAAGGTTGCTTTTGCCCTTGTTTCAAGTGTTCTATGACATGTTTGATCCTATACTGTTTGCAAACCTATCTTTTATCTACTGTTACTGCTTGTCAAACTGAAAAATTGCACTATCCAACCTTTGAACTTGATCAAAATATTTCAAAACTAAGAATTTTTATGTTCACTGGTCAAAGAGTCGTACAACCTTGGAACATTGTCACACCTTGTTCTGAGAAATATCGTGCAACAGTTCGTCGCTACACAATTATCGCCCCGCTTGCCTGGAAAGTGTCACCCAGCCTTACTGGAAACTATCGCTTGGCTTAGGGTGAAATGTCACCTTGCTATAAATTGTCACCTTGTCTGCCTGGAATGTGTCACCCAGAACCTTTTTGCTATCTTGTTGCTGTTGCAATCCGGAGCTGCTAAACTTGCATTTTAACCTGTCGTAGAGTGTCTTTTTCTGTTCTTACTTGAAGTTGGTCATTTGCATGCTCAAACTTGTTCTAGACTGAAACAAATGAGCTAAAACTATTGGATTTGAGCTTAAGGAATGCTACTGTTGATCACTTGTCGCATCACGGTTACCTCTCTAGCTACTTGCTTATTGAGCTTCTTGCTCGCTACTCGGCTTTAGTCAATTGATTACTGTAAGTGCTTGAGCACTTTTGACAAGCCATCTCTCTATTGTTCTACTTTGATAAGTGATCTTTATTAGCTTTGCTTATCTCAAATCTGAGAAACTTTGTCTCATTCTATTAGTCGACCAACATCTCTTTTCATGTCGGTTACAACTTGGTCTCAATTTGAGCAGGAGAGTCATCCTCCATTCAATTATACAAAGTTACCTTCTCCAACTAGATGCTCACGAGTGCCCATTAGCAACAACAGTTCTAGTTCTGACCAATCTGAGAATTCTAAGGCTACCCTGTGGTACAAAGGAGGTTTCTTCTTTTCCACATTCAAGACCCCCAAAAACACAGATGGTGTCTCACTCACTTTGACTAAACAAGAAAAATTTCAACGATTGCAAGAACACTTTGAGCATAAGGATAACCAAGCGTGCTTAGACAAAGAACACAATCAACAAAGGATGGATGCTACTAGGCACATGGCTTATAGAGGAATGTCTTATGAGCAACCCGAGACTAGTAACTATGAGCATAGACCTCTTTTTAATGGCAACAACACGCCACCAAGATCTCCTCCAAGACCCACTTTTGGTATGCCTTCTTCACCCCCTAGGCCTCCTCCCTCTCAACATGAGGCAGAGGTTGATGATGAGATTTCTAGTGAGGATCTTATGAGATTTGAACAAGATGTGGTCTCCCAACGAATGATGCATAAGCTTTTAGAGCGTAATGGCAACCACTATTTTCAATATATGACTTCTAGAGGATACAAGCTTCCTCCTGGCTATGATGTCAGACAAATTGTCCAACAAAGAGTACCAATTGAATTGGAAGTCCTTCAAGAAGAACTACATCGGACAAATCAATGCCTTACCCAAATGGCAATAGACAGAGAGCCTCCAAAGGTCTCTTTTGTAGAATCAATTTGTTCTCTTCCCTTTGATAGGAGTCTATACATGGTCCCATTTCCTAGGGATATTGAGGTTCCCAAATATGACAAGTATGATGGAAATGGTGACCCCCATGACCATGTGCATCACTTTTACGCTCTTAGCATGGACTTCCTTCATGAAGACACATTTCTTCTATGACTGTTCCCTAGAAGTTTAAGAGGCCAAGCTGTGGAATGGTTTGCGAAATTGACACCACCTCTTAAGACTTTTGATGAGTTGGCTCAGCGATTTACCCAACATTATTCTTACAACATCCAACAACCTGTCACCATGATAGATCTCGGTAATCTAAGACAACATCAAGGTGAGCCATTTGCAACTTACTTACAACGTTGGAGGTCATTGTATTCTAGGTATCCTCGTCAGCTACCTGAAAGAGAAAAGATTGACATTTTCGTTAACACACTTGTGCCTGAGCTATTTTATGATCTAAGGAAGCAACTATTCTCCTCCTTCCATGACATGGTTGAAAGTGCATATCGAATTGAGGATGTAGCTATAAGAAAAGGGGATATTGTTATTAATAAAGATGCTAAAGGCAATGGCAAAGACAAGAACAAACCTTGGAATAAGAACAAGTATGTTGTTACTGATGGGGTTGTTGATGCTCCTAAAGCTAAAGAGCCTGCTTTCAATCTCTCCAATGCTATCTACGCAGCAAAACAACAAGAAGCTGCCAATGCTCACAGTGCTCCTAAACCTCAATATCCAGATAAGCCTAAGTAGTCATTTTGAAAGCAAATCTATACCAAGTTGGCAGAACCTTATGATGTGATCCTTAAGACTTTGGTTGACAATGGATATCTTATGCTTCCTAATAAACTTGGTAACTGGGATCCGATAAATAAGCCTGATTGGTGGAGAGAGGATCATTACTACCATTATCACAGAAACAAGGGACATCCGACAGATAATTGTTTTAAGCTTAGGGATGATATTCAAGACCTCACTGATAACAACACAATCTCCACTGATGGCTTAACTAAAAATTTTGATCATACAGCTTTCAAAGATCCTCTACCTAAGCATGATAAGGGGGAAACTTCTCGAGCACATAAGAAGAATCATGATGCTAAGATCAATTACACGTATCCTTCTGATACACCTGTGATCAACATGGTAGAGCCATTTGAAAATGTTCTTATGGTGAGATCTCAAGATGATAATAACACCAATCATGGTAAGCCAAAGTTAGTCTTGCAAACACATGGTAGTTCATCTTCCCGAAGTGAGACACTGAATGTTGTTACTAGGGGGCAAGCCAAGATTGTCCTTAAAACTGCGCAAGATCCCAAGAAAGCTTTGCCTTCCAAACAAGTGGCTCCTTCAGCCCCCCTGAGCTATGATCTTGTCCAACATTTGCAAAAGACACCAGCATAGATATCTATCCTTGATTTCCTTCGGTTATCCCCTTCGCATAGAGAGATTCTTGATGAGGCTCTACGTACAACACGTGTTCCCAATGACATTGATTTGGATCAATTCCAGGCTATGGTCAACCACATTTCATCTCTGCTATCTCTCTCCTTTTCTATAGAAGATGACATATCTATTGCTCACCCTCATAATCTAGCTTTACACATTGAAGTTCTAGTCTATCACACCCGCATCCGCCGAGTCCTAATAGACAATGGTGCAGGGTTAAATATTGTTTCTTTCAATGTCATACAATAGTTTGGTTTGTTAGAATTTGTTGTGGATTCTAAGAAGAAGATTACTATAAAAGCTTATGACGAAGTGGAAAGATCTTCTAAAGGTCTTGTCACGTTGCCTGTCCGAGTGGGCCCTGTCATGAAAGATATTAACTTCCAAGTATTGGACATCCCACTCACATATAACATTCTTTTGGGTTGTCCTTGGATCCATGACATGCAGGCTGTTCCTTCCACTTATCATCAGTGTGTCAAATTTCCGTACAATGGCACTGAAGTTGTGATTCTTGGAGACCATACTATTGCTATTGATGCTCTTGCTGCTGCTGAAAAATTTGTTCCTCATAATGAACCTACTGTTGATGCTAGTACATCTCTAGTTGTTGCTGAGAAAACACTTAAAATGATGAGCCTTGGCATGCGTGAATATACGCTGGATTCCTTTGCTTCTATACCTATTTCTCCTAGGTCATATGGGAAACCTTCTGATCAGATGAAGCCTTCCACTTCTGCTATGATGATCTCTGATACTTTTGTTCCTTCATCCATTCCTTTAGAAGTAGCAAGAGAAGAACAAGTTGTCCAAGAGTGGATCTATAGAGAAGATGAGGGTAGTATGGAAAATGCCTTCCTTGATTATTCCAAAAATACTCCCATGCTCAGTAATTCAGACACAGATACAGATGAGTCACCGCCACACACTATGGCTCAAATGGGAGATGATCTTCCTTCTACTTCACTTCTTTGGGGAGAAGAATGTATATCTACTGATGATATGGCTGAGGCCTCTATGTCTAGAACCTTTGTGCCTAAAGAATCATTGCACTATGATAGACAATGCCGCAACATTGCACGACTACTACAAAGAGGTGATCTATCACATAATGACATGAGTATCTCTACTTCTCAGCATCTTAAGCCTCTTCCAGAAGATTCTTCCATGATAGATATAGATGTTGATGTAGTTTATACCTCTTGTAACCCACCCGACATAGTTGATGAGTCTCGTGCAGGGTCTGATGGGTTTGTTCCCCGTATTGCCTTAGTAGACTATGTTGGTCCTTCTATGACAAATCTAGATCTAGCTGCTTTTGGAGCTTACCCTATAGGCTCAACTTCTCTTGTCACCAAAGATGACACCTCTCACATAAATTCCATTGAACCAGTCACTTCATTTCATCTCGCATCAACACCTGTTACTTCTTCCACCAGTGAACTAGCAACAAAAAAGGTTGAATCAGCAATCAAGTATCATAGTCATCAAGTCAAAAGAAAAGAGCAATTGTCAGATGGAAAAAACCACATTGTGGTGGTATCAAAACCTAAGAAAAGTAAAAATAAAAATATGCTAAAAAATAATGAGTCTCAAATAAAAGATGACAAGCTGATTCTCTACAAAGAAATGGTGAAATTCGTCAAGCATGATCTCATATCTGTTACACTTCAGCCCACTCCTAGAGCTGAGAACAAAGTTGCTAATGCCTTGGTTACTTCGACATCCATCTTACAAATGAAAAAGCATAAATTTTGCTTCAAGTTCCTGGTGGATGAATTACGCTATCCTGCTCACAAATCTTACAATCTTACCATCTTTTCATATCTTCCACCTCATATTCCTCCTACAAATCCACCATGCCTTTCTTCCCACCATCCCTTACACTTTGCCTTTGTCTCTGGTGACTTGTATAGGAAGGGTCTAGATGGAACTCTCCTTAAGTGTCTAGAAATAGAGGAGTCAAAAAAAGTGCTAGCTGAAATCCACGATGGCATATGTGGATCACATTCTAATGATCCTCCACTAGCTCAAACATTGCTTAGGGCTGGTTATTATTGGTCGAACTGGTTGAGACCTCCTATCATCATAGTTGCAGTATTTGGGCCTGGGGCCTATCAGTTCTCTACATCAAAGGAAACAGATTCTTGATGCCCGTTTCTGTCTGGGGCATTCTTTGTACATACTTTATGATCCTAAAAAAATTCCAAAAAAATTCATATATGATGCTGAAAAAATCCTAAAAAGCATAAAAAAGTTTTTAAAAAATTTAAAATTTTTTTGAAAAAGTGCCTTGGTGAAAACCTGGAAACAGGCGCCTTGGTAGCAAAAAAAACACTAAAATTTTTTATAAAAAGTCCTGAAAAAATCTATCAAGTGGTGAAAACTTGGAAACATGCACTGCTTGAGACCCTCTGCACCTATGTCTATTAGTCTTGTGTGGCGCTCATTCGCTCCACTTCTCGCTTTGCCTCTCCTAGCCTGGAATTGACTCTTGTCTTAGTCTAGGGGGCATACGTTGTTTTCAGCTTATCTTGGGTCTCTTTGTGCATCTGGGTTTCTTAGGCACCTCACAAATGGTGTTTTTCAACACCACCCCAATTGTGTTTTTCAACACTACCCTAGCATCGAGTGTTTCTCAACACTTATCAGATATCCTACCCGTAGTCTAGATGATGTGATATCTCTCACTGGCAGATGCGATACTCAAAGCTTGACTCTATGACCTACACACACACACTTGACTCACTGAGATTTGTTTGACTTTATTTCTTTATGTGCTATCTATGATGATTTCTTTGCTGAGTTTTCTCCCCCTATGATCATTTTCGATGATGCATAGCTAGAAGACTGAGGGAATGAGAACATGTTTTATTTGCTTTCTGCCAGTGGGTATATTTTGTTGATCCTTACTGTCATTAGCATTTATGCTTGTTCCACTTGACATTGGGATCTACAAGGTATTATCCTTGACTATTTCGCAAGTGCATGCTTCTAGTCATCTTGACTTTCTTGTGTCTTGATGCAAGCATAATCTTGCTATATCAAACTTAGACAATCTCACTGTACTAGTCATCTTGACCTGCATGTCTTTGATGCCTGGTGGGATTCCCACATTTCTATCTGATATAGATCATATTCAGATCCATATAGTTATGCTAGTGTGTATTGTATGATCTTGCAATGCTACCAATAATGCTCGATGATGATAATTAGATGTCTATTGGCTTCGTAACCTTGCAAGTAAACCACTTTTCATGTAGCTCGCATTCTTAAGTTCATGTTAGTTAGTTTTGCATCTTGCATATGGAGAGAGCTCTCTTTTCATCTTACGTGGACTTGTTAATCAACTGCACTCACCTTTCACTTCTTCCTGATCATGTCTTTCGCTTCTTTTCTTTCATATCCCATCATTTTCTATTCATTTCGGGATCAAAACCAAAATCTGAGTTCACCTTGATCATCCAAATCATCTTTTTCCTTCTTTCGTGCAGTTGGCTAACCTTTTGAGGCCTGATCCTTCGATCTTTGCTAGGGAATTCTTCACCTCTTCATCCCCATCTCTTTCAAACTTCCATTCTTTCATTCACTTTCAAATCCCAAGTTCAAATTCTTCCCCTCCGTGGTGTTTTCGGGTTGAGGGACCACTTGGTTCGTGCCCTGGGTCCCATGTGTGGGGCATCTCTTCACTGCTTGATGGTTATTCTATTATCTTGCATCTTCGATTATGATTTCTAGTGATTTGATCGTGTTGCTCTTGCTTCTACTTTCCCTCTACCTGGATTTTGCTTTCGATCCTAAGGGGGCAAACACATCATATCTTATTGGCTATCTCTTTCCTAAGTGTTCAGTATTGTCGCTACCAGGCTGATCATGCAAGATTTGCAATCTCTCTGCACTTCATTCTTTGGAGTCAGATCGCTATCTGCTTGTCTTCTTGGCTATCCGCTTGCCTTCTTGGCTGATCTATTCTTTGACGTAATGTGTTCCCAGATCGATCACACATTAGTCAAAGAGGGGCAAATGTATACACCTAAAAATGGTCATCTAGACTATTAGCCCCTTTTGCTAAATCATAAATTGCTTATTCTTGATCAAATCCTAGCTCTATCATTTATTCAATTATTTTCTATGGGCTAACCATTTTATCCTAAGTTTTTATTTATTTAAAAGGAATATTTCCTCCCCTTTTAATAAATAAAAAGCCCCCACTTTTCCTCTTATCCTAAGTTGCACAAATAAAGCATTATTCTTATTTTATAAAAAGGGAAAAAACACTTTTTGTCTCATATGGACACAAAAGTCAACTCTTATTTTCTCATTGGAGGATATTTGTGCACATGGATTGATCCCTCTTCAAGCTCCACCGTTGATTAAATCTTTTGCCTCTTAATCTCCATGGTCCATTCCTTCTCATTTCTTTTAAAAGGAGAGCTCTCTTCTTCATTCTAGATCCTCAACTTTTATGCTAATGTTATGTTGCAGGTTTTCTAGGTCACTTTGGAGCTTTTGGAGACTTGGAGCATTCTTGGCTTTTGCATCTACATGTTATCATAGTTTCATTTCTTGCATAGTAGCTTCATTTTCATGGCATTCTTAGCTTAGATTTCCTTTATGCTTTAGATTAATTCATCTAGCTTGACTAGGAGGCTTTGTAATACTTGCATCTTTCATTTTCATAGCTTAACTTTCATATTCATCTTAATCTAGCTTGCATTGCATTTCATTTGATTCTTGAGGATATTGGCATTCTTGCCTTTGTCTTCATTTGAATCTCCCATTGCATGGTTTACTAGCAAAGTTATAGGCTAAATAGCTCTAGCTGAGAGCATTCTTAAAACCCTTGCACTCCATGCCTAGGGAGCTATGGATCGATTTTTTAGACCTCATTCTTGAGTGTTCTTGAATGTAAGGATTCATAGAAGTGTGACACAATTATAGCACACAATTATTACATGCACTAGGGTTTGCCTTTCAAGGCTTTCAATCTCCTTTATAAGGATGATCCATTGTATATTTTATTCATTCATTATTTGATGATATCTTCTTCATATTCTTGAGTCAAACCCTTGCCCTCTTCTTGTCTCTACTTCCTTGTAATAGGTTTTTTCTATGTAGGTGATCTTCGGGTTTGTGGATTTGTATTGCTCAAATCCTACATGGTATCAAAGCCTAATTTGCTACAGCTTGTTGGTGTTTGAAGAATTCAAAGATTTGAAATTGATCTGTTTCAGATTAGGGTTTTTTTTGTTTTTTATTGAAATTAAGGGGTCCCTAAATTTTAATGCACTTTGAGCTCAAACGGACCTCACTGTTGAGCTCGCAGTGTCCAAAAACCCCTATTTCGATACAAGGCACATCCAATTTGGACAACTTTGCATTTTGGGGCTTTTTGGTACCATAAGCTTGACATGCTTCATGAGGTAGAAATTATATGGATCGACACACTTCTCGAGGTAAAATTTATGTAAATTAGCATGCAAAATGAGGTGAAAATTTTGCTACCTAGCACACATATTAAGATTTTTTAAAAATTGGCATGCAAATTGAGGCAAAAATTTGAATGGCCTGACACAGATCCCGAGGCGCACATGCGATTTTGCCAAAAAAAATTATTTTTTTTAATTTTTTTTTTTCATTTTAGCCGCCGATGACCATTTGGCCGTCAAATTTAAGTCAGGCAAATGCATTTTTAGCCCCTTGTCATATGGCGACCAAGGGCCCAAAATTTTAGCCCCAAGGGGGCTTGTATGCTGCGACGACCATTTGGCCATCAATTTTAAGTCTATGAAGTGGTGATGTCAGCACATTTAGACACCATTTGGGCCCTCCAATGCAGTAGTTGGTATTTTGCTCATAACTTGAGCATACGGTGTCGAAATTGGGCAAATGAGATATCGTCGGAAAGCTGGTTCCAAGCTCTATCCAGATCTAGAAGTTTAAATTTTTTATTTTTCTTTTTTTATGGTTTTTTTTTTACTATTAAAGCTAGATGTTCAATTTTTCACTCTAGAAGCTCTATATTGTGCATCTGGACTACATTTTGGGAAAGCAAGATATCATTGGAAAGCTTGTTCTGAGAGCTTTCTAGTTCTATGAGTCATTTTTCTAGATTCTGTTCCAAGTATATTTTATTCAATTTTTTGCATTTCTGCACTCTAGTGGATATCTTGGATGTTACAGGTCCTAGGATCTCTTCCCTTTAGGGGATGGCTCTTCTTAGGTTTTTATTTTGTTTCAGAAGCCTTCGCTCTTCTTTGAGAATTGTATACTTCATTTTTGTAGCATTCTTTTATGCACACGCACTGAGATAAAGTGTCATTCTATTGTATTCTTGGAGTCTTGAACATGTTTGTGCTATTTGTACCCACACTCTATTATAAAGTGCCTTGGGGGGGTTTGATGTTTGCCCTTTTTTTCCATCTACCTTTGTCAAGTGAGTGTTCCTTCCATGACATTAGCCTTAGGGTATCTTTATTTGTGCTTGTGCTTTCTATGCACCTTTGATGTTCCTAATTCTTCACGATGCAGTTCTTGTTGGCACTCTTTTTAGTGTACCTATCACCTCTCTCTTGTCAACATTATGGGGGGTTTCTATTGATCATTCTTTCACTTCCTTGGTTCAATAGTGTGAGCTATGTATTCAGTATTTGTTCCTATGTACTAGGCAGATGCAGTGGCTAGGTACCTATGCATTTCGGTGAGATGGATCATTTACCATATAGACACTCTTTCCTTCCTATTTTTAGAGGCACTCTTCCATCTTTGATTGACCAGCTCTTCAGGCTTTGGTGTTTTATACCATCTGTATCTTCGAGTTCAGTTGTTTACCTTTGTTTGCCTCCTAATTCAAGTAGTGTTATTTGAGGGCACTCATGTAGATTACAGTCTTCTCTACCTGGTCATATTTTTTTGGAGGATCTTCAGATGAATAGTTACTTCTTGACAGAATTTGCATCTTCTTGCTTCAGTGATGTTCTACATGTTCATTCGTGTTCCTATTTTTTGGAACATTCCTAGTTTTGAGGATTCTTAAGTCCTTTAGATTAGTCTTTGTCTCTTTTTGGAGTAGATTTTTTCCCATGTGGTTTTCTCTATTTCTCCACTTTATAGAGACTCTCTTTTGTACTTGGGTACCTCATCAGGCCATTTTGTCAGGACCCATTTTTATGCTTTCAGCACTGTAGTTTCCTTTGTTTTCTTCTTGCATTGTTTGTAGCTGCATTGTTGCTCATCTTAAGGGGGGGTGTTAGAGTAAAGTATTAATTTTATTAATTAACTTTACTCCTTTCTTAAGATGTCAACACTTTTATTTTTAGTTGTTTATATTTAAACACACATGCATTAGTTGATTTAAAGTTATGCACTAGTTATTAAATAAATATAAACTTGCATGCATTAGTCTTGTAATAATTTAACTAATTATTACATGCACTAGGGTTTGCCTTTCAAGGCTTTCGATCTCCTTTATAAGGATGATCCACTGTATATTTTATTTATTCATTATTTGACAATATCTTCTTCATATTTTTGTCTCAAATCCTTGCCCTCTTCTTGTCTCTACTTCCTTGTAACAAGTTTTTTGTATGCAGGTGATCTTCAGATTTTGTGGATTTGTATTGCTCAAATCCTACAAAAACCTTTACATATTTAGTAATGATCTTCATTAAAGTGTCAATCATAATAGAATGAAGCTCAAAAATACCATCAATCATAACTTGGATTTCAAAGCCAATACTAACTAGGTTTTCTTAGTCCTAGAAACCAAGGGCAATGGTAATTAGGTCTTCTCAGTCCCATCAATGTCAACATGCTATTGAGAGGTTCATTTTCCTTTCTCTTTTTTGGTTTTGTGGTATGTAGTTAAGGGGTATTTTCATTAGTGTGAGCTTGCAAGATTCACCAATTTTTTTGTGAAATAATTATTTCTTTAGAGTGACAATAAAAAACTAGTAGAGATGGAAGGAGGTATCAAGTTGATACATGGCAAAAATTTTGCATTAATAGATTCATTTGTTTCAAGAAACAACATATCTAAGTCAACTTGGGTTTGATATGGTCTTATGATATATTTTTTGACTATAGAGTATGTTCTATTTGTTTTTGTCCCTCCTTTGGCTCAGTTTCCATGTATTAAGCATTTATTGGATCAAGTTAAGTTGTCTTTCAATGCACAAGAAATTTAGATATCTGTGAACCATAGCATTGAAATTTAGTATTGTTTCTTCATGTAGATATAATTATTATAAAAGGATTATCATAAATAGATGAGAAATCATCTTACCAAGAAAAAGCCCACGAATGAACTTACATGCATCTTATTTGGATCAAGATAAGTGTATGGATTTAGAAATTTGTTTCAATTAATGTTTTTTTGTTGTTTGGCACACATACTTTCCCTACTACTACCCTTTATCACTACCCAAAATATAAAGGAATACAATGGAAAACCCCATGCAAGTATGTATTTGTGTATTGTGCAGGTATCCAAATCTATTGTTGGTGGGGGAAGAAAATAGGATGGATGCAGTTGATGAAGGGGGTATGCATATGTGTACTCTAGAGGTGAAAAAAACTCCTTTGCCTATGGATTCAAACTTCCCATCATGGATTATGTTGATACTTACAATTATGTTTCTTGCAATTCTCAAAACACACCTCTCTAAGATGCTATGAGGAAACAAAAGAATGCAAATCCTAATTATGAAAGTGTTTTTAGAAATAGAGGGTTCCAAGTAGCTTTCTCTATTGGTACTTTTTTGGGCACTCTTAATGGCTTTGGGCATTCTTGCTTAGTGCACATATTTTATTTCTACTTGGTTCAACTAATATTCTCACAAAATTCAAAGCTACGCAACTTAGTGATTTCCAAGTTCACTATCTCTACAACTATATATAGCCCATACCACCAAGAAAATAAATTCCATTACAATTAACTATCTTATCAACTTATGTAGTCACATTCCTAGATGTGCTAGGTTCATTAGGGTTTCCCTATTTTCATGAATTCTACTTGTTGACCTAGAAGAGAAGAAGAGTTGCAAGAACTAAATCTTTGTGTTGTAAGTTTGTGAGAATTGGTGTGTTTCCTCTTCAATGTCATGGCATCTTGATTTCACCACTCCTTGTAGTGTATTAGCTAGGGCTTGTTTTGCATGTTTGATGGTGAAGTAATCGACTATTGTAATTGGGAGAATAAAATAGGATGGTGGAAGTTGATGAAGAGGGTACACAGATGTATGATATTGAGGTGGAACAAACTCCTTTGACCATGGCTTCAAGTTACTTTTCATGGATTATGTTGATACATACAATTATGTTGCCTACTGGATACTAAAAACATACCTCTCTAAGATAACAAATTTGCATGGGGGGAATAAAAAAATAGGAACTTTAATTGTGAAATCTTTGTAAAAAAATAGAGGGTTCTAAGTGGCTTTCTCTATCACTTCTTTTTTGGGTAGTCTTAATGGATTCATGCACTATTTTGTAATGAACATATTTTATTTTGACTTGTTTCACCTAATATTATCACAATATTTAGAGCTACACAACTCATTGATTACCAAGTTCACTGTCTTTGAAACTATATATAGCCATAGCAACAAGGAAATCAATTCTATTGCAGTTATCTCTCTTATCAACTTATGCAACAACTTTGGGATGTCCTAGGTTCATTAGGACTTCCCTATTTTCATGAATTTTACTTGTGAAACTAGACAAGAAGAAGAGTTGCAAGACCTACATTATTCTCCAGTTAGTTCATGAGAATTGGTGTGTTTCCTCTTCAACATTGTGGCATCTTGATTTGGTTGATAGAAACCAAAACATGATCGGGTTTCCTTTATTTTTTTAGAATGTTTGTTGTTTCGTTGATGTTTACTTAAAAAAAATATGGTCATAAAAAACTAATTAGGTTATGTTTACTTTAAAATTTTGATTGTTGGGGTTTTTTTTCAATAACCTATATGTGTTATGGCTTGGATTTTCTGAGCCATAATGTGTTTGGATTATTTGAACTTTTAAATAACCCAATTGTGTTAGGTGCATCTTTTGGTGAGTGACCACTTTTTTTTTACCATCTTGGTGCACATACCCTTGAATAAATATAATTAATATAGAAATTATGGCTCTCACTATAATATTTTATATATGCTCTTAATATTCTATTAGATAGATAATCTTTTGTCTAGACACTAACTCCATGTTTCCTTGATAGGAGTGAGTTTGAGGTATAATACTACAACACTAGAAAGTCATTGGAGTTAAAAAAATATGAAATGTATCTCCCCAAATTATTGATAGTTCATTGGTTTTGTTGTTGGGACCTAATTCTAGGCCTTGTTGAGGTTAGTAGTGACAAATTTCAAATTCAAAATCTTATATTACAAGTAGAAGATAAAGAGACAATAGGAAGAATATGAAAATACACTATAGTATCCTCTTGACATCTACCCTATGAATAAGGGTTAGGAACCAAGGAGATGGAGAATGGAAAGAGGAAATAGGGCAAAAAGGGATCCATAAAAGATGTGACCAATGAGATTTTTTTTAGATATCTACCATGATAAATAATGGACTAGTACAATCCCAAAACAAAATCACACATGGAAAGTGGAGACAAAAAGAGTACAAGAGAAATCAAGGAGAAAAATGAACTAGGAAAGTAATTGAAAAACCCAAATGGAGAGAAAAATAGACAAAAAGATGATGAAAAAAATATAAAAAGGCATAGAGGATAATGGATATTTTAATATAGATGAGATTAGAATGATGCCAATGTGGGTGATGCTGAGCACACCAATGCATATTTTTCTGAGAGGAAGAAAGAAAACAAGGGAAAAGATGAAAATAACACATTAAAATCAAGTTCTTTTTGAAATAGTACTAGACAACTATTAAACAGTTTGGAGAAGACTTGAAGAATATGAAAAATTTAGAAGATTGTTGTTAAGGGAATATAGTAGCATGGAGGATCCTACCCTGCCATAGCCTTCCAAAAAATTTGAAAATAAATTGGACTTATCAAATATAATAGTAAAATTAGATTACCATTTTATGGAATTCTTAAAACTCTAGAGATGGTCTTAACCTTAAACCAAACAGATTTGTAGGAATTAGTTAATAAGAGTATAAGAAAATTAAGGAGAAAGGAGAAAGAATAGGAAGAGAAAGTTATATTAAATTTGGCAAAAAGGGGAGACTACATATCTTGAGGAACAAGACTTCAACACAAAAAGAGTACTTACCAACATGAGTGTCCTAAATGTGGCCAGAAGCAGAGCTATCTTGTCTTTCAACCTGGATCAATGGGCTTTTCACAACATCCAAGATCTAAAAATTAAGTATAAAGCTCTAGATGCTAGGAATGAGGTGCTCGAAGAGACAGTGGATAAAATGAGGAACAATACTACCATGTATAATAGTAAAGGTAAAAAATGTTTTTATTGAAGATTTTGAGAGTTCTAGTTTGCTGGAAGAGAATATTAATAGCATCATCAAGGAGAAGCTTACCCCCATCCTTAAAAGAGCTAATAACAATTATTTGATGCTCAAGAAGCTCTTAACTCTCAAAAATGAGGGCATCAAAGCTACTATCACTAACCTAAATGCTCTATATGCTCTACTAGAAGGTAATCAAATGGATATTAAGGCCATTATCATTGATGATGATAATGTTAAGCAATATGAGCAGACCTCTGGACCTGGCTCTAGAACTAGAAAAAGCACAAAGAATAAAATGGCTTCTCATCCCAAGGACCTTTCGAGCCTTAAGGATTCTATCTAAAAGATATAGGCCCTGATGGTGGACTCTAAGGAGTTCCTCAACAAGATGGATTGATTTGTGTTGTTGGGCACTTTTTTGTGTTGATTTGCTGGTTAGTGTGCTAGTAGTTTTTTGTTCTTTTTGAGGAAGGATCTTTTATTGTAATATCATGGGGTTTTCCCCTTTTGGTTATGTCATTTCTTTTTGGCAGTAGTTTTCTTGTTATTTATTTTTCTTGCTTCTAGTTTGTAAAGGGTTTTGGGGCCCCTTCAAAACCTATTGTTACCTTAATCAAAAACTTTGGCAAAAGAGTTTCAGTCACTAACTAATCAAATTTCACTTAAAAAAATAAATATTAAACATTTTTTTACAATTCACAAACCCGTAACCAGGATCCATCTCCACGTCTATATAAGAGTAGGATAAATTTGATGGAAGAGATACCATAGACAAATAAAGAAGAAAAGAAAGAAGGAATGATATAGTAAGATATTTCTTGAAAAAACATATTAGGAAGTGATTTTTGTTTGCACCTTCAAAATATGAAGTGCCTTTGATTTTCATTCTACATGTATCACCTAGCATCACACTTGTAATTTCTTCTCAAGTGGCCTAGTTTGAAGATGAATAACTTGATGTCCTTGATTGTCATGAAGAACTAGTTTGGGATCATATTCATCTATTATAAATGTATTTCAATGACCATTCTTGGCCTTCATATTCAAATTTAACATGTATCTAATACTCTCACTTGGTGGGTTTTGAGAAGGTTTTATTGTTTGCACATTGTTGAATATGCTTGAGAGATCCACTTTGTGATTTAATGTCTTGGGACATGTTGATTTTCATACCAAGTCATTTTATAGTTATAATCAATTGCCATAATTAAATGTGCATGTTCATTTTTAGATCCCTAAAATCAGATTTCATAGGTTTTTGTAGAACCAAGTTTAGGAGATCTACAAAGCTCCATTATCTGCACAACGTCCAGTCTTCCAAAGTGGCCAACATTAGAGATTAATGCTTTTAGATCGACATGATTTTAATGCAAAATGTTTTGGTGCTTGAAATTTTCCTTAAATTCATATGGACCCTTGTTCATTTTCAAATCTTTAGAAGTTGATTTGATATTTTTCTCATGCCCAAAGAAAATAGGGGTTTAAATATTTTATTGATGGAAGTTGCTAAAATGTTTAAGCTGGTTAATTTGAAAGTGAAGATCTTATATCTTGTTTAAAGTTCCATGAGATTCCCTTGGTATTTGTATTCAAGTGAACACACACAACTAATTAGTTTCATGGCACCAAGACTTGACTTCATAATTTTTCAAAGACCAAACTTTTCAAGCTTTAAAGAGTTTGGATGACTACACTTTGTTAGATATGCCTCCAAGCCCATGTTTGAACTTTAATATTTTACAACCTAGGGCGATTTATGCAAAAAAATTTGGTGATTGTATTCTCATATCATATCTCATCATCATTGTTCATGTTTATGATCTTGGGACTAATTTTGACGAGTTTTCAAATGCCATTCCATATGCTAAAGAGTTAGATTTTGACCCCTCAAAAAGTTTCAAATTTAAAAATTATGAGAGCAACCAAGTTCATTAGCTAGCCTCAAATGCCTCCAATTTCAATTTCATGGTAATTTGAGTTCAAATAATTTATTAAACTTTATTTGGCTTAGCGGTCTCACAAGTAGGGCCCATTTACAAAAGAGGTAACTAATTTTAGTGAGTTTTTCATGTTCTAGTGATGATGTAATGTCCCTCCCATTTTGTTTTTGCATTTCATACTTCTTTCTAAGATATTGGATTTATGCTTGAGGATTATATCACTTTCATTGGATGCAGATCTTCTTGTGGTGGTTGATGAATGATATAGACTAATATTGTGGTTCTATTTTGAGTGGTAAACATAGTTGATGATTGAATTAATGTTTATCATTGTTAATCATAAGTAATTAATCATTTTTCATTTTACATGGACTTGAATTAATGTGCTGGAGGAGGTTGTATGCCAATTTATCGTAAAGGTGACAAGTATTATTTAATGTTTAGGTTCACATTCAGTTGTAGTAATAATACAACTAAGTATAAATCTCTTATCCATGGTCTCCAATGGGCAATAAAGAGAGGTATTTTTTTTTTACAAGTTTTTGGTGAGACAAAACTCATTGTTAATCATGTAAGAGGCCTTCATACTACTAAAAATGATCTTTTGAAGTCTTATAGGCATAGAGTGTGGGATATTATTGAATATTTTCAAGCTTTTAATTTTTTGTCTATTTCTAGAAATGGAAATAAGCATGTTGATAGGCTAGCCATTTTATGTTATCAATATGATATACCTAAATATATCAACAAGTATAAATAACAATATTTTGTAAAAGCCATTTTTATATCTTCTATTCCTAATAACAATGAGCATTGGCATATTTTTGACAGTGATTAGTAGATCTTTAATTTTCTAAGGGAAGAGACAACATTTTCACATGATAATCAGTAAAAGCTCAAACAACAATAAAAAGATTAGATTACATAGTTGAAAACAAATAATTTTCCCAAAGGTTTGGTTACATTTGATTCAAACTTTAATATAGATGATCGGTTAAGGAAGGAAAAGGGAATCATGTAGATTAAGGAGGAACATTATCATGATGTCTAGATATTCAAGGAAAAGCTATTAAAGCTTGGTAAGGTATGCACATTAGAGGAAAGGAATTCATTTGTTATACTTTGTCAATATTTTAGTGATATTTTTGCATGGGAGTATTCATATTTGAAAGTATTTGATCCTAGTATTTGACTTCTAGGGTGTCCTATTATGTGCCAGAGGCCTTAGAAGTTGCTAATGCATTGTTTTTTCAGCCATTTTTATTTTGAATGATCAATTTAATGATGGTTTTTTTATTCACATTATTTGTATACCTATTATATAAAGATAGATTCAGTTATGCATTCTAGTTTGGAAACATGGTTTGCCTAAGTGGAAAGGCTTTGCGAAACTCCCCCTTTCAATTTCATTTGATTCCATATGATTTTATGGATTCATAATTTTATATTAATTATTCTTATGATGTTGATATGCATGATTTTCTTGTTGTGTTAAGGTGAATTCAAATATGCTTCTTGTTTGGGGTTTAAGACATGCTTTTGAGAGAGGCTTTGTAAAAAAGTTCATGAATTAGCTTCATTTGATATTGTATGATATTATATGTGCATACTGATATGCTTCATGTTTGCATGATGTGATTATGCTCTTATGATTATTATTTTGAGCATTAGGGGTAGGTTATCTAGCTGCTTCTAATGGGGGGTTGGATCCCCAAAAGTGGTCAGTCAATGGTAACCCATTGGTGGTTGTAATCAAGTGATAATAAATAAAATAGGGAGTATATTAAAAAGATAAATATTGATGCTTTTCCCATACCTTTAGTGATAGTATAGGCTAAGGTGTTGGAAAGTTGACTATACTGGTATACATGACTTAATATAATGTTTTCATTATGGTAACAAAGTCATATAGTGTTTTGGAGTAAGCACACTTGATGGGAAGATCAGAAATTGGCTAAGTGTAGAAGATTGGACAGTTAGCAGAGCACTAGTAGTTCAGAGCATCAACGCACGTGCATATGACCGAGTTATGGTATGTGCCCTAGAAGATAAGATGGTAAGAGTGTATTCATGCTTATTCTATGAGTGCATGATCAGATGTACAAGTATGGAAAAGTTACAGATAGTTGAAGTTACACAGCTAGTGAATGCCAGAACATAACAAAGTATGCAACCGACTGATGGAAATTTGATTACTGACTATGTTATTGATTTGTAAAGGCTATGCACCTATTTTAATTAGGTTTTAGACATATAATAATGTTTTTTTGTAAACATGCTTGAGCCAATTCAATTGGAAGCATTGTATGTAATCGGTTAAAGGGCCGACCTAGTTAATTGTTTTGTATGCGCATATAAATACTAGATGCACCCTTGTAATTAGAAAAAGGAAGTGATCATAGAATTGAAATAAGAAGATCAGAAGTGTGTGAAGAGTTGATAAGATGTATTATAGCTTTGCAAGAGGTCAAAGCATAATCACATCAAAGGAACTAATCAGACAAGCAGTGTCACAATGTCAGTTCATCCAGCAGATATAGTGTGTATCTAAGATCAGAAGGTTGCAGCCTTCAGCATTTGAGTAGTAAGCACTAGGACAGTGTGTCCCCACCCCTAATAGGGTTATTGTAGAAGACTCCTAACAAGGTCCAACCCTTGACCAGGTCACTATACTAAATACATTGTAAAGAAACTCTTAACATGGTTAAGGATCTTCTAATAGGGATCATAAAACACTGGTACAGATTATTAGTGGGTGTCAATTCCCACTAGGATTTTTACCTATTTGGGTTTCCCCATAACCACATTGGTGTTATGTGTTGAGTTTGTATTTCTTATTTATGTTGATGTTCATTTCAGTACTTAAGCATTCAAGTTAAGTTCAAGAAGTAAAGAAAAAGATTAAATTAAGTGAACATTGATTCACACCCCCCCCCCTCCCCCTCTTAGTGTTCCCATTCCTAACAATTGGTATCGGACCTTTGGTCCTTGAAAAGAAGTTTAACCACTTGAGGAGATCATGGACAAAGCAGAAATGAAACATCTAAAAAGAAATCTTGAAGCTGCTCTTGAAGACCTAGACAGATCTAAAAAAGAAATTGAAGAACTAAAAGAAAAAGTCAGTGATGCTCAAGTAGTCATCAAAAGGCTAAGAAAATATTTAAAATAATGATCTACCAGTGATTTAGGGATAATGATCAAGAAGCTGAATGAAGAAAATTCATCCCTGAAAAAACAAAATGAAGAATTGGATGATAAGCTAACCAATAATCAAGAAGTCTATGATGAATAAATCAAAGAGAACCTTCAACTAAATGAAGAATTGAGGCAAGAAAACATGGAAATCTTGGAGCTAAGAAATAACAAAGAAAGCTTGGAATCTGAATTGAAAGAGGCTAAGAATCACATTGAAAAATTACACACAAGAAAGGATCTGATTGAATCTCAACTGTATGCTCGGAAGCTTAAAGGAGATACCAGTGACATTGGATTCAATGAAGAACAAAATTAGATTGACAACATGCAAGCAAGAATGAAAGCACCAAAAGACACCATAGATACTAAGGAGACTGGAAGTCAAACTAAAAATCTTGTTGAACCGTCCAAGAATGAGAACAAGCCAGTAGATCGAACTTGTTATGCATGTAACAAGCATGGACATATAGCAAGAAATTGTACAAAGGTAAGACCTTTCAATGGTTATTGTTATGCATGCAATAAATTTGGTCATAGAGCTATGAATTGTAAGACAAGTCAGAAGAACAAGACTTAGCATAATTAGAGAAATCAGAATCAGCCCAATGTAAGAATTTCTCACAATGTTACTTGTCAAATATGTAACTATAATGGTCACTCAACTAGATAGTGTAAAATGGTAACCCATGTCAATGTGCTGAGGAATATAAGGCCTCCATTCATTTGTCATTCATGCAACAAGGCGGGACACATCTCAAAGTTCTATAGATCAAGGATGCAAAGTTAGGAAAACCCTAAAACGCTAGAAGAATCAATACTGGATACCGAAGGTGAAGTCAAGTTTGTGAAAGCTTCAGAAGATGCGAGCTTGATTTGGTCAGAGGAAAAGAAGGATAAGGTTGATGAGAATGTATTGGATGCATCCATAGTGGACACACCCTCTACATATGGATAAATGGCCGTCAGGGTCATAGGTGTTAGGAATAAGGTGTCTCAACCTTGGATAATTCCTATTCTTATTATTTGTTTTGTAAATGTATTTTTTGCAAATAATGTAATTAAGTGTGAGTGTACATGTCTAGTTGGCATGTTGATGTGTCACTCCACTTGAAGTGTCGGCATCTTGTGCATAAGGAGATCATGACTGAAATGGTCATGACGGATTCCTATGATGCATAAGAACTATTTAAGGAATGTGCTATGACAGGTGTAAGAGCATCTTATGACTTGGGCCTATTTGGGTGCCCAAGAAGAAGTGGTTGGTGTGTGTAAGAGAATATGCCAAAAATAGGTTGGTATGACAGATTCTCTTACACTTCTCTTGTGATCGTTATTTTTGGCGGATTCTATGACAAGCTATCATAGTCTATTCTAGGGATGGATGCCTATTCTTGGGATTGCATGTAACAACTGTGTACATGTGTCTTTGTGCATCGGTCTTGGTGGTTGTGCCTTTTTTGGGTCCAGAGGAGTCTATATATATGATGCTACTCCTATGGGAGAGATATAACAGAAATTTAAGTCTTGTTGGCTTTGTCTCTCATTTCCTGAAAGAACTTGCATTGCAAGTGTATTGTAATCTTTGTGTTGAAGATAATACATTGTGCAGGTTTTGGAGTGCTGGGGTTTTTTACCGAAAGGTTTTCCCCAGGGTATATCACTGTGTCATTCTCTATTTTTCTTTATGTATGGTATGTGGTTGCAAAATCTTTGTTAAAGTAGTTAATGAATCTGAAATTGTAAGGATTTATAAGAATTTGCACAATACTCTCCTATAGAGATTAGCGTAGGAAGCTATTTCCGCACCTGAGTTTCCTTACAAGTGTATCAAAGCTTGATCAACTTTTGATCCTAGTTGTTGGGTAGGGTTTTTTGAGCTAATCTCAAGTTTGAGTGGGAGTTTTTTGCAGAGCATTCTGAATCTTATTTGCAGATTGAGATGGCAAGTTCATCATATGGAAGAATGGAGGTGGAGAAATTTAATGGCACTAAATTCAAGTTGTGGAAACTCAAGATGGAAGACATGTTGGAAGATCATGACCTATGGGAAGCAACTTCAAATGCTACAAGACCAGCAACTATAGCTCAAGCAGATTGGGATATCAAAGACCGTAAAGCTAAGGGTCTCATAAGACTTTGTTTAACCGATGCAGTCCTTCTGAATGTTCTAGATGAGAAAATCGCAAATAGTTTGTGGGAAAGACTTGCGGCCATGTATCAGGCCAAATCTCTGGTGAACAAGTTATTCCTAAGGAAGAAGTTGTACTCTTTGCGAATGGAGGAAGGTGGATCCTTAACAGATCATTTAAATGCATTTAATCTGCTGGCTCCACAATTGACATCAGCTGGTGTCAAGTTAGAGGAGGAGGATCATTGTTACACACTTTTGTGTTCTTTACTAGATTCATGGGACCATCTTATGATGGCTCTTGGAAGCACTTTAGTCACCTTCAAAATGGATTATGTGGTGTCTTTGCTGCTATCAGAGGAGATGTGGAGAAAGGCTTCCATTTTGAAAAAAGAAGCCCTTGCTGTTTGTGGGAGATCCACTGAAAGAGGGAAGAAAAATGACAATAAGTCTGACAATAAGGGTAGATCCAAATCCTGTGGGAAGTCAAAGACTTCCAATAAGTCCAAGGCAAAATGTTGGAACTGTGATAAATCTGGGCACTTCCATAAAGACTGCAAAGAGCCGAAGAAGAAGAAGAAAGGTTCAGATTCAGCTTCAAAAAGATCTCAAGAAGATGGCGATGCATTCATCGCAGCTTTGGCAACCCATGCATCTGATGATGTGTGGTTGGTTGACTTGGGTGCATCTTTTCACACGACCTCTCATCGAAACTGGTTCTCAAAATATGAAGAGTTCGATGGTGGAAAGGTGTACTTGGGTGATGATTCTCACCTAAAGATAGTTGGACGCGGAAGGGTCACTATCAAATTTCCTGATGGACGAGTAAAGGGAATCAATGGAGTTATGCACATTCTGGGTTTGGCACAAAACCTATTATCTATAAGTATGCTAAATGATGTAGGTGTGCAAGTTGTTTTTTCGAAAGAAGGATGCAAGATGATGAGAGGATCAATAGTGCTTGCAAGGGGTACTAGGAGAGGTACCTTATTTCAGCTAGATGCATGTATTCCTCTATGTAATAGTTCTTCATCCTCACCATCTGAACAAGTAGTGAAGAAGTCTGTGGCTATTGGTTCTGATGGTAGTGCAAATACTTTGGAAGGTAAGCTTCCTGCAGAAAAGACAATGTTGTGGCATATGAGATTTGGCCACATTGGTGAAAAGGGTCTCAGAACCCTGAAAAATAAAAATCTCGTTGAGGGGTTAACTGATTGCAATCTCGAGTTTGACTTCTGTGAACACTGTGTCTATGGTAAACAAAATCATGTTCAATTTTACTCTAGTTCTCACAAATCTTCTGATGTTATGGATCTTATTCATTTTGATGTATTTGGTCCTGTAAAAGTTCCTTCAATCTCCAAGTTTGTATTTTTTGTATCTTTCATAGATGATTATAGTAGAAGGACGTGGATTTATTTCCTTAAAAGTAAGACATAAGTCTTTAGTTGGTTCAAGGAATTTAAAGCTCTTGTAGAGAATCAGACTAGTAAGAAGATTAAGTGTGTGAGAATTGACAATGGTGGTGAGTTTTGCTCAGTAGAGTTTGAACAGTTCTATAAAGAACAAGATATCGAGAGGCATAAAACAACTCCTTATACCCCATAGAAAAATGGAGTTGCAGAGAGAATGAACAGGACACTGATGGAGAAGGCTAGGAGTATGCTTAGTGGAGCTGGTTTAGAACAAAGGTTTTGGGCCGAAGCTGTGGCCACTGCTTGCTATCTAGTTAACAGATCTCCTACATCAGCCCTTGTTGGTAAGACACCCATGGAGGTGTGGTCTAGTAAGAAGCCTTCAATTAGACATCTTCATGTTTTTGGTTGTGAAGCTTATGCACATGTTCCAAAGGAGAAAAGATCTAAGTTGGAAAACAAAGTCGTTAAATGTATTTTCATCAGATATAGTGCTGGTGTGAAAGGATACAAGCTTTGGGATCCTGTGACTAGTAAGGTGTTGTATAGTAGAAATGTTATTTTCAGAGAGCTAACATCTTCTCCTATTGTGCTACAACTAGATGAAAAAGAAAAGGAAAAAGATGTTGTTCAGTTGCCTCCTACCCCTGAGAAGACTGAACAGAGAGACCATGTTAGGTCTAATGATGAGGAGAGCTCTAGCAGCTCTGATAGTTTAGAAGAAGAGGAAGAACAACCTCAACTGCAACCCTTGAGGAGATCCATGAGAGAAAGAAAGCAACTAGAAAGGTTTGGTTATTCTATGTTAGATTCCAGTTGTGCCTTTGCTTTGATTACTAACACTGATGAGCCTAGATCTATGAAAGAGGCTTTGGGCATGGAAGATGCAGGTTCCTGGATTGAGGCTATGGATGATGAGATGGCTTCATTGGAGAAAAACAAAACTTGGGACCTTGTACCTTTGCCTAAAGGGAGAAAATCTATTGGCTGTAAAAGGGTGTTCAAGAAGAAATTTTGTGCAGATGGCAGTGTTGAAAGGTATAAAGCTAGATTGGTTGCAAAGGGGTATTCACAGGTAGAGGGAATAGATTATGGTGAAATATTCTCTCCTATTGCAAAGTTGACATCCATTAGATTTTTGTTATCTCTTGCTGCATCATATGATTTAGAGATAGAACAGATGGATTTGAAGACAGCTTTCCTTCATGGTGATTTGGAGGAAGAGATTTATATGTCACAGCCTAAGCACTACATTGTTAAAGGTAAAGAATCCTTAGTTTTCATATTAAAGAAATCTCTATATGGTTTGAAACAATCTCCTAGGATGTGGTACCTTAAGTTTGATGCCTTTGTGTTGTCAATTGGATTTGTAAGATCAAAATCAAATCATTGTGTTTATTTCAGAGTTGAAAATGATCGCCTTCTTATTGTTGCATTATATGTTGATGATATGTTGCTATTTGGGAAGGGTAAGGGTATGATTTCTGATTTTAAATCTTAGTTGTCAGCACAGTTTGAGATGAAAGATCTTGGGGCAGCTAGGTACATCTTGGGTATGGAAATTAGTAGAGATAGGTCTAACAGAAAACTTTGGTTGAGTCAGAGTAAGTATGTGAAGTCTGTGTTGGACAGGTTTAGCATGGTAGATTGTAGACCACTATGTGTTCCTATTTCTATGGGAACAAAGTTATCTATAGATGATTGTCCAAAATCTCCTAGTGAGGTGGAGGACATGAGTAGAGTACCTTATGCTAGTGTAGTTGGAAATCTTATGTATGCTATGGTCTGTACTTGACCAGACATTGCCCAAGCAGTGGGAGTCCTGAGTCGGTTTATGGCTAATCCTGGATGGGTACATTGGGATGCAGTTAAGCAAGTATTCAAATATTTGAGGGGTACATCAGATTACTCCATATGTTATCATGGTAACTCTTCTGGATCTCTGCATTCAATTTGTATTCATGGGTTTGTGGATTTAGATTGGGTAGGTGATATTGACAGTAAGAGATCCACCAGTGCTTATGTGTTCACTATGTTTGGTGGTACCATCAGTTGGATGAGTAAGCGACAACCTGTGGTTGCTTTGTCCACTACAGAAGCTTAGTACATGGCTGCTACTCATACTTTTAAAGAATCCATTTGGCTTAGAAGATTGTGTTTTGATGTTGGTGTTGATGCATAATAGATTACTATTTGGTGTGACAGTCAGAGCACTATTTGCCTTGCAAAGAATCCAACTTTCCATGCCAGAATGAAGCACATTGATGTGCAGTTTCACTTTGTGAGAGATATGGTGGAAGATGGAAAGGTAAATTTGGAGAAGGTAGATACTATGAAGAATGTTGTAGATGCATTAACGAAACCAGTGGGCACTAAGAAGTTCAGATGGTGTTCGGAGTCTATGGGTCTTTTGGCCTATAGCGGTTAAAGTTCCTATTATGTTCCTGTTGCTCTTACAAGGTGTTCGACAAGTGGGAGAATGTTAGGAATAAGGTGTCTCAACCTTGGATAATTCCTATTCTTATTATTTGTTTTGTAAATGTATTTTTTGCAAATAATGTAATTAAGTGTGAGTGTACATGTCTAGTTGGCATGTTAATGTGTCACTCCACTTGATGTGTCGGCATCTTGTGCGTAAGGAGATCATGATTGAAATGGTCATGACAGATTCCTATGACGCGTAAGAACTATTTAAGGAATGTGCTATGACAGGTGTAAGAGCATCTTATGACTTGGGCCTATTTGGGTGCCCAAGAAGAAGTGGTTGGTGTGTGTAAGAGAATATGCCAAAAATAGGTTGGTATGATAGATTCTCTTACACTTCTCTTGTGACCGTTATTTTTGGTGGATTCTATGACAAGCTGTCATAGTCTATTCTAGGGATGGATGCCTATTCTTGGGATTGCATGTAACAACTGTGTACATGTGGCTTTGTGCATGGGTCTTGGTGGTTGTGCCTATTTTTGGGTCCAGAGGAGTCTATATATATGATGCTGCTCCTATGGGAGAGATATAATAGAAATTTAAGTCTTGTTGGCTTTGTCTCTCATTTTCTGAAAGAACTTGCATTGCATGTGTATTGTAATCTTTGTGTTGAAGATAATACATTGTGTAGGTTTTGGAGTGCTGGGGTTTTTTACCGAAAAGTTTTCCCCAGGGTATATCACTGTGTCATTCTCTATTCTTCTGTATGTATGGTATGTGGTTGCAATATCTTTGTTAAAGTAGTTAACGAATCTGAAATTGTAAGGATTTATAAGAATTTGCACAATACTCTCCTATAGAGATTAGCGTAGGAAGCTGTTTCTGCACCTGAGTTTCCTTATAATAGGGAGAGATAATTTAGTTCTAAACACCTGTGCAACCAATATACTCACACTCAGAGTATGCGCCTTTGGACTTAACCTTTTGGAGACTAACATAACCTATGTGCAAGAGCGCACTAGTTGATTGATTAGACAATGAAAGTTAGAAATTATCAGTGACAACTTGGTTTACGTGGCAAGCATTAATGGTGGAATTCTTACTTTAAAGTACACAGAAGCTTTTAGATCTCTTATTGCATTTGATCTCTAAGTGATTGGAGAGTAGAGGAGCCCTAGCATTTGATTGTGAAGGATTGTAGATTGATTCACCAGTGTTTAGCAAGTGCATTTGATTGGTTGCGGAAGCCCTAATCTGTCACGCCGATTTAGAAGTCTTTGAGATCATTTGGAAAGTGATATACAAGTAAGTAATGACTAATCCCATTGGATTTGATGTGGCTGAAAAGAAGAGATATGTATTTAAGAGGCATCCGTTCAAGTCCACACTAGATGACCTAGAAGGTGCATTCCCTCGCACTCCCATGGGTGTTATGCATGTGGAAGATATCAGGGCATACATATATTGCAAGAAGGAACCAATAGTTTTGGATAGAATAAGAGTGCACATGGAAACCATGATGAAACCTGATAAAACCTTCATGGATGAGTATGCGTAGTTGGAAAATCATCCTATAGTGGAATATGCTATGACATATGAGTTCTATGAGTTAGAATGGATCAAGATCCTACTCAGTTGGATCCATAATGACCTATTTTGGATAGGAGAAGTACCAGTTAAGATAACAGGAGATCTAATTCATGAGATGATAGGTTTGTCTAAGAAAGGCATCATTCTTTCAGCAGGCAAGGATGTGAGAAAATTGGTTGAGCAAACTGGCAAATCAAGAAGTGATAGGCATGGAATGACAATAGAGCCTATAGAGGATAAAGACATCAAATTGATGTCCATGATACTGGGATACAAGTTCCAACACACCAGTAGAGTAAACAATGTGTCAGCAGCCACCATTCTAGTAGCAATAAGGTTGGTAAGAGAGAATGGAGAGTTTAATCTATGTGAGGTCTTGCGTGCACAACTAATAGACAACATAAGAGCCATCAAGCATGACAAGACCAAGATATTCAGGTTTGGGTCCTTAATAATCTATATGTACTTCCATATTCTTGGAAAGGTGTCTGATTTGTATCTAGACAAATCTATTCCCACTATGCCATAAATATACTTTAAGGCATCCACATAGAGTACCCTTAAGGATTACATGGAATTGGCGTTGAAAACATTCAGAGTGAGAATGTAGATGAGATATAGAATACTTGAAAAGATAGTTGAAAAATACAAGGATAGTATTTGTTTCATGGTAGAGACTAATACAACATGCATGGAGGCTATTGAACCAAGAACAAAGTGGATTCATCCACTAGGATATGAAGTTGAAGAGCTTATTCTAGAGGCTTATGCTCAAGTTCTGTTGTCAACACCTAAGGACCTCAATGAACCTAGATGGAGAACTTATGAAGAGTAAACAAGAGAAGTAGATGTTGTATTGAACAATGCAGCAACAAAAAGAAAAGTTGCCAAGGTTACTTCAGAGATCTTGAAAATTCATGGAGTATCTCAAGCAGACCTAGACAAAGCAAGGCAAGAGAAGATTGCTTTGGAAATAGAGAGCGCATAATCTGATGATCCAAAGATGAAGAAGGTGAAAATTAAGAAATTAGATGATCAGAAGGGTAAATATGATGTTGCCCCTCCTGCACCCACAGTAACAATTGACCTTACTGCTCCTCCTGAGTATAAGGCAATGCCTAAGAGGAAGAAAGAGATCAGCACTAGTCATCCATCCTCGCAAGCAACAAGAAGTAGGAAGAATACTCAAACACCTCTAGAACTAAGTTTCAAACCTAGTCTCAGTGTGTTGAGTTCAAGGATTTTTTATGAAGGCAAAATTGATCAAGTAGGAAAGTTCTATGAGAAATACAGTGAGATTGACAAATTAGAGATTCATGGAATGATTGTCAAACATATGCTGAAGTTTAAAAAGATAGTCCTAGATTTAAAAACAGTGATTCCAAACAATGTATGGAACATTTTGGAATTCTTGAAGAGACAAGAAAATGAGGAAGATCTGAGAATAAGAGCAAAATTCTAGATGAAAGTCTCCCGGTATGTTCTCTTGAAGAGAAAGCCTTTCTATTAGATTTGGTGAAACCACATCTCCAGACTAAGATAATAACATTACATATCATGGATAAAAATTATGAGTTAGTATCCAAAGAGATAGAGAAAGCCTTTGAGAAGGTATTCTTGAATAGACACATGTATCCATCTACTGCGCACATAACTCAAGTGCCTCCTAAGGAAGCAAAGGCTCGTCAAAGACCACAAAGATATCAATAACAGGTCCTTAGGATTTAGTGCATGTAGTAGAAACACATACAGAGGCAGAAAAGTCTACACCCATGATATAGTCACTAAAAGACAACACTATCATCATTGACAATGTAGAAATAGCCATGGCAGCCGCATATAGAGACCTGGATAAGTTTGAGGAAGCTTTTGTGAGTACACAAGAAGCTAAAATCCTTTGTGGTAACAATTCACCCAAGCTACAAGAAGTACACATTGAAGATATAACAGATGAAAAAGAAGAAGAGAAGGAAATAAAAAAATAAGAGCAAGAAAAAGAGGAAGAAAAGATGGAAAAGGTGAAAGAAAAAGAAGAGGAAAAAGGAAATGAAACAACAGATAAGCCATCTATTGAAATGCTAAGTAAAGTAAAGCAAGAAGTGATGGATAGCACTCCTATCACTCCCTTAGAATAATTGTTGTCAAGCTTGACACTTGACACCACTAGTTTGGACTCATGGGGAGAAGAAGACATGATCAAGTTCAGTGTCTTAGCTATGGAGAAGGCCAAGGAGAAACGGGTAATGAGGAATCCCCTCTTTGCAGAATCAGTAAATATCCTGAACAACTTGTTACCAATAGATAAGAAAGTGTCCAAGATACACTCCGTTGATGATGTAAGTGCAATTCTCTCACATTTCAAGAGTAATTTCTCTAACTTGGAAGAATCAACATCATTAGTTGCAAAGGAGAAGTATATGAAGAAAAGACTAAATGAGTTGGTCAATAACTTCTCACTAGACCTTAGTTCACTCAAAGTTGGACAAGTAACTTTGAAAGAGTTTTCAACAAAAGGAAGGAAAATTATTGCTGACTGTATGAATCAAGATAATTTGACATCCAATCACTACAAGAAGATTCAAGAAGTGGAGGCTATGATTGAAAAAGTGAGGAAGTCAATAGAAGATCCCTCTACTGATGTAAACATGTGTAACAATGTATATTAGAGAAAGTGAGGAAGTCAGTAGAAGATCCCTCCACTGATGTAAACATGTGTAACAATGTATATTAGGGACAAATTGACAAAATTGAGAAGGCAGAAAAGGAGATGTCAAAGATAAGGGCTAGGCAGACTCAGCTTAGAAATGCTCTTGCGCCCTCCCTAGATGTGTTGAATTAGAATATCAAGGAGATCGATGCCACCATGCTGACATATGATCAAGGTCCTAGTTGAAATTTGGAGAAGATGGAGAAACTACAATATGCCTTATGCACCCATCTCCAAACAATCAATGCATTAATTACATTTTGGAAGCAAGAGATCCAAAATTTATAGATTGCATACTCGGATGTACTTTCAGTGTACAAGTACTTGTATAGATTCAATTTTGTAACACCTTTGTCATTAATGTCAAAGGGGGAGTATATATAGAATATGGAGCTATAGCTATGTAAAGAAAATAGATATAAGGAAGATATAAGATAGAGTATGATTAAGTATTTTTTTGTATTAAGAGACAATTAGTAACTTTTCCATATAACTTTGTTGCCATCAATGAAAAAGGGGGAGATTGTTGGCAAGTTGACTATACTGGTATATATGACTTAATATAGTGTTGTCATTATGGCAACAAAGTCATATAGTGTTTTGGAGTCAGCGCACTTGATGGGAAGATCAGAAATTGGCTAAGTGTAGAAGACTGGATATTTAGCAGAGCACAAGTAGATCAGAGCATCAACGCACGTGCGTATGACTGAGTTATGGTATGCACCCTACAAGACAAGCTGGTAAGAGTGTATTCATGCTTATTCTATGAGGGCATGATCAGATGTGCAAGTATGACAAAGTTATAGACAGTTGAAGTTACATAGCCAGTGAATGCCAGAACAGAACAGAGTATGCAGCCGGCTGATGGAAATTTGATTACCAACTATGTTATTGATTTGTAAAGGCTATGTGCCTATTGTAATTAGATTGTAGACATATAATAATGTTTGTTTGTAAACACACTTGAGCCAATTCAATTGGAAGCATTGTATGTAATCAGTTAAAGGGCTGACCTAGTTAATTATTTTGTATGCACATATAAATATTAGATGCGCCCTTGTAATTAGAAAAGGAAGTGATCATAGAATTAAAATAAGAAGAGTAGAAGTGTGCGAAGAATTGATAAGATGTATTAGAGCTTTGCAAGAGGTCAAAGCATAAGCGCATCAAAGGAACTAATCAGACAAGTAGTGTCACAGTGCCAGTTCATCCAGTAGATATAGTGTGTATCTGAGATCAGAAGGTTGCAGCTTTCACCATTTGAGCAATGAGCTCTAGGATAGTGTGTCCCCACCCCTAATAGGGTTATTGTAGAAGACTCCTAACAGGGTTAAGGATCTTCTAACAAGGATCATAAAACACTAGTACAGATTATTAGTGGGTGTCAATTCCCATCGGGGTTTTTACCTATTTGGGTTTCCCCGTAACCACATTAGTGTTATGTGTTGAGTTCATGTTTCTTATTTATGTTGATTTTCATTTCAGTACTTAAGCATTCTATTGGAGCTCTAAATTTTGGGCAAAATTTGGAGTCCTATATAGTGATAAAACCCTAAAAAATGGCCTCTTAATTTCCATGCAAATAATTAATGATGGAGTACATGAAATGGGATAAAATATTACATTAATTTTCAATTAAAAAGTTGAGATATTATGGAAGGAAGCTCTGTGACAAGAACAATCAAAATTCTATGATCAAAGCCTTTAGAAAATGCTGGAATTTTGACCTGCTGCAAAGATGATGCCGA
This sequence comes from Chamaecyparis obtusa, assembly GCA_027943335.1. Taxonomy (NCBI): domain Eukaryota; kingdom Viridiplantae; phylum Streptophyta; class Pinopsida; order Cupressales; family Cupressaceae; genus Chamaecyparis; species Chamaecyparis obtusa. The sequence continues at coordinate 1,123,538 of BSBK01004338.1, forward strand.
CAGAGGATGAAGATGGTCGAATTTTAAAAATCTAAAATAGACCCAGTTCAAAAAATCAAATTTCCTAGTTTTAGTTAAAATCTTAGCTTTCCATGAGGTGTTTTGGTTTTTCAACCAAACCCAAATCTGAAATATAGGTAGTTATTTTTTAGTTAGTTTATTATTTTTTCAAAATAATTTGTAATAAGGGTGCGTCTTTTCACCCTAAAGAGGTGTTAAATCCACTCAAACATGTATATATACATAATGTAAAATGTAAATATAAGAAGACAATACAAGATATTTTTTTTCCATAGGATATAATTCAATCAAAACTACAATATGAACTCCAATGTACTATTTTTTTCAACATTAATAAAGACAAGTGCTCTTCTTTTTTATTTGTGGTTATAAGTTATATGTTTTCAATTAGTCTTTCAGATTACTCTATGAACCAAGGTATCCTACTGTGTTCTTTCATTGATTCATTTATTTAATTTAATTTATACAATTTGACTAGTAGTTGCATGGTCTGAGAACCTGTTATTGTTCCCTTCGGGCTCTTAAGTTGGGTTAAAATCCATAGGACTAATTGTATAAGTTATTTAAATTTTTGTTTCAACTAAAGCCTGTAGGATGATGGTCTCACTTTACAGGAGTGAGTTACCTTAAAACCATCTCTGATTGTATGTAGGATTGAAAGTTTTATGACTCTATAGCCCAAGTATTTAGAAGGCACTGCTCTAACTATTATTTGGAAATTGACATTTGTAGTTTATAGATCGTTAAAATCATTATTTCAAAAGCATTACTTTTAATTATTTAGTATAATCCATTTAGTCAAGTATTATAGAATAGAGATTTTTAGGAGATTAGTTTCTTTCCTCAAAGGATCATTCACCGCCTTTGGAGGAACTTTGTTTGTTATGTACATAGTTGTGCGACATAGAGAATTAAATAGTCCAAAGTGAAATTAGGCCTACCAGCCTTGGCTAGATTAAGTCAGAATTGCAAAGGCACTTGTTTGTGCCTGTCAGTTGGCCTCAAAATGGTCTAGCATTTTTGAGTTCCAACACATTCAAGTTAAGTTCAAGAAGTAAAGAAAAAGATTAAATTAAGTGAACACTGATTCACCCCCCCCCCTCCCCCCCTCTCAGTGTTCCCATTCCTAACATAAGGATGAGAATGAGATGATGTTTATTCGTATGTGGGACGTAGTGAGTTGGCATGATTAGACTTCCTTGTTCTCATGAAAGGATTGTTTGGTTCCACATGAGTCTCACTTGGGGTTCTAGGATCTAAAGAGACCAATCCAGAGTAACTCAAGATAGAGGCTATGTGATGATACTCTTCCTGCATGTATCTTAGATTTCTTCCATAATATTTTTGGTTGCCTCTAGTATTTAGTATTTGATTGATACCTTTGTGAGCCTTTATATTGCCTTTTATCTTTGGAATTGAGTTCCATCCTTCCTCTTTTCTATATTTCTTATGTGTGTGGGGCCTTGTATCTATCTCCTCAGCATGGTGGGTGGGCCTTTGGGTTCAACATGGTTGGGTGGTAGTGATTCTTCTTCCATTGAGGTTTGATGGACTTGAACTCACATTCTTGGTTGGATTGTGGTCACTGAATATTTGTGCTTGTGGCATGGAGGATTGCATTGTATTTGTACCATATCATGTATCATATTATTTGTACTTGATATATTGGGATACTCCATGAGGAGAACTGATGTATTTGTATCTTAGAAGATGTAAATATAATCTTGTACTATCTAGTTAATTTTAGGATTGAAGTTATGTCCATTTTTTTTTATGGATTATATAATTAAAGGATATTTGAAGAACTATATGTTATATGTATCTCATGCTTAAAGTTATAAGATATTGTTGTTATGTTGAAATAGAATATAGGAACATTTATTATTGGTATTCAAAATGAATCTAGAGATAATGATAATGTATGATCATACTTAATGTAATATAATTCATATGGTTTCAGTTAATTAGATAATATCATAATTATGTGTTGTTTAAGTAGCAACATTAGGCAACCTTAGAGGACATAGGTTAGAGATGAATGTTGAGTTCACTTTATGATCTTGTAATACCATTGTCAGTTGTTATTTTATATTTATCACATGTTTGTAATTGTAAATGAAATCATAGATGTTAGAATAAGATGTACTCATTCTAAGGAAAAAAGTTTCTAACATTTTGTTAGTTTAGTTTTTGTCCTCTTGGGTTCATTAGTGAGGTATTATAGACTAACCCATTTTTTATTTAGTTGATAATCTTTTCTCACCAATTTTCATGGATCAAAGACACTTGGTTTTCCCATAGTGAAATCTCCAAAAAGGGATAAAACAAGCTTCGTCAATAGATTGTTGGAGCTAACTCATTGTTGGATCACTAGAGTGGGATTCATCATAGGACCAATAGAGGGTTGTAGGATCTCTAGAGATTGCTAGATTGTTCGGAGCCCTCTCATTGCTAAATTGTTGGAGATAGAGAGAGATAAAGGGAAACCAATGTGATATTTCCATTAAATGGAAAATACTTTCATGGGAAAGGGCCAATCCAAAAGGGAAAAAGACAAAGACAATTTCAATTGTAAATTAAATGAAAAATATGCCAAGTGTCAATTTAGATTCATCTTGAGATATTCTTCATTTCTATTTATTCTCTTCTTCTTTTCATTGTCTGAAACCCTGTATTAGATAGGAAAAAATATGAGGAATGTTGAAAATAGGTTCTGGATGACAATGTGTATGTTGTGAATGTTTTCCTGAAGCAAGTGTTAATCATATTTTGAGTTATTTTGATAATATCATAGAATTGTCTCCAGATTATGTAATCAAAATAACAGGAATTTTAAAAATCAAAGAGGTTGGAATTTGTCATTACAGCTTCCTTGTAATTGTATTATTTGTTCTCTTCTCGTTTTAAGTAAAAGTTAAATATCCTTTGAAAAAATAATTATTAGCTTGGCTAAATGATTTGCATCAGTAAGTAGAATCCTATGGTTGGACAGGAGGGTTTGTTGAGGTAATCCATCAACATAGAAAACCTTCTAGTTAGAATTAAATTGTTGAAAGAATTCTTGCATAGTATCTCATAATTGACTCCATACCCCAAGATAGACACTAATCTGATGCATTTTTAAAAACTATTCAAATTGAAATTTCTTTTCCTTCTTTTTGTAGGAGTAGGGTTTGCTTAGAATTTGTTCCCAAGTGTTGGTTAATTATTCAATAGACCAAGAATAAAGCTAGTTTGAGGTTGAGATAAAATTGTCTTCGTATATTTTCATTGGGAGATATTTTCTTTATGTACAATATCTATAATAATTTGTGTTAAGTCCTTTAATATTGTAATATTTACCCACCTTGGTCTAATACAACCAAAAGTGCAAGAGAAGTCAATCATTTTTAGGTTTGATTCTCATTCGTTGGTCATATCCAACATAAGACTTGGTTAATCTTCATAATTTAATGATCTGTTGATTTGGAAACTTGTAATTTATTTGATATTAAATTGAAAACAAATAAAGGTAAAGAAAAGAAGCCTTAGATAATTTAAACTATTAACAAGGAGAAAAAATAAATGTCCCCAAATTTAGAAACCTAAACCATAGAAGAAACATCATCCCTTTGATACTCTAGCCATCCCTACTAAAGTATAAGAAAAATGAGAGAGCTGTATAATAGGGGAATGAGTTAGTTAAGGCTTATTATAAAAGGTTTAAGGAGGTTTCCACAAGTTAGAAGAACCACTTTTTTGAAATAAAAAAATTCAATAACTTTACTTTTGTGTTGCAGAAAAACATCAGAATAGCTTTGAATGGAAGAATTTTTTAGTCCTACATAGACTTGATTACAATGGCCTACTAGATTCAAGTATAGCCTTAGAGGAAGCCAAAAAGAAAAAAAATGAGAAGATGAAACTAAATAAGCTCTCAAGGACCTCTAGTTACAAATATATAAACTGACAGTTCCAAGTGAAATCATAGCAAACGGAGAACACAAGAAAGCTAAGGAAATACAATGCACATACTACTCTCGAGAGGGTAATTTCTGGAACAAATTTCCTAAAGCACAAAGAAAGAAAACTTTTGCCACCTTAGATATAAAAGTAAAAACCATAATGGCTAATTCCACATATTGTGCTATTTGAAGAGAATGGGACACTACGTACTTGACTCAAGCTTGTCCATATTACTAGCCTTCAATGTGAAATGGATGAAATCACTAGCACTAAGGATGCCATAGCCACAATTGTACTGTGGATGAAAATGGAGGATATAGGTAAACCTCTTGGAGAGAAAATGGGAATAATTATGCAATAAATTTAAATAATATCAATAGGAGTATATTGAAGACAAGCAACAATCAAATTATAGAGGAGGTAGGTTGGCTGAGGAAGAAATAATAAGAGAAAGATTGATGCTACATCATTCAACTGTGGAAAAGTTGCCAACTATGCATCTGAATCTTGGGGGTCAAAATAGAAAAAGAAATGTCCCTTTTTGCAAAGATGAAAATCGTGATTTATACAAATGTGAACATGCAAGGATTTTTTTTTTTAAATGTAGGAGCACCTTCAAGGAGGGGCAATTTGCAAGCAGGAGCTAGAGTAATTAGTAGTTTGATTAAAAATGTCATCCTCCTGATCCTAAGCTGGGGGCTCCATGGCATGGATCAAATTCAGGATTTTTCCTTCATAAGTAATTAGAAGTTTCTATTTTTTTGGGAAAGCATGGACTATACAGTTCAGGAAAAGGTTTGTTCAAATTAGCCAATAAAGATATGTAAAGTTTGGAAGCAATAATATGATTAAAGAAAGGAAAGGAAAGGTATTTTTATAGTCCACGACACTGAGTCACATGTTTTTTGGTCTATATATGGTGATAGTGATATGGGACTACCTCGTACTCTTTGTGGAAGGCACCTAACTACACTACAAACGAGGCATACATACCGTACCCTTTTGTGGAATTTGAACTTGTGACCTCTCTTTCAAGAATACAAGTTCTCCACCACTAGGCCAACTCAGACTGTACAAAAGATTGGTGTAAAGAATCAAAGGAGCCCAACGCTGAACATTAAACCAATCTCCATCATTTTGGGATAAGAGGAGAAAAAACATACTTCCAGTAAATCTACGAGTTTGACAAAGCATAACAAAGAACAAAGAGCTGTAATTATTACCTGAAAGTTCAAACAATGACATCATCTCAAAGTCAGGATATCCATCATTTAGTTTATATCTAGATGCAAGTTTTGCAGAACTGATTGCTCACTACAACAATACGAGAGGGTTTTGAGCACTCATTGCTTCACAACTCTGTAATGCTAAAGGGGTTATGTAATACGACTCCAGGGTTCCATGCTACTATGGCACCATTCTTAGAGCTAAGTACATTTATTTGTATATATTTAAACATATTTAGGCATATATAAAATTTATATTTATATAAATTAATCTGAAAATTTGAATTCTTTTATTTTACAGAATTTAAAACTTTGATTGTTTTATTAATAATCTTTTAACTCTTTAAATTCAAATTTGATTAAAATGTATTCTAATATTTGTAAGAGGGACTAACCTCTTCCTGATCTTGTCATTATTGAGAAAGTACCAAGTTCTTTGTTGGGTTATTCTAGTATTCTTTTCCTCTGCATTTCATAACATCTATTATTAATCAGGTAACTTAAATTTCAATATTCCCTAAACATTCAATTGATAAATTGCTGATTTAGAATATGTTTATAATCACAAAGTAATTAAAGAATTATAGTTTATTGAGTTGAGTACAATTGATGAAAATGATAGTGTAGTCTTTGATTATACCATCTATCTATATTGAAATGTTTAGACATATGATAATAAGAAACAAGACTCGAATTTCGCCTCAAATTATGTTAACTGAATACATAACCCTCCGTCCTTACTCTCAACCAAAAGATGTCAACATGAATTTGTGCTTCCTATCAAATAACGAAATGATATAAAATCCCCAATTAAAAAAGTCACAAAGTGGTAATAGTTACTGAAATTTGAAATTTATAATTATTGTTCACATTAGTAACCGGTCATATCACAAATACCATTTTTCCAAGAACCCAGAAAACCAAGTTCACAGGAAACAGCCAATTCATGACAGGAAAACATAAGTCTGATATTCATGTTTCCATGATGTTTTACATATTTAAGTAGTTAAGATCTGGCTGTAGTGCAGGCTCTCATGCTGATAATGGCAATTTAATGGGCAGGTCATTTGTCAACCAGGCCTTATCTGGATTTGTATCAATGAAACTCTGATTCAAATATTGCTCAACTTCACCATCATTCAATTGGCGTGCCCACTTCACTCGTCCAGAACAATCACTGCCAGGCCCAAAACACCTGCAATGCATCCCAATTTTGTAACACACAGCTCAGAAAAACAATCACTAATAACATATGGTTTTTACAATTGATATTATTTTTAGATTAGAATTTTTTTTGAAACTTTTTAAAACATTTTAGATCACACTTCACAATCCATCATAGAATTGTAAAAGAAAGAAATGTTAAAAATATGATAAAAACAGTACACAGCAAGCAAAGAGAATCTAGAGAGCAAAACAGACCTGAACTCACAGAAACAAGCAGTTTTTTCCTTTTGTGTTGAATCCCAGTTATGCCAACCCACAGGCATTATGCAGGCATCCATCCATGTGTAAGCATATACAACTCTGGCAAAGGGTTGCCATGGGCGTCCTAGATATGCATAGGCTTTGTTTCCATTACCAGTGATACAACATCTGCACAGGAAACCCAATATCTTTCTTTTTAAATGCTCTTTGAAAATAAACAAACTTGAAAGACAATTTTTTTTCTGCGCCGGCTTAAATAGTTTCCAGAAAATCTGATGAAGAGTAGTATAGTTATACCTGAGAAAGACATATCCAGTGGAATCCTTTGCAGATCTTCTGCTCTGTGCAGTGATCCATCCATTGGCCTTACAGTGAATGTGACAGTGCTCAAATAATGCCGTTGCATCCCCAAAAATGAAATCAACACTCCCTTCAATATAGCAGTCTCTGAAATATTGCTTTCCACTGTGCAGGTATGCAGTGTCCTGTATCGTTATTGGTAACAACTAAGGTTAAACACAAATTCTGATTAATATTAATAAGAATGTATGAATTGTGCAACCGGATGAAGAGGCTCATGGTAGCCAGGAAAGATTAAATATTTCTTACAGATGTGCAATCTTCTTCTAATGGTGAAATTTTGCATACCCATGTTAATTTTCATTAAATCTGTTCTATTTTCATAGATTACAAAAGGGTCTCTTTTATATATTTTTAACTTATGAATTTAATATTATATTTATTGTCTTTTTATATAATATAATTTTGGAACAAAAAAACTTTGATTTTCATAATTTAAAAATAATTGTTTATTAAATTAATTATAAGTGTTGAATTCATTTACATGAAGGGTACTAATAATTGTTATAATTATTTTTACATATTCTAAGTTTTTAAAGTGACTTTAGTAGTTATGGCTATTATTTTGGCTTTGGGTAGTTAAGGGTCAAAAAGTGCTTATTTCAATTGTTCACTTTGATCATGAAATTTTTTGTATAACCAATCTAATATTTATGTACAAATGGCAAAGTAATCATGTGTACCAATAAACTTGCACAAATCCTATAATTACTAACTCTTTTTCCCATAGTGGGTGACTATTATTAAAGGCGAAGTTATAGATCAGATGGTGTGCTCTAGGAGGTGATATGTCATTGCCTTGGAGTTTGCACCTGCTTCTACATCACTGCCTTCCTTCATCCACTTTGTCATGTTGGCATTGTTTGGGGGGGTATTCTTTGATTTTCATGTGTTGTTTTTTTTGTTTGGTTTTATTGTTATGTTTTATTTCCTTGGCTTTTATTTTGTCCGTGACACTATACTTCCTTGCCTTGGTTTTGGCCATTTCTCTAGCCAACTTACTTGGCTTTGGCCTTTAAGTCCTAGGGCACATTTAATTCAGGCATGGGACATTATGGAGGATATTAATATCCCTAGTAGAGATGGAGATACAAATCTCAAGCATAATAAAGGATTGGGGGATGATAAAACAATGGAACCCAATAGACAGAAACAACCTTATAAATCAGTTCTATCTGCAGAGGACGGTAAAACAAAGTGTCTGCCAACAATTGTGTTCAATAGAAGAATCATGGACTTCAGTGGAATGGAACCAGAAGGACTATTGGGGTTTGGTGCACATTGAGTACAAAATGGAGGTGTCACCAAAGATGAAGACCCGAGAAGGGGAGAAGATGCCAAGAGTCCTCCTTCTGCCCTTAAATTACTCTCACTTACTCCTAATGAAGACATGTTGAAAGCAATTAAAAGTGAACATAAGAGATTGAGGAATTTTGTTGTATTCTTTGTTTGTATGGATTCTAATGCTTTGTTGTTGAGAATTTTTTAATGAATGGATAAATAATGTCTAGGGGAAAAATCTTGGTATTTATGTATTTTTTTGTAGAATGATGCATAAAGGGCTATTTGTAGCAGTTTTCAAGACCCACAGAATGCAATAACGGGTCCTAAAAAATGGATTTTGGAATGTGGGGCAATCCTTATTCATGTCATTTCCATGGTCACCCAAAGGGGACACGGAACAAGTCATTGCTTGGTCTGCCCCCAAACTGGTTGGAAATTAAAGGGGTTCCCATAGAGTTTTGGTCTTTCTTGCCACATCTCTTGAAACCCATTGGTAATTTTCTTCAAATTAAGGAGTCCAGGGTTACACTCCCTCATTTGAATAATAGGGTTTTAATTGCTTTGAACTCAGAGATTGAGATTCCAGGAGAAGATTTCTTTGATTGTTGAAAATGAAACTTTATGTTGGGATATGTTTGTTCTTGGAAATCTTCATGCAAGTTTTCATTGTAAAAGAAATGGGCACACCAAAAGGGATTTCCCTCTACTAAAAAAGCCACAGAATGAATCAATTTATGTGATACCTAATACATACCCCCTAGTGGGGAAAGAGTCACTTTAGTGCCAAAAACTAAAAGCAAGGATAATATGCCTAGTAAAGATAGTGACCCACCTATTAAAGAATGTGAAGTTGTTAAGTCTTATTGTGAGAGGGAGGTTAAACCAAACAATTACAATATTTCTTTGTCCAATCCTTTGTTCAAGGATGAATTAGAAGTTATCCCCACTTGTCCTAGGGATAAAGTCATACCCCACATGATGGGATTCACCCTAAGACCCCAAATGGAGATGATAGGATAAAGAAGCTTAATGCCCAATAACTATCCCTGGCTACTATCAAGAATATAAAAATATTTCATTTGAAATTAGTTTTCTCCTTATCCCATACCTTGTCATGTTTTGGATTCATTTTAATAATACAACTTTTGACTTCATCTCTTAATATTTATAAAAGTTCATATAATTGATCACATCTTTATATAAATAGGTGCTCACTTATATCCTTCCAATCTTTATCAAACAGAAGGATTTTGAACCCATTTATAACTATCCTTAAATATCATTTTTAGATGTATTTCATTTATTTCTTTGTTGTTTAGGAATTTTCCTTCTACCTAATTGAGATTCATTTCTTTTATCTATCTTTATTTAGTCCTCAAGTCTATTTTCCTTGCTTTTCATTGTTGTTTCACTAACCTTCCTCTTTTATATTTATAAAGAAAAAAGAATTTCTAATCATTTATTACCTAGTATCTCCTCAAAATCATTTGCACAATCTCTTCTTTCCCTCACTCTTTCTATAATAAATATGGAATCAATGCTTATCTCTTATTTTTAAAGGCTTCTTGCCTTATTTGGCACGAGGGTGAATATAGGAGGCTCATACCCATGGATGACACCTTTTCTATGTGTGTTCCCTTCATTCCTGAGATATCTATTGAATGTGTTGTAGAAATTACCTTGTGATGTTATTTTCTATCCCATTAATATTTTTGTATTTTTGGTTTATTCTATTTATGGTTCTTGACACAAAAATTATAAATATCAAAATCGATTATTGATAGATGGTCCACATCTTTGGGTTTCTATTGTTGGTATTCAATATGGAGATTTTCCCCCTCTTTCTTACTTTGAAATATTTTAAAAATTTCTAGTAGAACGACCCTAATGCTTTTTGATGTCTACAAAATTTTATTTTCTTAGCATTAGCTCAAGCAAGGAAGATTGATTTGAAAATTTTTGACTGGCCACAAGGATTTATATATAAGGCTTAGAAGTACCTATTCAATTTGTAGATTTTGTTGTCACACCAAAAGCATGTACTAGTGGTGGAGAGGGATCTCATTGTGGATATAGTCGCTACACCAACACCCCCACCCCCCACATGATAGAGCCAAATACAACCACATAACATGTTGGATTGACACCCGCTATGTACCATGTTGATAAGTCGAGCTTACGTGGATGAAGGGTCTAGGGCTTGAGGGACTCAAACTGATGACCTATGCTTTGATAACATGTAGATTTTTTCATCACACCAAAAGCACGTACTGGTGGTGGAGATGGATCTCATCATTGATATAGTCACGATGCCAACACAATTTCCTTTTGAATGCATAGCTTATTTCCTATAACAACTACAAGCTAAGACTCTTATCTATAGGTTCATCTTTAAACATAAGAAAATATTTATGACGGGTAGTAAGAATACTAAAGATAACTAATAACACACACTACATTTTTTTTAAGTTGTGATACTTGAAAAAAAATATGAAGATCTAATGAGGGTAATAGATAGAAATTATCAAGTAGAAAATATATACAAGCAAAAAATGAAGACCTTGAAAGAATAACCAAAGAATTTCCTAAATTCTAGATTACATCTATGATAACCAAAGATAAGGAATTTGATAAAAATTGTCAAAACCCTCTAGAAAGATTGATCCAAAGTTAATACAAATTGACATGTAAGAATACAAAAGAAACTTAAATTAACTTAAATTAGAAAGTTTGTACAATGAAAACCATGCCAATACTTCTTTTTATTTTGTGTTATATATAATTTAATACAACAATGCTTCAAGAAGAAAGAAGTGTCTTCATGGAAAGTGAATTAAACATTCCAAAATAAACAAATATAAAGCTAATGGACAACATGATATTCTACACTGCAAGGAAATATTATTTGAAAAGTACAAACTAAGACTTATTTTAAGAGAAGATAAATAGCAACACATTTTTAGATTAGGTGTTTGAAATGTGTAATGCATTTGATTTTTAAATGGTTGTTTGTTATCTTTAACTATTTAGTCAAATTCTTTAGTTGACATCCTTATATAGTTTAATATGTGAGGGATTGTGGAATCTTGTCATGTGCAAACTAACAAATCAACTAACTCCTTTTTAGTATGATAAATTATATAATGTATCTTTTGGATTACATAAAGGGTAGAAGTTAGAGATTAACATAGGTCAAGCTAATGAGTTCTAGAGTCTTAGTTTAAGACTAGGAATTGGATCTAGATTAATAAATTAGACCTTGGATACATTAGAGAATAATATTTTAATTGTTATTTGTATATATATTCTATTGTCAATATTATTTCCAAACCTAAAGTGTATATATTCTAGAATATTTTACCCATTAAAATCCATTCACCAATTATTGAACTAAATAGTCTATTATTCTTATTTCTAAAAATAACAAAATTTATATTAATTATCTATTTAAGACTTCCTTCTTAATATTTTTTTTTTAAGTTAATTAATACATAGATGTATACACTTTGAGACTAATTTTAAGAATTGTGTTTTCTCTTTTTAAATAATAAAATAAATTTTAAAAATCTTAAAAAGAACCTTTTCTCCCCCTCTCAAATTGATAGAATGTAGAATGTGCATATGGTTTGATGTACATCTTGCACAAGATTTTATAATCTTTTCATATTCCAATATAAGAAATTACCTTCTTTAAATTTTTTTAAAGTAATCAAAAGATTGAAAAATGAATATTAGATAATAATAAATTAAAATTTTAATAATAAACTTAAAATATCATTTAAATATATAATCACACATCATAGATCATTTTATTTTAGAATTTTAATAAATAAATTAAATATATTAATAAATTGAAGTTTTGAACCTAAAAAGTAAATTTGGAAGGATTAAAAATATTTTTGTAAGTTTTGAACCTAGTGGTGGAGAGGGATCTCATTGTGGATATAGTCGCTACACCAACAGCCCCCCACATGATAGAGCCAGATACAACCACATACCATGTGGGATTGGCACCCACTACGTACCACATCGATAAGTCGAGCTTACGTGGATGAAAGGTCTAGGGAACCCACTAAGTTGGCACCCACTACGTACCACATCGATAAGTTGAGCTTACATCGATAAGTATGTATTGGTGGTGGAGATGGATCTCATCGTGGATAACAATTTTATTTTGAATGCATAGCTTATTTTCTATAACAACTACAAGCTAAGATTGTTATCTATAGGTTCATCTGAACAAACATACAAAAAAATTTATGACATGAAGTAAGAATACTAAAAATAACTAATAACACACACTACATTTTTTTTAGTTGTGATACTTGAGAAAAAATATGAAGATCTAATGAGGGTAATAGGTGAAAATTATCAAGTAGAATAGATATACAAGCCAAAAATGAAGACCTTGAAAGAATAACCAAAGAATTTCCTAAATTCTAGATTACATCTATGATAACCAAAGATAAGGAATTTGATAAAAAAATGTCAAAACCCTCTAGAAAGCTTGATCCAAGATTAATACAAATTGACATAAGCATACAAAAGAAACTTACAATAGAAAGTCTCTACAATAAAAACTATGCCAATACTTCTTTTTATTTTATTTTTATTTTATGTTATATATAATTTAAGACAACAATGCTTCAAGAAGAAAGAAGTGTCTTCGTGGAAAGTGAATTAAACATTCCAAAATAAACAAATATAAAGCTAATGAACAACATAATACTCTACCACTGCAAAGAAATATTATTTGAAAAGTACAAACTAAAACTTATTAGAAGAGAAGATAAATAGCAACACATTTAGATTAGGTGTTTGAAATGTGTAATGCATTTGATTTTTAAATGCTTGTTTGTTATCTTTAATCATTTAGTCAAATTCATTGACTTGACGTCCTTGTATAGTTTAACATGTGAGGGATTGTGGAATCTTGTCATGTGCAAACTAACAAATCAAGTAACCCCTATTTCGTATGATAAATTATATAATGTATCTTTTGAATTGCACAAAGGGTAGAACTTAGAGATTAACATAGGTCAAGCGAACAACTAGAGTTTTAGTTTAAGACTACGAATTGGATCTAGATTAGTAAATCAGACCCTTGATATAGTAGAGAATATTTTAATTATTATTTGTATATATTCTATTGTCAATATTATTTCCAAACCTAAAGTGTATATATTCTAGAATATTTTACCCATTAAAATCCATTCTTCAATTATTGAACTAAATAGTCTATTATTCTTATTTCTTAAAATAACAAAATTTAAATTAATTATCCATTTAAGACTGCCTTCTTAATAATTATTTTTTTAAGTTAATTAATATATAGATGTATACACTTTGAGACTAATTTTAAGAATTGTGTTTTTTGTATTTTAATAAAAATAAATTTTAAAAATCCTAATAAGAATCTTTTCTTCCCCTCTCAAATTGATAGAATGTAGAATGTGCATATGATTTGATGTACATCTTGCACAAGATTCTATAATCTTTCCATATTCCAATATAAGAAATTACCTTCTCTATAAAATTTTTAAAGTAATCAAAACATTGAAAAATGAATTTTAGATAATCAATAAATTAAAATTTTAATAATGAACTTAAAATATCATTTAAATATATAATCACACATCATAGATCATTTTATTTTAGAATTTTAATAAATAAATTAAATATATTAATAAATTGAAGTTTTGAACCTAAAAAGTAAATTGGGAAGGATTAAAAATATTTTTAACAAGAAAGAAATCATCACCTGCCAACCCAGAAATCTGCAATTATAGAAAGCACATCTATCAGCGGAAACCCTGATGGCCACAGCTTGCCCCGATCCCTGCATTAAACCAACCCCGCCACGTAAACTATCTATCAACTCGGCGTAAATACTGTATTATCTGATAGCAGAAAACTAAATTTAGTTCTTTTCGATAGCAGATAACTAAATTTAGTTTTTTCCCCTATACCTGTGCTGCTGAATTTTCAAACGTAACCCCTTGGGCAATGAAATCAGCCCCATCCACTATTACACTTCCACACCCAAATGTTCCAGTCCCAATAGTTTTCTCATCCTGCATATACCAATACAAAACATAATCTATGATTTCATATCATTATTGGATTCAATTGTGTATTATTGGTGTTGTATCAACATCTCGATAATAGAAAACTGTGTAAAATATATTTGGTAATAGTATTTTTAATCATATTTTATGCTATATTATCTGATTAATAGAAAATTACATAAGATTTGTTTTGTATTATGTTGTGGAACACATTCTATGGTGCATTATCAGAATATAGAAATTTATGTAAGATTTATTTACAATAACTTGTTGGGTCACGCTCTATGATGCATTGCCAGAATAATGAAAAACTGTCTTAAGATTTGTTTTGCATTTATATTTTGGATCATAATCTATGATATATTATCAGAATAATAGAAATCTGTATAAGATTTATTTTGTAATAACTTATAGGATCACCATGCATTGTCAGAATGATGGAAAACTGTCTTAAGATCTGTTTTGCAGGATCACATTCTATGACATATCATCAGAATAATTGAAAACTGTATAAAATTTATTTCCCAATAATATTTTCAATCACACTCTACCATATATCATCATTAGAACAATAGCAATCAGCCTCAATTTTAATTTGCATCAATCACACTCTATGAACATCATTAGAATAATAAATTGATAGTAAAAACCTGAGGATGGGTGATTCGAGTAGCACAGTTATTCCAGGTCAAGATGGTTTTTTCTGGGCAAAATCCTCGCAGCGTAATGAAATTCTTTGTTTTGGGAATATGAAGAGGCTGCTCATAAACTCCGGGCATTATCTCAATGACCACGCGCTTTGTGTTATGGAGGGGAACTGCATCAACGGCTTCTTGTACGCTTTTATACTGAGCATGACTACCATCCCTAGCGACTCTCACAATACTCTGCTGTAAGAGGGGCTGAGCCATCTCACTATGCTGCAAACCAATTTTGATCTTACTGCAAACAAATTCTTAGTTGTTGTAATTTTGCAAAGGTCTCGCTTGGCACATTTATGCATAGAAATATCTTGTGATGGAATGGACTGGGATTTAAAGCGGTGCGAGATGCGGGCATTTTTGTTTGTGTGGTGTACTTTAATCGAGAACAAATGCGTTGAAGCACTAAAGCATAGATCCCACTGGCATGGCTGTGATGATAACATTATTCGCAATTGTTTTCAATCCAGAATAGATGGGTACCGATGCCCACTGCCAATTAATAGTTGAGTATTCTAACAGAAAAGTTATCCAAACAGTGGACGCATCCAAGTAAGATTTAACCACATTAACCTTTGCAAACTTTAATTGGAAAGGGAAAATAAGAGTTTTAAGTTTATTCTTTAGTTTTAAATGTGTATAAGATTGTCTTGTTTATTATGGAAGTATAATTCTTAGGTTAAAATATTTTTTAGTTGATAGTTAAGACTTGAGGGTATTCATTTTGTCAAAGTCAAAGTTATGATCCCCTCTTCATTTCCTATGTTTTAGGGCCTTGCACTTATCAAGACTTGATTTTTAATGAGTTCATTCATAATCATTAACATCACTAATAGACCAAGGGTCCATTGAGTTTACCCTTTAATTTAAAATCGACACATTATTGTAAGCTAGCATACCTATATTTAGAAAAATCTATGTAGAAAATTTCACAAGATATCATTATTTAGATGTATATTTTATTTTATTTTTTATATTTTTAATTTTACTTAAGAAAACTTGAAACCTAAATGAACTTCAACTCAAACCTTAACTTTTCTTATAATAATTAGTGAATTCTAATTTTGAATTTAACATTTTTTAAACATTGAGAAAAACATATGTTAAGTCCCAAATGATTAATGAATTAATAAATCAATGTTCTGCTAAAGTTTTTGAAAAAGTTGCTCCTCCACTTTCATTTTGTAAAGTATTTTGCGGCTTAGCAAATATTTGAATAATCATATCCTTGTGTATAATATCCTTTCTTGCACATAAAATTAAAAAAATTAGATTTTCATTCTTCATTAGGGTTTTAATATGTCAAAATAAAACTAAAGTAGAAGTAATAGTATATTAATTTTTTAATTATTATATTTATATAGTTATAGTCAAAATAATAAATTTTTTTAATTAATTTTTTTAATGTAGAATCATATTGATAGCTAGTTGAAATTATAAGAATGAAAATCTAATCATAATCTTAAAAGTATTATGTGTTCCTTTTTAACCATAATCTTAATTTTAATTAAATGTATTTTAATTAATGATTAAATTACATAATTATGATTATTTGTTTTAGTATAGTTGTAACAACAAATAATTTCATTTTTTAATTATAATTATTTAAAAAAATTATAACTTATAAATTATAATTAATTTAAATGCTAATTTAAATTTTATTTGTATTATTTTTTAATCTTAATTTTATTTTATTAATATATTTTTTAATTATATATGATTGAAATAAAATTATATATATGATACATTATTTTATTATATATTAGATTGTATTATAATATTATATATTTTATATGAGTTTTCACGTTAGAGGTAAGTGATATTTTTCCAGATTAATTCTATTAAAAATATAATTTACATAATTTAATTATCCACACTTAGATTAATGTGTTACATTTATGACATAAAAGATTTCAAAAAGTCAATTAATAATTGTTCATATTCTAAAATATTTTTTAGAATTTAAATGTAAACTTTAGAATGATAAAATAAATTTGAAAAATAAAAAGATAATTTACTTACCACTGGTTCATATGATTGTTTTTTAGTTAACTAGTAGAATCCAAAATTCATTACAATAGTAATATGCCTTATAGACAAGTACTAATAAGCCTCGACATTAAATCATATTCCAAATATTTACTCTTGCAATTAGTTTTATAGGTAAAAACAATCTAATTATATCTTTTCACCCTTACTTGTATTCTCAAGGAATATAATAGAGCAATTGGTAAAGGGGGGAGTGGGTAGTTAGGGTAGTTAATGGTTGGCTTCAGAGGTTGAGTTTTCAACTCTCGATCGCCACCCTTTTTGCCCAACACTATTATTATTCTTTTATAATTATTTTTTATTTAAAAATAATAATATAAATGCTTTTAACACATTGAAATAAAATATTTAAGTTTTCCTCATAAATATAAAATAGAACAATAACAATCGTTAAGGCCCTTTTAATTGTTTAATTTTTGAAAATAGGGAAATAATATAAAAATAAAAATAAATTTTCAGGTGCCAACAGTGGCTCTAGTTGGGGACGTGTGTTCATACCTGGACACAACAAAAACTAAATTGACTACATTAGAATTATTAAATCCTCTTGAATAATATTTATCAATTTGTATGTTTTAGGAGGAATTTAAACAAAAATAGGAATAACTTCATTCCACATCCTTTGTGAAAATTTCTTAATATAAATATATTTTCCCTAAATAAAAATATAAACTATAAGGATACAAAAAAAATAATTAAATTTTATATAAGGAACACGTACCTTTGTAGATACCTTTTAAGTAATATGATTTACCTCTTTCAATTGTCTCGGAGAGAAATCTTTCAAATTCACTCGCACCCCATCAATTTGTTCAATAGCCCTAACTAGAAAAATTTCATTCCTTATCGGCATATGTTATGCAGAAACTTCCATCAAGATATGTCATTCTGAAACTTTCGTCAGGATAGCTTACCCCGAAACCTCCATCGAGGATCGAGATAACAATTTTGTCCCTTCCCCAAAATGATATGCTACTCTGATGAATTTTTTCGGTATAAGTTATTCTGATGGGAAAATTTTTAATTTAAACCTTAGTCCTCAGCTTCGCCGATGGTGAAAATTAGGTTTAGGGATATTATTCCCATAGTGTTATTGTCATTGTTGATATTGCTCATAGCTTCCCCCACACCAGAAATACTATTATTATTCATGTTGCCATTATCACATTTGATTATTACTAGCACAACATAAAAAGCAGTGTTTGCCTCCTAAATAACTTGCTCTCTCTTTGCCATGTGTATCATCCTTCTTGTGATTGGAGAAGTTAACCTGAATGACTTTGACAATATCATTGGGTGAACATACTAGCATCATGGCAATGTATGCAGGGAGGAAAAAGCATAAGCACATTGTGCCTCGTCACAAGGTTATTACTTTGCATGCTCATTTACTCATATGATTCATGCAATTACATTTTGATACCTTATTTTCAGTACGCAGGTAATTGTTGCATGAGGATCGATGCAAATTTTGCTCCAAATATTTGCACGTGAATATAATTGCTGGCCGTCATTTACAAATCTGGGTTGTTTCTATTGGATTTTTAGAATTAAATCCGATTGTCTAGAAGCCTCTTTATTTGACTTGATTTTTGATAAAGTTTATTTATGATATTTTGTGTGGACTTTGAAAGATAAGTTCAAATCAGATTTGGGGGAAATCTAATTTCTTCTTCAGACTTCCATCTTCTTCCTTTGGACATCAAATTTTCTATAAAGGGAAGAATATCTTTATTCTTCCACAGAGATATAGTTGGATGTAATTTCTCTTTTGTATGCAACAACAAGAGATGTTTTGTAATAAAAAAAAATTTATTAGAGAAGTAAAAGATTATTCTGTTAAGCAGTTATTGCTTCAGATAATCTTGTAAGAGCTTTGTGAAGCTCGTAGATGTTTGTATGCAGCCCCAGATAGTTGCAAGTTTATTTTTTTATTGTAGAAGTGTTTTTAGTTTGAATAGAAGCAAGAAGTTTCTTGCATATTTCTCCAGCTCTTGTGGCTACCCTGTTTTGGGGATTTTGAATTTATTCATTTCTAGAACAGAGCATCTTTCGTGTGTGTTTCCAGAATATAGTTTTACTCTATATTCTTTACATGGTATTGTGTGATGATGAATATCACCTTCATGAAATTAAGATCTAATAGCAACAATTGAAAGTAAATACAATGCAAATCTAATTAGAATTGAAACTATAATCTATAACATCTCATGGTTCTCTAGAAAGAAGCGGTAAGTGAAGCTCTTAGCTCAAATCCTCACTAGTGACACCTCTAAAATGAGAAATTATGCTTCTACTATGCTTCTATAATGCTCATTCAATGCTTAATCTAGCTCAAATTGACAAACTATAATGATAATTATTCTAAATGCTCTTAATTGCTCTTAGAATGCTCTCAATTGCCTATAGTAACAATGCTTTGCAAATAAATTTCTAAGATCATAATTGCTCTCAAAATGCTCTATATTTATAGTAATTTCCCAAGGGTAGGGGGTGGAGTGAAGTAATCATGATTATCCCTTAGGTTGAGTCAAATACTTTGCTTTGTTCATAAATGGGGGGACAATGAGGGGACAATCCTTTAAATGGTCTCAAAGCTTTGGACACTTTAAATGTTTGAGTGATTTATGTTTTTTTGTCCTCAATTTTTATTAGTTGCTCAACTTTGTTGAAAGAAATTAGGAATTATTAAATTCAATTAATTAATTAAATTTAGCCATGTAAGGGTAATAGGTTCATTTTGATTTTTGATTTAAACAACTATACACTTAATTGATTAAAATCAATTATGTATTACTTTTTGACCCCTTTAAGCTTTCATTTAATTATTTAACCTCATTATTTGATTTTTCCTTTGCTTTAATTGATTTTGCCCACTTTTATTTAATTATGTCCATTTTTAATTGATTTGATCCCTTTTAATGCATTTTAATGATTTTGAGCCATTTTAATTGATTTTTTGCAATTTAAGAGCACTTGTCCAATTTTGCGTGTCTACAGGTATCAAAGCTGATTGGCCCTCAATCCTTGTGAGTTTGGGCATTTATTTTTTCTGGGTATTTGTTTATCTTAGACAGGAGACATGGCTAGAGATGTAGGAAAGAGTTGGCAGTAGCCACTGTCCTTCAATGGAAAAAATTATGATGTTTAGACAAAGAAGATGAGGATTGTTATGATTGCAAATGACTTGTGGGAGCTTGTGGTAAATGGCTTTACGGATGTGACTAACCCAGTTCAATTTCATGGCCTCACAAACAATCAAAAGACTCAGTTGAAGGAGTCAAGGAGGAAAGATGCAAAAGCTTTGAGCTTGATAGAAACTGCCTTAACAAAGGTAATCTTTCCCAGAATAATAGCAGCTAATTATTCTAAAGAAGCTTGGGATATTCTTCACACAAGTTTTAAAGGGACTGAAAAGGTTCGGTTAGTGAAGCTCCAAATGCTTTGAAAAGAGTTTGAGACTCTTCTCATGAAGGACAGTGAGTCCATTTTAGATTTCAGCTCAAGACTCTTTGGTTTGATAAACCAGTTGAGAACCAATGGAGAAACCATGGAGGAGCAAAGAATAGTAGAGAAAGTTTTGAGAAGTCTGCCCTCAAAATTTGATAAACTAGTAATTGTCATTGAAGAGGCAAAGGATCTCTCACTAATGACTATTGATGATTTAATGGGTTCTTTCCAAACCCATGAGCATCACATTAATAGGTCTGCAAATTCTTCTCAAGAACAAGCTTTCAGAGCTCAAACCAATGTAAGAGGTGGGGGAAGAGGAAGAAACAACTTTGGAAGAGGTTCAAGAGGCAGAGGTCATGGTAACTCTGGACAACAAAATGCTGGAGGAGAAAGCTTAGAACGAGCATCCACAAATGAGGGAGCTAGCAGCTCTCAGAATAATTCCAGATGAGGTAAGAAGAAATATAGCTCAGACAAGAGTAATATTGAATGTTATTATTGTCATAAATTTGGGCATTATTCTAGTGAATGCTGGAAAAAGAAAAGTAATCAGTCAAAGCCAAGTGCAAATGTTGCTGATATGAAAGTGGGTGATGGAAATAATCCCATAGCCTTCATCATGTGCAACGTTGGTGAAGAAGGCAGCCCTGAAGTCTAGTATTTAGACGACGGTTGTAGTAACCATATGAGTGGTAATGAAAGTCTTTTTTCTTTCATTAATAAAAATGTAAAGTCTGAAATTAGAATGGGGAACAATGGAATTATTCCAGTTGTGGGAAAAGGTTCTATTATGATCTGCACCAAGCAAGGTGAGAAACAAGAAATTCAGAATGTTTACTTTGCCCCGGGAATAAAGCACAATTTGATGAGTGTTGGACAGCTCACTCAAAATGGTTATAAAGTGCTGATAGAGAATGACCAATGTGTCATTTATGAGAAAGATGGGAGTAAGAAAATTGTTGCAGTAATTCAAAAGATAAAGAATCAAATATTTCCATTAAAGGTAGAGATGTGTTTATCTTCACAATCAGCAGTTGCACCTCCCAAGAAAGAATGTACATCAATACAACAATCAGCCTTCAAGAGCATGATTGAAGACCCCTCCAAGCTATGGCATTTAAGGTATGGACATCTTGGCTATGCTGGTTTAAATTTATTGTCCAAGAAAAGAATGGTAGATGATTTGCCATGTATTAAAGATTTCAGTAGCAAGTGTGAGGCTTATATTTTGGGTAAGCAACATAGGCTGCCTTTTAATTTTGGAAACTCTAGAAGGGCAAGAGCGCCATTAGAGCTGGTGCATACTGATTTAGTTGGCCCTATGCAAATT
Organism: Chamaecyparis obtusa; assembly: GCA_027943335.1. Lineage (NCBI taxonomy): Eukaryota > Viridiplantae > Streptophyta > Pinopsida > Cupressales > Cupressaceae > Chamaecyparis > Chamaecyparis obtusa. The sequence goes on from BSBK01004338.1 coordinate 1,145,403, forward strand.
ACTTTCATTGGGGGGAGTACTTATTTTATGACCTTCATAGATGATTTCAGTCATAGAACATGGGTTTATTTTATGAAAAATAAATCTGAAACTTTTGATAAGTTTTTAGAATTTAAAGCCTAGACTGAAAATGAAAGTGGACAAAATTTTAAAGTCCTAAGGTCAGATAAAGGGGGGAATATACCTCCAATATTTTTGTAAAGTTTTGCAGAAAGAATGGAATAAAGAAGGAGCTAACAACCAGTTATACTCTGCAGCAAAATGGAGTGGTTGAAAGAAAAAATAGAACCATTGTTGAGATGGCAAGGAGCATGATGAAATAAAAATGACTCCCAATTAAATATTAGGGAGAAGTTGTAGCAACAGCAGTCTATTTAATAAATAGAAGTCCTACAAAAGCAGTTCGTGACAAGATTCCATTGGAAGCATGGACAAAGCATAGATGGACGGTTGAACACTTGAGAGTATTTGGGTGTGTAGCATATGCACACATGCCAAAGGAGAAAAGACAAAAGTTGGATGACAAGGGTGTGAAGTGTGTCTTTACTGGTTATAGTCTAGAATCCAAGGCATACAGATTGTATGATCCAGTTGGTAAAAATATCATCACCTCAAGAGATGTGGAGTTTATTGAGAATGAGTCATGGGATGGCTTGGTGGACACATCTTCAAGCACTTCAAGTAAAGTGCCTATTATTGTTGAAGATGGTGAAGTTAATGATAAAAAAATGATATAACAATAGATATAGAAGGCTCCAAAAGGCTGCAAACTGGCCCCACAGAGAGAAACAATAGCAATACTAAGAGTTATGATCCCACTCTCGCCTCCCTAGTGCCAAGAAAGACCAAGAGTCTAAGGGAGATATACCAAGATGAAAGGTATGAAAATAAATTTGATGAAAATGTAAATTTTGCATTATTTTCTCATAGTGATCCAATTTATTTTGAGGATGCTGAAAAAGAAGAAAAATGGTGTAAGGCCATGGTTGAGGAAATGGATGCAATAAAAAAAAATGAAACTTGGGAGCTCACTAATTTACCTCCAAACAAGAAAATTATTGGAGTTAAATGAGTTTACAAGATCAAGAGCAATGTTGAAAGAAAAATAGCTAGGCATAAGGCTCGATTGGTGGTCAAGGGGTACAAACAACAATTTGGTAGAGATTATGATGAGGCATATGCCCCTATTGCTAGAATGAAAACTGTGCGTGTTGTCATAGCAATTGAAGCCCAACATAAATGGAAGGTATATCAAATGGATGTGAAGTCCGCCTTCTTGAATGGAGTATTGAAAGAAGAGGTTTATGTGGAGCAGCCACCTAGTTATGAAGTTCCGGGTCATGAAAGTAAAGTGTATAGGCTAAAGAAGGCTCTTTATGGGCTTAAGCAAGCTCCACGGGCATGGTATAGCATAATTGACTCATATTTGATGAGCAATGGCTTTTGCAAAAGTGATGGTGAGCCCACTCTTTACATCAAGGTAGCTAGTGGTAATATTTTAATTGTTGTCTTGTATGTTGATGATTTAATCTTTACTGGGGATAATGATTTCCTCATTGTTGATTTTAAAGAGGCCATGAAAAGTGAGTTTGAAATATCAGACCTAGGTCTTTTGAGATATTTTCTAGGCATAGAAGTAAAACAAATGCATGATGGTATTTTTATCTCTCAAGAAATATATGCAAATAAGATCTTGGAGAGATTTAAAATGCAAAGTAGCAAGCCTACTCCAACACCAACTTCGGTAGGTTTAAAGTTAAGCAAGCAAGATTGCAGCAGCAATATGGATCCAACTTTATATAAAAGTTTAATTGGAAGTTTGATGTATTTAACAGCTACTAGGCTAGACACTATGCATGCACTAAGTTTGATTTTCATATTTATGAAAACTCCAAAGGAATCTCATTGGAAAGTAGGAAAGAGAATCCTAAGGTACGTGAAAGGCACCAAGGGATATGGTATTTTATACACTCAACAAATGTTTTTAGTCTTATTGGCTACACAGATAATGATTGGGCAAGGAGTTTGGATGATAGGAAGAGCACTTCCAGATATGTCTTTCACATGGGTTCAGGTGTAATCTTGTAGGCTTTTAAGAAGCAACCCATAGTTTCTCAATCTATAGCAGAGGCTGAATATATAGCAGCAAATGCAACAACATGTCAAGCTATTTGGCTGAGAAGGATCTTGGCAGATTTGAAGCAAGAACAAGAGGATGGAACCAAAATATTTTGTGACAATATTTCCTCAATAGCTTTGTCAAAGAATCTAGTGTTTCATGGAAGAATCAAGCACATTGAAATCAGATATCATTTTATTAAAGATTTAGTTGAGAATGGTGAAATAAAAATGGAGTTTTGCAGGTCAGAGCAGCAGCTAGCAGATATTTTCACCAAGCCATTGGGCATTGCAAGTTTTGAGCGCCTAAGAAAAAATCTAGGCATAGTTAGTTTGGATCAAACATGATCTTGTTTGTCAGCTCAAGACAATGGGGGAGTGTTGGATTTTTAGAATTAAATCCAATTGTCTAGAAGCCTCTTTATTTGACTTTATTTTTGATAAAGTTTATTTCTGATATTTTGTGTGGACTTTGAAAGATAAGTTCAAATCAGATTTGGGGGAAATCTAATTTCTTCTTCAAACTTCCATCTTCTTCCTTTAGACAATAAATTTTCTATAAAGGGAAGAATATCTTTATTCTTCCACAGAGATATAGTTGGATGTAATTTCTCTTTTGTATGCAGCAGCAAAAGATGTTTTGTAATACTCTATTTTTTATCAGAGAAGTAAAGGATTATTCTGTTAAGCAGTGATTGCTTCAGATAATCTTGTAAGAGCTTTGTGAAGCTCGTAGATGTTTGTATGCAGCCCCAGATAGTTGTAAGTTTATTTCTTATTGTAGAAGTGTTTTTAGTTTGAATAGAAGCAAGAAGTTTCTTGCATATTTCTCCAGCTCTTGTGTCTGCCTTGTTTTGGGGATTTTGAATTTATTCATTTCTAGAATAGAGCATCTTTCCTGTGTGTTTTCAGAATATAGTTTTACTCTATATTCTTTACAGTTTCTGACCTCGCTAGCACTCCAAAATACTTAAAAATATTGTAAAAATACCACCCAAGTTGAGGTATATGATCTAGGAGATCATTTTATGATTAAAATCTTCACTCACAACATTTATACAATCCCAAAAAATGGCTCCAAATATTTGCACGGGATTGCAATTTTGCTGGCCGTTTTTACAAATTTTTGGGCATTTTTTAGGCTGCCAGCATCTTAAAAACATGAAAAAATGTGAGAAAATCATTCCTCATTTATAGAAAAAGGTTTGGGGGTCATTTGGGAACTTTTAAACATTCATTTGCAGCTCATAAAAGACCTCAAATCTTTGCCTAAAATTTAAAAACGTGATTTAGCTTTAACATCACTTTTCTAAAATGATTTTTAATTCCCTCTGGTGGCTTCCACAGCTTTAATAATACCATAGATGACACTGTCATTAATCTGATCATTAGTCATGACAAAGGTTTAAATTGATAATACAACAACAATGCATCAAAATGACAAATCAATTTGTAAATGAAAAAAATGTAATTATATATGAACACTCAATTTATTTTTTTTAATTTTACATTTTGATATTTGAAAGCTTTCACAGGCTATAAAAAATAATAAATTAAAAAAATACTTACCTTCTCTCTTACCTGGAAGGTGCAAATCTTACCTCTATCATTATTCGCTATTTGATGAATGTCGCATGTTGGCAACCCCCGATTTGGCGAATATATTGCCCATATGGGATTAACCATATCACCCCGCATTTATTAAAATTGGGTCCAATGCCCAGGCCCATCACCCATCAGTTTATTTAATTTTGTCCATTTCTTTCACATTATCACTAATGACATATAATTTTTGGGCACGATATATTTTAAACATTCGCCTATAATTTCAAAGCGGCCCCAAATGGATGGCCTATATTCACCAATAGTTTTATATATATATATATTTATAGGCGGCCCCAAATTCATCTGGCATTTTATGGACGCGTATCTCAAACCGATGCCTTTTCGCCAACTTTATTAATCATAGAAAAGTATTGGAGGACCCATAATCACCTCGAAAATAACACAAGATGTGTTATAATTACCCGGGCTTCACCAAATATTTGTAGACCTAATACCTCTCGCCCAATTCACCAAAAAAATATTAGTATAAATACATTCATAGATTAGTGTTATTGTACATAATTTGGCTCGGTTCAATTTGATCGATAGCAAAGTTTAGAGACTTCAGACTGTTGAGTCTTGACTGCATTGGCGAGTCGTGACTGCAATTGAATTTGAGGAAAAGGTAAGTGATTATTGTTCTGTGACTATGTAAATTTGAGTTCATTCTTATTTAGTGGGGACTAGTTAGTGAATAGTGGTGACCAGGGAGACCTCAAACATGATTTAAGGGTAAATGAATCATATTTATATATATATTATAGTTTTATTGTCACCTCTTCAACAAGTAAACATTTTTTTTCACTGGTAGGATGGTAGCCTAGTAGCCTTTATTTTGTTGAAGAATCGAGATGTCGAACAAGAATAAGGGTAAGGATCCCACATATGGGGAGGCCAAGAGAGGCCAACAAAATGTAGAACCTTATCATTGTACTTTGGTCATGGTGTTGGAAATGTTTTTGGCCAAAATCAGAAAGCTACTTCATAACAAGAAGATTTTCAAGATTCACAACCTGAACTTACACAACATATTGAAAAAGTCAGCGAACTTGATATCTCAGATCACGATGAACTTGAAGAATATTTTTAGTTAAATACCTAGACTAGCCATAATGATATAATTGACTTGGATGAGACTGAGAATGTCAGAGAAGATGATGGTGCAGGGAACAAGAAAAGAAACTACATTTCAAAGAATGATAAAGAATCAAAAAAGATTGGATGTGGGATCTGTCAAGGAATTTTCAAGTAGAATGGGTGTCTAAGTATCCATTCATTGAACCAATGGACAATCCAATTGAAGGTGAGCCTTCGATAGGATGCAAATGTAAGATTTACAGCAAGATAAATAAGAAGGAAAAGAGGTTGCAGCTAAAAATTGACACCATAGAGAAGCATATGGGTAAAGTTTACAAAAAGAAAACCATAGATGGAGTTCAAAAATCAATGATAAGATGGAAAACAAAGGAGGAATCTCAACATATTAGGAATGCAGAATTATATGAATTTTAGCTTAATATAAAGACAAAGCCTGGTGAAGTTAAAGGCTCTATTGAAACTTGTTTTGGAAAAGCATTGGAAGTAGAACTAATGGGAAAAGTTGTTCAGTTAAGTGTTGTGTTTAAAATTTTGAGCAGAGGGTGTCCTATGATAGACTACCCATCATTGAGTGCTTTATTACACTTTCTAAAAGTTCGTAACTATCCTAATAGTTACTGGTCAGTAAACAGTGGATGGGAATGGGCAAGTTGTCTTGCCGAGGTTGAAAAAGAGGATCTAAAGGAAAAAATTAAAGAGTCAAATTTTATTACAATGTCTTTAGACGATGTTACAGTAGTAGACAATACTTCCTGGGTATACATGCATGTTTATACTATACACAATTTTGTTCGCCAACCTCATCTACTAACTGTTGCTAAAATGAAGGATAATGCGACAATAGAAAATTTATTTGAACTAGTAAAGAGTTCTCTAATTGAATATGGAGGTATAAATGACATGACGATTGCCAAAAAGTTGGTGTGTGTTGGAGCAGATGGAGCTTTAGTAATGCAAGGCCATAGGGGCGGTCTTTACACAAAGATAAAATCTTCTTGCGCACCCTACATTACTCCCATTCACTACATGGCCCACAGAATCTAGCTTTTGGAGTTATCAGCAAGCATGCTCCAGTACAAAAAATTGAAGTTTTAATCAAAGAGCTCTACCAATACTTCTGTCAAAGTCTGAAATAATTGAGGGAATTTCAACACTTGGTTGAAGGACTAACCAATGGGAACAAGCTTCTTAAGGATAATGATACCAAATGGATCTCTTTGGATGGACCAATGCATCGAGTTTTTTCAGAATATCAATCGTTGCTTGGTCTAATGAACTCAAGTCATAACAAAGTAGGGCAACCAAAATTTCCTGCACTAGTGTGAATGTTAATTAATTTAGAGACACTCTTAATATTAGCAGGTCTTCTCCCCATGCTTGAGGAAATGAGAAATTTAATGAAAAAGGCCCAACAAAGAGCTATGTATATTGCAGAATATGATGCGCTACATAAATTTACATGCTTGATGCTCGATAATCTCTATCGATTATTTGATGATGTAAAATTTTCCAACTAGCTAAAAATCACAAATTTGGACAATCCTGATAACTTTTTAAAAATCGGTGCAAATGGGGAGTTATGTGCAGAAGTTCATGGAGTTGAGATACCAATGCACTACTTTTCCAGGATCGAGTCTGAGGAACTAGGAAAGAACCCCAGGAAGCGAGTATCAAGTATTAAAAGGGAATACTTTACCAAGATTGTTGAGTTTGTAACAGCTTCTATGAAGCACATTGCCTATGATCTTTCCGCACAGATTAGAGAAAGATTCTCTCCAGCTAAACTACTTGAATCCATGGCTATTGTGTTTCCTCGATATTGGAGTCTGAACAATTTGAAAGATTTTAAAACTAAGATACTAACTTTGATAGATCATTTTTGCAAAACCAAAGAGTTAAATGGAGTAACTCTAAATAGAATTTTAGACAAATCTCATTTGAGAGACCAATCAAGTCATTTTTAAATATAAGGGAACAATATAATATTATGTAGAACCCTCTAGAAGATGGATCAGTATCAAGGCTTTGGAAAAATATAGGGGTAAGTGCACAAAGATGGGGGACCAAAAAGGGGATATAAGATGTCACTTTTTTCCTGAAATCAGAAAACTCTAAACTTCAACAAGAAATTGAAGATAGTTAGACTCAAAATTTAAAGATGTGACAAAAATAAGAGTTGTAATACTCTAAATCTAGTTCCTAAACTACTATCTTATTTTGAAAATGGTGCAGATTAAGGCCCTAAAAAAGGGAGAGCACAAAAAGTGGTCTTGTTTTTTGTGAAAAAACATAACATAGCGTCTGGTGTGCTCCCCCTAAAATGTTAACTTTTTTTTTGAATTTTTTTAATCTCTCCAATGAGAAGTTAGCTAACACCATGTAGTTTATCTCATAATTTTTTGGTAATTTTTTTATGAATGTATAATTTTTGATGAATTTACGAAGTGCACACATCCTGAAAACATGAAATTTCTGTGTGCTCCCCCTATAAATTATTTAAAACTAATCTAAAATCAAATTTTATTTTATTTTTAAGTGTGTAGAATGGAGTCTAGTTTCTAAAAATGTAACTTGTTGCAAAATTCGATAAATGAGCCAAAATCTATGCCCAAACTACTATACATTGGTTTTTTACAAAAAATGGACATACACAAAAGAAATTAGAGATGAAAAACTTAACATAATCATAATTCAAAATAAATTATATGCTTAGATAGCTAATGGAGAGATCTACAATATCACGTCGTCTGATTTTTATGTTCTTGAGCCACAAGTAAACCTGACGAGGAGCACAGAAAAAAAATGTCATTTTTTTTGTATGTCTGCTGGAAAACACATCTCAAACCTATTTGAATCATCCAAGCCTTTGGGTTGGATATCCAAGGCAAATCCAAGCCTTAGGATTGGTAAATTCCAATGTCTTACAAAGCGCGTGCACCCTATAGGGCGAGTGCACTACTGAAATCTATGACTTCCATAGGGCGTGTGCCCTATCAAAGTCATAGATTTCAATAGTGCGCTCGCCCTATAGGGCATGCACCCTATTTATGTCATAGATTTAAATAGTGATAAGAAATAGTCAGAGAGAGAGAGACTAAAATAAATAAAAAATGCATAACACTTTTTAGTTTTGCATAGGGTGCACGCGCTATAGCGCACTCGCGCTATGGAAGACTAAAATAAATAGTCTTCTTTGCCAAGGATCTCGTGAAAGAGGCCCACTTTTTCTGTATGTTGTTTGAGTTCTGTGTGTTATTTGATAAATATTCTCTTTTCATGGTGTTGATAGAGACAAAGAAGCATATTCTATCAATTTGCACCATCTTTTTGTTTAAAAATCAACATCGAATTGTGAAATTCAATCATTATCAACGATATTTATCGATTGAGGTAAGTTTTTTTATTTTTTTATTTTTTCATTGTCAATCTCTCTTTCTCTCTCTCTCCCCTTCTCTCTCTCCTTCCCCTTCTATCCTACTCTCTCCATTCTCTCTCTCTCTCTCTCTCTCTCTCTCTCTCTCTCTCTCTCTCTCTCTCTCATTTTTCTTGTTTTGCATAGGGTGCATGCCCTATAGCGCGCTCGTGCTATTCAATAGTATGCATAAAACTTTTTAGTTTTGCATAGGGTGCACGCGCTATAGCGCATTCACACTATGGAAGACTAAAATAAATGGTCTTCTTTGCCAAGGATCTCATGAAAGAGGCCCACTTTTTCTATATGTTGCTTGAATTCTGCATGTTATCCAACAAATATTCTATTTTCATGGTGTTGATAGTGACAAATAAGCATATTCTATCAATTTGCACCATCTTTTTGTTTAAAAATCAACATCGAATTGTGAAAGTCAATCATTATCAACGATATTTATCGATTGAGGTAAGTTTTTTTTTTTTTTTACATGTCAAATGTGAATAAAGAGTGTTTTGGTTTATAATTGGTATGATATAGACTTGTTCAATACATAATTTGATATAATTGTAATAAATTTATATTATAATTTATCATATTGTAAGAGGTTTATATTATAATTTGACTAATTGTTTTACATTTATATTATATTTTTAAAATTATAATCAATTCATATGTAGAAATCATCATCATGCCAAGGAAATGAGCAAAGAATTTAACACCGGAAGAACATGAAAGGGACAAAGAGAAGAAAAGGGAAAGAATGAGACAACTTCATGAACAAAAAAAATTGGATACCATAGAAGAAGATTTTTCTTTGGATGAGGAACATGAAACATCAATACAAAGTAAGAGAGAATTGGAATTGGAAACAAAAAGACAACAAATGTGAAACTTTTGTGCAACAAGACAATTGAATTATGAAGATGTGGGCATATCATCTATGAGTTCCCAAGTTGAAGAGACATCATCATCCAATGTTGGAGGCACACCAATGTATCATGTTAAGGCACACCATTTTATACTTCCGAAGGTGTGGGCACACCCTTGTATCATGTTGAAGGCACACCATTGTCTACATCCCAAAGTGTACATACCCACTTGTATCATGTTGAAGGCACACCATTGTCTTCATCCCAAGGTGTAGGTACAACATCATCTCATGTTGAAGGCACTCAAGATGGTACACAATTCACACATAATTTTTTTGATGCTCCTAGAATTATTTATAGAAATCCAAAATATTTGATTGTTATTGATACTAACATTTTACAAGCAATGCCTGACAAGATTCCCAAGCGTACTTGTCAAAGAAATGCTAATCATATTTGGAGATCATTTTTTGAGAATTTAAACATGATAGAAAGATGTCAACTATTTGTTGTAATGATGAGAAATCTGAAATTTAGGCCCATCATGAAGATTCTTGGGCTAAGAACGATGGATGAGTCAAGTGAAAAATCTATTGTAAAGAATCTAATGACTGCATATGAGAGTGTGGGTTCTACATCATACACGAAAGATAGTAATGTCACATGACATGTACTTACATCAATGATAGTAAGCACTCAAATGAAGAAATCTCAACTCATTAGAAAGACAAGAAAAACATTGAAAATAAGTAGAAAGTCTCTAATGAGAGCCCTGGGAAGGTGTCAAAGAGTGGAAGATCCAAATAGCAATGAGTTATGGGCATTTTGCGGTAGACTACCGCGAAAAGATAAAGAAATTATTAAAGCTTTGAAATCCTTGATTGAAGAATTTTGGAAGAATAATACACAGGTATCTCCTAATCAAAGAGATGTTGTAAGAAGGAGAATTGGTAGTCGAATTCATGTTCCACATCTAAAATATTTTTTGGATTCAACTCAGACATAATTCTTTGCAAAATTTATGCATTTGTATCCTCAAATTAAAATTAGTCAGAGATATTTTGAAATGTGTAAACCTTTTTATGTGAAGATAAATCACACACACACAACTTGTTGTTGTAGGGTACATATTGAATTGTCTAACCATTTTGAAGTTTATAGGAATATATGTTTAGATTTTCACTCTAACAATGCTTTGCAAGATTGTAACATAAATATCCCACCTAGATCTTCAAGGGAATTAATATCTACCATTTTATGTGAAAGAGTGGATGGTCAAAAATTTTACAAGCTCTCATGCTTGAATGGTACATGCATAGATTGCGGAGGTTTGTGACATTTTTTAATTTCTCAACATATGGAGAGTACGCATGAAATCAGTAATGAAATAGTGGAATTTGAAAAATATAAGACCGTGACATACAATCTAAAAAATGGAAAAGAGACTAAAAGATGTGATTTAGTAATTGAAAAAATTCCAGTGTATCAATTCATGGACATGTTTTGTAAAAAAATTATTTATCAGTATGCAAGGCATACACATAGAGCGCGATGGTTGGATATGCAATTCAAGTTGTGCAAGGACACATTCCCACTTGATACCATTGTTTCAGTTGTGGACTTTTCAGAGAACTACACACTACAACCACAGAATGAGGTGCAAGCAAAGTATTACAGCTCTCAATAGGTTGCTATATTTTTTCATATAGCATTCATGCATGCACCAGACAGTATAGAGGAGAATAGAAAGATATTGAGGGAGTGTCATTTTTATATCAGTGATGATCGCTCACATTCTACAGAGTTTGTACATGGTTTCTTTCAACTATTTAATGGTCATTTGGCAAACAGGGGCATTAAATATCATCGACATATCATATGGTTAGATAATTGTGCATCACAATTCAAGAATTCTCATATTTTTTATTGGTTGTGCAGGACGCATAAGATTACTGGAATTAAATATATGTGGAATTTCATAGAAGACAGTCATGGAAAGGGAGAGCACGATGGTGCATATGCATGTATTAAAAGAGCCTTAGCACGCGAAGAATTAAAGTACAAAGAGAAAGCAACATTGTCATATGCAGGATGTATTGTCCAGTGGTGTAATTCTATAATGGGTCCAGGTAATGAAGGTGAGTCTACGGTTCATAGATTTTTTTGGTTGATGGATGAAACTAACATTGCACCATATGAGAATTGTTGTACATTGACAAGATCGAGTGAGATACACTCTTTTAGAAGTTGTAATGTAGGTTCATGGAGTATCCACACACGACATATGGCATGCTTTTGTTCATCATGTGTAGATGAAGATTGGGATGGGTGTGAGTAAAAGGAACGGGTTGACGAATGGTATACACATATTTTGAGTCCACTTGCCTCCTATCATCCCCATGAATCACTACAACAGACAGAAATGGAATCATCCATTTCCTTTGATCGCTTATCTGATCTAGTATAACCAGGTAAAATTTTCCACAAAAAAATAATCTCAAATTTAGTACTTTATCGTAAATATTCAGTAACCTAATGTCCTCATTATGTTTATATCATTACAAGCCATGTTTTTGCTTTTATTGCACCTGAAGACAATGAAGAAGGGATAGATTATTATTTGTGTTGTTGTGTTGAGGCAAAAAAGAAATTGGATAACTCAGTTATCAATGGTGAAGAATTAGAATACCCTATAGGAACAGTGGTTGTAACTGGTACATGGCCTAGACGGTATGCTATGAAGAACCCTAGGTTGCGGTTGTTCAAGGATTGGGAGAAACACAGAAATATTCTTCATTATTCAAACCTCATCGTTGCATCAAATGTCCACTTGTTCAAATATGGGGAAAGACCGCATAATAAAACTCTTTGGAAGGTTTGTGAGTCAGACCACGAGGAAATACTTGAAATGGAGATACAAAATATTGTAATGTCAAATTTATATAGCACTGTAAATTGGGTGGACTGTAAATTTATCATGCATTACCCCGTATGTATAATGGGAAGTTTATAAGATTTAATGACAACCTTTCTCTTCTATTTTTTGGGGCAATACCGAAGGTTTTCTCTGCTCATCTCTTTCCTCTGGTGCTCCTATTGAGCTGAGTTGTAAAAATATTTCTCATTATTAATAAAACAAAATTATGATGTTATGCCAATGACTTGCAGGCACATAATACTTGGAAGGCCATGGAAGAGCCTTAAGGAACCAACTCAATTCAAGGATGCACTATCTCATTTCCTTTCCAACTTCTCCCTGTCTGAAACGGAAGGTTTACATTTTGGTTTATCCAGATCGTGTACCCTCCTAGGCAACCTAGTGTACCTAGTGCCTCCACCACATCAAGACTCAAACCAGACTTCACACCCTAATACTAACACCTTAGATCATCTCAACATGGTACATTTTCCATGTTACAACTTCCCATTCACTCCTATCCACTCATCCTTCACCATTCTTCTACTATAGCCTTTCTAGGCCTGTCTAGTAGCCCTTCAAACCTTGAAATCAAAAATTTATTCACAATATCCCGAAACAACCTAGCAATGTTTTTACACTTTTAAATACCCTTTTTAGAGTTACTAAGTTGATATCATTCTCAAACTTTCACGACTTGACTGGTGAACACTTCCTTCACCCCCCAACCCTTCAACAAGCCCATTTTAACATAAACCCAAGCCAAAACCAACTTCTAAACAAGCCTGCCATAAACACCACATACAAAAAACATAAAATATTCCAAAAAAACCTAACCCAGAGTAGTAGAAAACTTGGTAACAACCTTACCTCCTTCAAAAGCAGCATGCCTAGCCAGCTCTCTAGGCAGAACAAACTTGACAGCAGTCTCAATTTCTCTGGAGGAAAGTGTCACGATCTTGTTATATTTCAGTAGAGAAGCAGCCTCACAGGTAATCTTATTAAAATATCAATCATGAAGCTCTCCATGATATCCATGGCAGCACTGGATATTCCCCTGGAGGGATGCACTTGTTTCAACACCTTGTATATAAACCTCTTGTAACTTTCTACACTTCTCGTCTTCTTCTTATTCTCAGATTTCATGGCTATGACTGTTGAATCCTTTGTGGGCTTGAACATCACTTTCTTTTATTTTCTATGCTTTGGAGAAGCCTTTACTTCATTCTCTCCTTTCATACCATCTGCTTTAATAGTTGTGGAAGCCCTAGAAGCTTTTGGAGCCATGAATTTTATGCTTGTATGAACAACTGACTGGAATTTTTTACAGGTTAAGTTTCTTAGAATTCACAAATGCATAGGTATGGGATTGGATTGTATACAAGGCTTGATTTAAAGCATTGTTTGTGGGTAATTAAGAGCATACGTACAAGGATTTTTCACTTTCTCCCAATAACTTTTGAAGAGATTGTGGGCTTGTGTGGAATTGAATGTTGTGTACCTTTTATGGATTTTGGTCCTATGTTGATGTGTTGGGAGGGATGGCATTTAGTGCAAGAGAATTTTTGGGAAGATAGTTTTGTTTGTGAGATATCAAATCAGTAATTTTTTGAGATTTGAAATGGCTAGGTGTATTTATGAGCAAGTTGGGTTGATGATTTTAGTTGACATGTCTTGTAAATAGTGATATATTTGAAATTATTTAATTAGTTAGTATTTGTGTTATTTATTTATTTGATGGATTTTTCATTCATTAAGTCATATGTTAAAAAATTTTAGGACATGAATTGCAGTTCATTGTTTTTTTTATGTTAGAGGATTGTATTCAATAAGACTTGATTCTTAGTGGGTTCATTAAGAATCATTTAACTTCACTAAAACAAGGGGTCATATCTCAGAGCTCGTGCGAGGTAGCATCAAGCTATCAGGTGTTACAGGACCATGTTGTTGGGGCCTACAATAGCCTATCTTGGTTTTTAGAGATTCAATTTCATTTAAATTTGGCAACACATTCTCAATCAATGTCAGAACTCAAAGTGTTCCAAAGTTCAAACGACCAATGTTGCATATCTTTTTAACCGTTGATCGTAGCATCAAACCGTCTATTCCAATAGCTCTGAATGGTCAGGTAAACACTAGTGGCAACCTCATTTTCCACACACAGTCATTTGAATGCCATCGAAAACTCCAGGCCAAAGTGTTCCTCAAGGTCCCTTCAGCATGAAATTGGTTATCTTTATGGGGTCATATCTCGGAGCTCGTGTGAGGTAGCATTGATCGGTCAGGTGCTATGGGACCATGTTGCCAAGGCCTACAATAACCTGTCTCAGTTTTTAGAGATTCAATTTTGTTTAAATTTGGCAACACATTCTTGGTCGATGTCAGAACTCACAGTGTTCCTTAGTTCAAACAACCAACATTGCGTATCTTTCCAACTGTCGGTCATAGCATCGAACCATTTGTTCCAACAACTCTGAATGGTCGAGTAAATGCTAGTGGAAACCTTGTTTGCCACACATAGTCATTTGAACCCTGCCGAGGACTCCAAGCCAAAGTGTCCCTCAAGGTCCCTTTAGCATGAAATCATGCGAGGTAGCATCGATCTATCAGGTGCTATGGGACCATGTTGCTAGGGCCCACAATAACTTGTCTCAGTTTTCAAAGATTCAATTTCGTTTAAATTTGGCAACACATTCTCGGTCGATGTCAAAACTTAAAGTGTTCCTCAATTCAAATGGCCAACATTGTGTATATTTCCAATCGTCAGTCATAGCATCGAATCATCGATTCCAATAGCTTTGAATGGCCAGGTAAATGCTAGTGGAAAACTCATTCACCACACATAGACATTCGAACCCCACCGACGACTCTGGGCCGAAGTGTTCCTCAAGGTCCCTTCAACATGAAATTGGTGATCTTTACGAGGTCATATCTCAGAGCTCGTGTAAGGTAGGATCGATCCATCAGGTGCTACGAGACCGTGTTGTCAGGGCCTACAATAATCTGTATCAATTTTTAGAGATTCAATTTCATTTAAATTTGGCAACACATTCTCGATCAATGTCAGAACTCAAAGTGTTCCTCAGTTCAAATGACCAATGTTGCATATCTTTCCAACCGTCAGTCGTAGCATCAAACTGTCTATTCCAATAGCTCCGAATGGTTGGGTAAATGCTTGTGGAAACCTCATTCGCCACACACAGTCATTTGAACCCCACCAACAACTCCAGGCTGAAGTGTCTCTCAAAGTCTCTTCAGCATGAAATTGGTGATCTTTACAAGGTCATATCTCGGAGCTTGTGCAAGGTAGCATCAATCTGTCAAGTGTTACAGGACCATGCTACCGGGGCCTACAATAACTTTTCTCAATTTTTAGAGATTCAATTTCATTTAAATTTGGCAACACATTCTTGGTCGATGTCAGAACTCAAAGTGTTCCTCAGTTCAAACGGCCAACATTGTGTATCTTTCAAACCATCGGTTGTAGCACCAAACCATCCATTCCAAAAGCTCCATATGGCCAGGTAAATTTTAGGGGTGACCTCATTCACCACACACAATCATTCGAACCTCACCGAGGACTCCAGGCCAAAGTGTCGCTCAAGGTCCCTTCAACATGAAATCAATGATCTTTACGAGGTCATATCTCGGAGCTTGTGCAAGGTATCATTGATACGTCAAATGCTATGGGACCGTGTTGTCGATGCCTACAATAGCCTGTCTCATTTTTTAGATATTCAAGTTTGTTTAAATTTGGCAACACATTCTCGATCGATGTCAGAACTCAAAGTGTTCCTCAGTTCAAACGGCCAACATTGCGTATCTTTCCAACCGTCGGTCGTAGCATCAAACCGTCTGTTCCAATAGCCCTGAATGGTCAGGTAAACACTAGGGGCAACCTCGTTCACCACACATAGTCATTTGAACACCGTCGATGACTCCGAGATGAAGTGTCCCTCAAGGTCCCTTCAGCATGAAATCAATGATCTTTACAGTGTCATATCTCAGAGCTTGTGTGAGGTAGCATCAATTCGTCAGGTGCTACGAGACCTTGTTGTTGGGGCCTATAATAGCCTATCTCAGTTTTTAGAGATTCAAGTTTTTTTTAATTTGGCAACACATTCTCGTTCGATGTCAGAACTCACAGTGTTCCTCAGTTCAAATAGCCAACGTTGTGTATCTTTCAAACCGTCGATCATAGCATCAAACCATCTATTCCAACTACTCCAAATGGCCAAGTAAATACTAGCAAAAATCTCATTCAGCACACACAGTCATTCTAACACCGCCGACGACCCTAGGCTGAAGTGTCCCTCAAGGTCCCTTCAACATGAAATCAAAAAATTTTATGGGGTCATATCTTAGAGCTCATGTGAGGTAGCATTGATCGGTCAAGTGCTACGGGATCATGTTGCCAAGGCCTACAATAGCCTATCTCATTTTTCAAATATTCAAGTTCATTTAAATTTGGCAACACATTCTTGGTTGATGTCAAAACTCTCAGTGTTCCTCAGTTCAAACGGCCAACATTGCGTATCTTTCAAACCGTCGATCGTAGCATCAAACCGTCTATTCCAAAAACTCTGAATGGTTGGGTTAACTCTAGGGGAAACCTCATTCGGCACACACAGTCATTCAAATGCCACCGACGGCTCTGGGCCAAAGTGTCCCTCAAGGTCCCTTTAGCATGAAATCAGCGATCTTTACGAGGTCATATCTCAGAGCTTGTGCGAGGTAGCATCGATCCATCAAGTGCTATGAGACCATGTTGCTGAGGCCTACAATAGCCTATCTCAATTTTTAGAGATTCAAGTTTGTTTAAATTTGGAAACACATTCTCGGTCGATGTCAGAACTCACAGTGTTCCTCAGTTCAAATAGTCAACATTGCGTATCTTTTAAATCGTTGGTCATAGCATCGAACCATCTTTTCCAACAGCTTTGAATGGTCAGATAAATGCTACTGATAACCTTTATTGGCACACACAGTCGTTCAAACGCTGCCAACCACTCTGGGGCAAGCAGTAGGATGAGTGCAAATATGTATTTAGATGCAAGAGGGCTTGTGGTCCACTTTGAAATTTGATCATGTATTTGGATCATGGAATGTTATTGGGATCATGTATTGATCATATTGTAACCCAATCTTAAATGTAAGCCTTAATGGCACTGAGAAGCCTAAAAGGTACCTAGGGGTCACTACGAATGGTTATGTATTGATCCTAGGTTAGGGGTTGATGGAAATAACCTATAAGGTTCTATAAATATGTACTAAGGCCATTAGAGCATTTACATAGTGTTAAAAGCCCTAAATGTGAACAATCCTGTAAATTGCCTATATTGGCAATATAAGCCAAATAGGGCTTAATTGGAGTTAGTAGGGGTTAGTAGGAAGTATAAGTTAGTTTGGTTTGTAAAGGTTGTCTCTAAACCTTTTATAAGTAGTTAGAGTGGGCAAAGGGTGTTGGGTTGTCGAGTTGACAACTTTTGTTGTCAACTTGACAACTAATTCTAGTGTTTGTCATTAACAATCAATCAGTTAGGGGACAGTTAGAAGTTAGTTTGTAGGTTCCAGTCGGTCTTTTGGAAGATTAGAGTCTTTTTGGAAGGGATCCACATGATTGGATAGGGCGAGAATGTTTTTGATCTGAAATGGATCGAGTTTGTATTAGCTTGAATCAATAAAATCAAAATTTCTCTGCACATTGGTATTCCACTGGTGTACGGGTACAGTCAACAACAGTGAACTATTGTACTTGATCTTAATGTGATCCTTGTTTAGTTTGATGTAGGAACATTTATTTGCATTTTTTTTTACTTGGCTATAATATCTTTTCATTACCTTCATCACTGACAACACCAAGGATTTAACTGGTGTATTGACAACAACTAGTACAGGGGTACAGTCAACAACTAAGGGACCCCGCAATACTATAACTATAGGACCCTGAAACATCAAGGAAAAACAAAACAACTTCCTTCAAATAAGCCAAGGTAGTAATACTGAGCATCTCGATGGTGTTCCTATCCTCCAAGGGGTGGTCCAAAATACCAGAGGTATCAATAATTTGATACCTCAAGTACTTATAATCAGTATGCCTGACAAACAGAGACTTAGTAGTAAAAGCATAAGGTTGCACATCCACATCCACCCTAGTAATCTTATTAATAAAAGAACTCTTTCCAACATTAGGGTACCCACATATCAAAATAGGCCTAGTATTGGGGTCAATAGATGACAACCTTGCCATATGTTGCCTCACCTATTCGAGGTCATGTCTTTATATTGTGACTGTCCTATGGAATAGGGAACACACCAATGAATATAAATGTTTGATTCCACATGATCTTGAATAGGTTGTGACATAGAAATATTGCCTTATATTATATTTATACATTTCTACATTCATTTCATTACTTTTTTTATTATTACAGTCAAGGAATTGATTGTTATTGAGGAGAGTGACTGGCATTTGTAGCACAGTCAACAAGTTAAACATACATCGATAAACATACAAGCATAACTATAAGGCATGGGAAATTTACAAAGCATAAGACATCCACATAAAAATAAATTAGTATACATCAATCCACCAAAAACATGAATTGCATACCTAAAACATAAAAAATATATATTCATAGGGCATGAAGCCAAATATATATGTCCAATAATGTCATACATTGAATATATTCAATATAGTTAAACTAGCTTCCTCAAAGCCAAATGGATGTACAACGTATCACTTATACAATATAGAAAAAATATGTCCACTAATGCCATATAGACATACAATCCATATCCCTAATCTAGTCCTTTCCCGCTAGGGGAAGAAAAAAAATCCTGAGCTGTCTTCGATCATCGCGTCGATGGAGATGTAGTGGATGTTGTAGTCTTCTGAGTGCACTCACTTGTCCTCCTATCTAGACTCTTCTATAGCTCGAGCTGATAAAAAAAAATTTAAGCATCAATAACTAATATACATCAAAATTGAATTATACAATGACATAAAATTGAATATTCACTTACCGCTAGCAAATAGTCACTATGTTCATCCACTGAAAGCACATGCTAGTGAGCTGGAGTAATAAGTCCCTACAAAAATGATCAAAATAATAATTAAAATACATATATGAATATCATTATTAAATTCAATACAGACTATTAAAATAACAATTAAAATGAATATCTTTACATTGTTTTGTACTCTGGTTTCGGGTCCATGTAAAACCTACTTTTACCTTAATCAAAAATAATTAAAATTAAGTGATCTCTTTCATACCTCATTTAGTACTTCAGAACTAGCTACTGTTGCAGCTACTCCACAATCCAAAGTATCACGAACAGAAGGAGTCTCTAATGTCAATAACTAAAAAATAAAACAAAAAAAGTATTATGCAATTATCAAGATTACATATTGTTTTTACAACCCTACTAATGAGTAAATGATACCTCCGTGAAGGTTCCACCATGTCCTTCGGTGTGCAGTGTCGATGTTGAAGCTCCAACATTCAACTAGTGCACATGTACATGGAAAATTATTAGATAACCATTCATATAAGAACGTACTACTGACATGTTAATTATAATGCATTATTACATATATACATGTGGACTGAATGGTGATGTCACAAAGCCAGGTGAAAGAATGTGATCATCACGCCTATGGATTTTGATCATAATTTGTCTAGTAATTTAGTTATTCATTCATTTATTAATTAAATATAATCAAGTAAATCAAATTAACATGAAAATAAAGATACCTCAAGGAAAGTGGTACGATACCCTTCGTTGTCTGTTGTGAACATCGATGGTCCACCAGTGAATGTCTAATGCACATGCACAATAAGTTATGATACAATTATTCATATAATTACATAATAATCAAATATATTAATTTAAAAAATTTATTCAATACATACTTGTGGAATTGACGATGATGTGTAGAAGGGGACATGAGGATCATTGCTACTACCACCACCACTGACACTCTTTCCCTAAATTTTCATCTTAATCAATAGATACTAAATTAATTAGTTATTCTTTTATAAATGAAATATGATCAAAGAAATTTAATGAACTTGGAAATATTTACCTGTGTGTCAATGCCAAATGTCATATTTAGAAAACTATCAGTCATCATTCCAGGATCCTCTTCCTCTCTCTCGGTAGTACCAAATGTGCACAAGCATCCACATGACTGACAAATATGCCCCCTCAAACATTGACCATGGTCACCCTCAACTAAAGGAGTGGCACACTGAATGAGAGTCTATGTCAGAGCACTAATCATGCCTAGTGTGTCCGCCTCTACATGTTCCTTCACAATGGAAGGAATAGTAACATGATCCACTTGTGGCTTGCCAATAGGAACCCTAGGTGTGTTAGGGTCACGATGTGCCCCCACTCTATCAAATGATGACCCCCCTCTTCTACCCTGAGAATCTAGATAGTCAAAATAATTTGGCACCTCCTTAAGTACAAACTCGCAATAGAGTTTCCTCAAGAAATATATAGGAACCTCATAATTGTTACAGGGAGGTGAATCAAAGACCATCCACCATCTCTCCCAAAAAAAAATTTTAATGTCTTCATTTAAGCACCAATGAATTGGGAACCTCCTTGTTGTAGTTCTAAGAGTATCTGTGTCCCTTGGTTTTTTAAATAGCTTGCAAATGTCATCTTTTGTGATTTTTTTCTTTTTTATGTCTGCATAAGATAATTTATTTGCATAATATTATTTTTGTTCTCTTTTATCCTACCATAAATTAATTTGCCCACTAATCGAGCTTACGTGGGTCAAGATTGCTTCCAATGATTTCACATGTCTTTCCCTTCCGGGATTTGTACCACTAGAATCTTTTAACCTCGTAATTAAAGATTCTAATTCTTTTTTCCCTCTTTCAATTTGGTTCATCAAATTTTCTTGTGTTCCAGGAGGAGGTTTCTCGATTGGTGGAGGCAATTGAGGTTCATTTTCTTTGTTAATTTCTTCATTCATTTCTTCATGAGGAGACGGAGGGTTTGGTGGAGGGTTTGGTAAAGGGAGATTATTTCTTCCTAACAATTAAAAAAACTAGATTTTAAAATCTTAATTACACATAAATTTTAACAAAAACAAATTGCTACAAAACTAAAATTTTAAAACAAATAAGAGGCATGGGTTGTAAAAAGACTTACCTCTTATTCTGAATCAAACTTGACGACGTTGTGGAGCCATTTGATGGATGAATGAATGAAAACTATGGCTTCAACAAGTCCAAACAAGACTGCATACATGCTTGGAAAGGCTCCTTTTTCTGTAAACATGGGTTTGTGGAAAGCAAAATGAGCTTTCCAACCCGCAACAAATGCTAAATATGGTTTTTTCAAAGTGCATGCGCGCTATAGGGCACACACACTTTGAAAAATACTAAAAAGTGTTTTTCAAAGCGCATGTGCCCTATAGGGTGCACACGATATGCTTTAGGTTGCCCAAGCCTAAGGCTTGGACAACCCAAGCCATAGGGTGTGCACCCTATAGGATGCATTCCCTTTAGTGTGTACACACTATGCTTGATGGGGGACCAAAAAGAAAAGTGGCACCTTTTTGGTCCCCCCATCTTTGTGCATATACCCCTAGCTAAGATTGAAATGTTGATTGATTCAATATCATAATATTTCAAGCATGTTGATTTATGCCTAACCATGATATTGGGGTCGGTGGAGGATGAGAGAGTTTTCAGTGCTTTAGGATTCCTAAAGTCAAAGCTAAGAAATAAATTAGATAAGAATCTAGAAAATTTCTTGAGGCTCTATACATCTAGGTATGAAGTCAATACTTTTCCTTACGAAAGGGCACTGAAATTGTAAAGGAAGAAATGTCAGAGAAGAGGGTTGGGAAACATTTCAAACCAAAGTGGGAGTGCTAGAGACAATGATGTCATTGACTCGTGTACTGATACTAGTACTAGTAGCGGTGAACATCAGTTAAGCGGAGGCCGTATGTAGAGTGAAGAAAACATATTGAAGAACCAAGGAAGCTATGAAGTTGATGGTGATGAATTCAAGGATCCCACTAATGATATGATGTGGCAGCTTGAACCATTGTAAAAGTAGTAGGTCCTAGGTATTTATTAAACCTTTTCCTGAAGTCTACTATCAGTTTCTATATCTCATCATCAATCATGCATAATAGCATATTATAATGTCAAAAACATGAATGTGGTTGATAATTTCATTAAGATTCAATTCCACAATTAATAATGGTTTTCATTTGCATTATTCATCTCATATGGTATAATTCTTGTAGATTTCTCATTATTTTTTTTGACAACATAGCAATTCATACATTACAATTCTTAGAAATACTGATTCTCATTAATTTAATTACAAATATGATACAATGTAACAAATCATTAATTAATATTAGTAAGAACACGACTCTATGATTCTGTTTACAAAAGGCAATGACTCAATACCCATTGGCAATTTGGCACATTGCCCAATTTCAATTTCATTACCCTAAGCCAATGACCCTGAATTCCCTTTTATAGAAACAAGGGACCAACAACAGCTTCAGGTCAATTTGCCTAATGTGAAGTCTCAAAATCTAAATCAGTAAGACGACTACAAGTCTACAACATCTCTACAACTGTACATTTCTGCATTTGACAGACTGGTTTAGTAAATTAGCATTGGCAATAGCATTTGCAACACTGATCCTATTCAAAAAACAAAGTTCAAACTTGTTACTTTAAACTCAATTCTAGTATTTAGGATAATATCAAAGATATATACTAAAGATATAGAAATGATTGAAACTGAAAGTACTTTCACATACTATGATTGATGAGATCAAGATGATTCTGTCAGTTTCTTTAGTATGCTCCATTCTTTGACGGTTAGAAGGGAAAAATTTGTGATGTTATAGTAAATGACCTGCAACCTCGTCAGCGATCCATACTTGGAAGAGTGAGTTGAAATCAATGTTCCTTCCAATACTACATTCAAATTTATCGATGTTTTGATGCAATTTGCAATGCCTTCATGAGTTTTGTCCTAAGGAAGCTTGCCTAAATTAGACGTCATTGTGTCCTCCAACTTTTTTTTGTAATCTTCTCTTCCAATGAAATTCATTGATGAGTAATCAATACTAGGACTCAACAAACCAAGAGTTATCAATTTGGTTGTTTTACTATTCATCTTGGTGAGCTTTGGCCCGAATAAGGAAAGAGTTTTGTCTGCTTCTGTTAGTTTTTGACATTTTTGAAAGATAGAGTTCGCCTTTATTGTTGCACCAACATGGTCCTAAATTCCCTTGCTTTCCAAATGCCTGTCACTGGTTGTGTTGATTTCTTGCAAAATCTGCTTTGCAATTTTCTGTCTCTAATAAAAAAAATTGTTCTTCTCAATGTGCTCTTTCAGCTTCCCAAAAACATCTATAAGACTTTCACTCAGTTCAAACCAATCACACAACCTATCAACAAACACCTTTATTTTCCCCTAGAAGAATTGTTTTATTTGCTTGATTGTATTATTTACATGGTCATTCAAGTTGTCTTCATAATTTTTAATTGTATTATTTTCCTTCTTTATGTCTTCTCTCATTTCTGAGAACTAGTGTTCACTATGTTGTTTTATTTTCTCTACTTTGTCTTCCCACTAGTTTTCTTTCTCTTCCCATTGTTTTATTTTTACCCTCTCATTCTCCAATTCTTTCTTTAAGTTATTGTTTGTTTGTCCCTCATTCTCCATGCTTTTGTATATACTTAATGAAGAGGCTTTTTCATCCTCAAGTTTTTTTTCGCTTTGTTCCAATTTTTCCCTTAGAGTTTTTAGTTCTACGTCCATATGTTCTTGCTATCCAATTGCTTCTTTAAAGGATGAATTTTTTATCCTTCTCTCTAATTATTTGCACCTGGTTTCTTCTACTTTCTCCTTTGCCTTTTCATTTTCCAGGTCTACCTTTAACTTATCTATTGTACCCTGAAGCTTTACTTTCTCTCTCTCCAACTTCATCACTGAACTGTACACCACTTGGTCATTTTTGACACATTTATCTTGTCCACATTTTTAATTTTGGATAAATCCATTTGGAGGGTGCTAACTTGAAATTGAGATGGATCTAACTGACTCTCTAGTGGATTTTTATCTCTAGCTGGGGGCATAACAACCATGAATTTCATCATATCTTTCTTTGGGTCATATGTGGGAAATAACCTGTTGGATGCAGGTTCTACATCACAAGCTACAACAACTACTTCCATCTTCAATGTCTTACTATTTTCTCTATTCCTATTTTTTGATTGTTCATAGTTAGTTACAAAATCATTGTAATGAAAATCAAGGTTTTTTGACACAATTGAATGTTTGAATGGTGAAATAGAACTTTCATTGATGTACAAGCTTCCACCTATGTTGCATGTGGTTCTCCTAATTCCACCATGAGGATTACCAACACCCTGACCCATTACAAGTGGAGTTTTTGGACTGTTCTAAGGGTTTTGTCCTAAAGGTTGGGCAATTGTTGGACTCACAGTCACCATTGACATTATTGTACTACTACTTGTCATAACCTTTTTGTTCTTTACAATGCCTTGATCTCTGGGACCCATTGATTTCATGTCTAGCTGTAATGTCCTTTTTGGGCCACTAGTTGTAGTTGTACCCATGATATCCACAACTGTGGGAGTGGCAATTGATTCAGATTGAATCTGAGTGCTTGGAACAGGTGGAACTGGATTTGAAAGTGGAACAAATGAAATTAAGTGAGTAGTATTTTTTGTTTATGAATATGATGATTGAACTCCAAGCCCAAGGCCTGGTTTCTCACCATATTTTGATCGAGTTAGTGGGTTAGGTGAAAACCAAGGCCCTTGTCCATTGGGACCCAGACCACCAAAACCTGGGTAGCCCATTTTTTCTACAATGTTTTCCCCTTTGGTATATTGATCTTTTGTGGACACATCAACTCCTCTACTAATTGAATATACTTTATTGGATGTGGGATTCACAGAATCCTGCTCATACTCATTAGCTGGAGTATCATCATCACCATGATATGCTTCATCTGGATGCTCCTTATTCCATAATTTGCTAAACATGTTATCCTCTTCCACCTCATATAGATCTGTAGAGGTATTTGGCTCACCGAGATTCTTCCTCATTTCCCAAAAATAATAAATATTGGTTCGAGTCCAATTATCATCCATACAGTCATCCATTAGGTCTTTTGGAATAGATTTTGTAGATGATTGAGCAGCTTTCTGGTAGAAATTGTACAATGTCATGGCCTGCACTTTTCCTTTTTGTTTGTGCAATGTCATAATTTGTGATGACAATTCCTGTATTGAAATATTATTTTCAGCAGCATATTTCTCCATCTCTTTTTTGACCTCATCCTAGGACTCCATGTTTTTAAATTTTTCTATCAATAGCATACTTTCATGTTGACATTTTCTTGCAGAGTTCCCATTCTCTCTAAGCTTTGTTCCAATTATGTTGAGTGGATCATACTACCAGTGACTATCAACATCAAAGCAAAAAATTAAAAAAAAGGCTTGTGCTACTTTGAATCCTCTTCTCTCAAATGTGAACCCTCCAAATGAGAAAGAAAAGGAAGAAAATATCATTTTCTTTTGCTGACCATGAAAGAGTGCATATGTGCTCTCCATCTATCGTACATATTCTAATGCAAATACCCTCTTTGTTACATGTATTGGAAGTTTGTATGGTTCTGCCACTGAACCGTAAAACCTTAACACAGTGTACTCTTCCATTAAGTACCAGTCAGCCAATTGTATTTGACTTCTGAGTTGAATGCAATCTCTACAAGTAATAGGCAATCTAGGCATTAGAGTGCCTATAATTTTATGGTACATTGGTGCCAAAAATAAGTCTACAAAATTATTGTAGTTTCTTCTCTTATCAATCATCCTTATCTGAGGTGTCCACTCATATATTGGATTTTGGCCTTGACTACAAAGCTTGTTTGTCTGAAATATTGCACAATGCTCTACTAAGAGAAGATAACACAAGTAGGTTGTGAATCTAAATGTCTTCTGTGAACCTCTTCTAATCATTAGTAATTGTTCTTGCATGCAACAAACACTATGCTCAATAAAATAATATTTTACTAGTTCTTTTTCAATATGAATATGAAAAAGCATTTCAAGGATGTTGGCACCCACTTGTTTATTACTATCCAATCCCAAAAAAAATTCTAGAAAGGAAATACTGTCCTGTGCCCATGGCACAAAAATATCATAATCATAAGGAGGCTTATGATCTAGACTCAGACTAGAACCGCTTGTTATTCCTCTAATATAAGAATCTCTCTATGTTGCATCTAATTTATCATAATCCTCTACTAGCTTTCCCAGGTCACATTTGAGTTTTGTTGTTCAAACCCTAGGTTCAACAAACTAGCAAATTCACTCTCGGTTATGGACAAAATTTCCTCCTGAGTATTTTTATTCACAATTACTTTTCTATTTTCATCATAATTTTCGGCGCAGACCATGACAATTTCTGGGCAAGGGAATACTTGAGGTAACGCCATGCATGTCGACCCAGCAACCCACCCTATAATTTTATTTGTCTTTGCATTTATCATGGGGTTAAATGAATAAAATTTTAAACCCTTATTTGGATCATTCCACTTGTTTTCATGTGCAAATCTAATTTCCATTATTTCCTTATTTCCACGAATAATAGGATCATAAATATCATGGAATAAATCAATGAAACCTGGTGTTTTAAGTAGATTGTGGAATTCTATTATCTGACTTGGCCTTTTACTCATAGTCTTATTCTTGATATTTGTTTTTCCCATTGTGGTAAGTTGGTAATAGGTATCACTATTTACTCATAGGAAAATTCAAATATTTATACACAGCTACAAGCCTACAATTTACAGAGGTGATTCAAAATTAAACCCTAACAGGCTAATTTTTTTTATATAATATAAATAGTAAAGTTGTAAATCAAGAGATTTGAAAAACTTAAAATGTGGGACGTAGGTGTTCAAGATTTAAGTAGTTACCCGTTACCCTTAGTTTCAATTTTTACAGACTATGACTGGGAAGAGAGCTGAGACACTTTGTTTCTTTCCTCGAACCTCAATCCTCAACCTAGAAATTTAGAATCCGTAACCCCTTTCTAAATCTGCAGACTACTTATACTTATAAATGAAAAATTAGATTGGAAACTTAAAGCGAAAAAATTATACAATCTACAGTAGGCACACTTGTCACTGACTGTGTGAGTGGACATGCGTCATGAATTTGGAATGGGTTTGCAAAAATGGGTTTTCTTTTCCCTTTCGGCCCAAAATATAGCTTCGATCATTGATTTATAATTATCCAACTGTCATAATGTCATGTTAGTCACTATTTGGTGTGGTGGCCCCATGGGTCCCATTAATTCACCTAGTCACCTTACGAGTCAAACGTGTCATGTCATCATCAAATGACATTGCTGGTAAACCATGCGAGACTACGAGTGGAAGGTGTTTAATGACACATGTCTATTGGAAAGTTGACTATACTGATATATATGAATATGATTTAGTGTTGTCATTATGGAAAAAAATTCATATGATACTATGGAGTCAACACAAACAGCTATAACATCATAAGTTGGTTAAGTATGAAAGATTGGACAGTTAGCAGAGCACCAGGTGAACAGATCTTTAGTGCACATGCGTATGACCAAGATATGGCATGCTCCCTTAAATATAATCTTGTTAATATGTAATCATGATAATTCTAAGAGCGCATGATCAGATGAGTCAGTATGATGAAGATATAGATAGTTGAAGAGTCACACACAGTGAGTGGTAGAATAGAACAAAGTATGGAGCTGACTATTTATATTTTGATTAGCGCTTGTAATATTGTTTTGTAAAGGCTATGCACCTATTGTATTTAGGTCATAGACATGTTAATATGATTATATGTAAACACGCTTGAGCCAATTCAATTGGAAGCGTTGTATGTAATTGGTTATAGGCCAACTCGATGATTAGTTTTGTATGCGCATATAAATAAGACATGCACCCTTGCAATTAGGTATGAGATATGAAATATAGTTAATAGGATTAGAGAAAAAGTATGCAAAGAGAAGATAGAATGATATAGAGTTTTAAAAGATGTTAAAGCATCAGCACACCAAAGGAACTAATCAGAGAAGCAGTGTCACAGCACCAATTCACCTTGTAGATATAGTGTGTATCTGAGATCCAGAAGGTTGCAGCCTTCACCACTTGAGAAGTGAGCTCTAGGACAGTGTGTCCCCACCCCTAATAGGGTTATTATAAAAGAATCCTAATAGGGTTCAACTTTTGACTAGGTCACTGTACTAAAAGCATTGTAAAGATCAACTCCTAACAGGGTTGCAAGATCTTCTAACAAGGATCATAAAACACTAGTATAGTTATTAGTGGGTGTCAATTCCCACCAAATATTTTACCTATTTGGGTTTCCCCATAATCATATTATGTGTCATGTTTTATGGTTGTTTATCTTACTTGCATTGATATTTAGTTCAGTACTTAAGCTATAAAGTTAAGATTCAAAAGTTCAAAAAAAGTAATATTATATAGAACACTAATTCACCCCCCCCTCAGTGTTCCCATTCCTAACAATTGGTATTAGAGCCTTGGTCCTCTGAAGACAATTTTAACCACTTGAGGAGATCATGGGTTCAGAAGAAATGAAACATCTGAAGAGTAATCTTGAAGCAGCTCTTGAAGACCTTGATAGATCTGAGAAAGAAATTGAAGAACTTAAAGACAAGGTTAGTGGTTCTCAAGTAATCATCAAGAAATTAAGAAAGGACTTGAAAGATTTTTCTACAAGTGACTTAGGGATAATGACCAAAAATTTGAATGAAGAAAACACATCTCTGAAGGATTAGATTGAAGAATTAGATGAAAAGCTACTTAATAATCAAGAAGTCTATGAAGAACAGATCAAAGAAAATAAGCAGTTGGATGAAGAACTAAGGCAAGAAAACATGAAAATCTTGGAGTTGGAAAACATCAAGAGCAGATGGAATCTAAATTGACTGAGGCAAAGAATCATATTAACAAGTTGCACACAAGCAAGGATCTTATAGAGTCACAATTGTATGCACAGAAGGTTAAAGGAGACACCAACAAGTATTGGATTCAATGAAGCACAAAACCATATCAATGACATGCGAGCAAGAAAGAAAGCATTAGAAGAATCTTCAGAAGCTAAGAAAGCAGGAAATCATATAGTAGCTAAAGTTGAACCATCTAAGGATGAGCGCAAGCTAGTAAACAAGACTTGTTATGCCTATAACAAGCATGGTCACATAGTAAGAAATTGTAAAGAGGTAAGACCTTTCAATGGTTACTTTTATTCATGCAATAAGTTTGGTCATAGAGCTATGAATTGTAGATCAAATCAAAGAAATCAGAATCAACAAAATTAGAGAAGTCTTCCATAGCAGAATGTAAGAAACTCTTAGAAAATTACATGTCAGATATGCAATTATGATGGTCACATAGCCAGACAGTGCAGTATGGTAACTCACATGAATGTGCCAAGGAATCTTAGGCCTCCAGTCATTTGTCACTCATGCAACAAGGTTAGACACATCTCTAGGTTCTGCAAATCAAGAGCGCAAAGAGAAGAAAGCCCTAAAAAGTCAAAAGGATCAATTTTGGAAGAAGCGGGAGAAGTCAAATTTGTGCAAGCTACAGAAGATGCGAGCTTGATTTGGAAGGAAGAAAAGAAGGACAATGTTGATGAAATAATTGAGGATGCATCCGCAATCGACACACCTCCTATTTATGGTTAAATGACCCTCATGGCTATAGGGGGAGTTATATTAGCTCTAGACCCCTGCATGGATGGTATACTCATCCTCAGAGTATGCACCTTTGGATATAACTATTTGAAGTCTATTTGATGCAGTATGCAAGAGCGCACTACCTGATTGTTAGCAGAAACAAAGAATGAATTGTACAGTTGCATTCCATGTTTATGTGACAAGCATTAATGGTGGAAAAGTTACTTTATAGCTAGCAGAGATTCATTATTCACACATTTCATTCTAAGTTGAGCATTTGGAGAGCACAGAAGATCAAGCAGTGGAGTTAAGAAGTGTTGCAGTTGAATTTATTAGTGAAAAAGAAAGATTGATTATTGGAAGCCCTAGTTCAGACGTGACGATCTAGAAACCCTTGGAAACCTCTGTAAAGTGATAATTTAAGTCATGGCTACACCAGTTGTATTTGATGTTGCTAAAAGAAAAAGATATGTGTTTAAGAGGCATCTCTTTAAGTCCACCCTAGATGACCTAGAAGGAGCCTTTTCTAGAACCCCAATGGGCATTATGCACATAGAAGACATACGCGCATACATCTAATGCAAAAAGGAACCAATAGGACTAGATAGAATTAGGGTGCACATGGAAACCAAGATGAATCCAAACAAGACATTCATTAATGAGTTCGTGTAGTTGGAAGGAAACCCCATTATAGAGTATGCTACAACATATGAGTTTTATAAATTGGAATGGATTAAAATCCTATTGAGTAGGATACATGATGACCTATTCTAGATAGGTGAAGTCCCTATAAAAATAACCACTGATCTCATTCATGATATGATAGGACTCTCAAAGTTAGGCACCATTCTTCCTGTTGGAAAAGATGTTAGGAAACTGGTAGAATAGGCCTGTAAATCCCGCAGTGATAGGCATGACATGACCATAGAGCCGATTGAGGAAAAATACATCAAGTTAATGTCTATGATACTTGGGTACAGATTTCAACATACAAACAGATAAAAATAGTGTGTCCGTAGCCACTATTCTAGTAGCCATCAGCTTGGTAAGAGAAGATGGAGAATTCAATTTGTGTGAAATATTACGCACACAATTGATACATAACATAAGGGCAATCAAGCATGATAAGAGTAAGATTTTCAGATTTGGATCTCTAATTATAATCTATATGTACTTCTATATAGTTGGAAAAGTATTAGACCTTTATCTAGATAAGACTATTCCCACAATGCCTTAGATTTCTTTCAAGGCATCATCAGAGAGCACGCTTAAAGACTTCATGGAATTAGAACTAAAAACATTTAGGATAAGGATGTAGATGAGGTATAGGATACTTGAAAGCATAGTTGAAAAGTATAAGGACAGTATTTGTTTTATGATGGAAACAGACATTACTTGTATGGAGGTTGTTGAGCCTAGAACTAAGTGGATTCATCCACTTGGCTATGAAGTGGAGAAGAAAGTTTTGGAAGCCTATGCACAAGTCCTACAGATAGCACCCAAAGATCCCAATTAGCCTAGATGGGGAACATATGAGGAAAAGACTAGACAAGTAGACGCAGTCCTAAATAGTGTTGCAACCAAAAGGAAAGCCACCAAAATCACCTCTGAGATTTTGAATATCCATGGTGTGACCCAAGAAGACCTAGATAAATCTAGAGAAGAAATGATAGCTATACAAATTGAGAGCTCATCCACTGAGGAAGCCAAGAAATAAAAGACTAATGATCCTAAGATGAAGAAAATAAAAAATTGAGAAAACTAATGATCCAAAAGAAAAGGAGAAGAAGACAGATGATATCACTCATGCACCCACTCCTAGTGATTCCACTCCACCTCTAGAGCCCAGTAAGATTTCAAGAAGGAAAAAGAAACCAATCACAAACCACCCATCAATAAGATCAACAAGAAGCAGAGATAAAAACACTCAGCCACCTCTTGAGGTAGGATTCCTACCAAGTTTGCAAGTGTTGAGATCTAGAGTGATAGATGAAGGTAGACTTGATCAAATATCAAAGTTTTATGATAGATATCATGAGATTGACAAGTCTGAGATCCATGATATGTTGACCAAACATATGATAAAATTCAAGAAGACTATGCTAGAACTAAAGACAATGATTCCAGATAAAGTTTGGGAAATTATGGATACTTTGAAAAGACAAGCTACTGAAGAAGACATCAGAATAAGAGAAAAAACATTGGATGACAACCTTCTATTATGTTCAATTGATCAAAAAACACTACTTCTAGGTTTGGTAAAGCCACACCTCAAAACTAAGATGAGAACCCTTCACATTATGAATAAGGATTATGAGTTGATTACAAAGGAAACCAAAAAATCCTTTGAGAAGGTGTTCCTAGAATAACGCATGCAACCAACATCTGTGCCCATCACTTAAGCACCTGTTGAGAAAGCTAAAGTAGCTAAGGTCATGAATGCACCTATGATAGGTCCACAGGACTCAGCGCCCACAGTTACAACACCCACAGAGGTAATGGGAGTTGTGTCCATGACTGAAGTCAAGAAAGACATAATAATGATTGACAATGTGGAGATGTCCATGGTGGCCATAGATAAGGACTTCGATAAGTTCGAAGAGGCATTCATGAGCACTGAGGAAGCAGAAACTCTTTGTGGTGATAATTCACCAAAGCAACAAGAGGAAATATAGATAGAAGATATAACAGGAAAGGGAGATGTAGAGGAGAAGGAAGAAGAAAAAGAGGAAGAGGATATAGAAAAGATAGATGAACATGTGATTACAAAAACTAAGGTACTGGATATCAATAAAAGTTCACTCCTTACCCCAAAACCATCAGCATCATTGTTGTCAAGTCTGACTCCTGACACTACAAGCTTGGACTCTTGGGGAGAAGAAGACCTGATCAAGATCAGTGGTCTTGCTATGGAGAAGGCCAAGTAGAAACAAGTTATGAGAAATCCTTTATTTGTTGAGTCAATAAATATCTTGAACAGTCTACTACCAACATAGAAGAAGGTAACAAAAGTGCATTATGTGGATGATGTCAGTACCATACTGACAAGCTTCAAAACAAACTTTTCTAGCTTAGAAGAATCAACAACTAAGGTAGCAAAAGGGAAGTATCTCAAGAAGAGATTGAATGAGATAACTACAAATTTTGCACTTGACCTTAACTCTCTGAAGGTTGGTCAAGTTTCATTAAAAGAAATTATAGCAAAAGGAAGGAAAATCATAGCAGACTACATGAACCAAGACAAGCTAATTGCAGATCTTTACAAGAAAATCTAGGAAGCAGAAGCTAGGATAGATGCAGTGAGGAAATCAGTAGAAGATCCTTCCTCTGATGTAAATATGTGTAACAATGTGTACCAAGGAAGAGTGGACAAAATAGAGAAGGAATAAAAAGAAATGTCCAAGATAAGGGCAAGGAAAACACAACTAAGAAATGCTCTTGCACCCTCATTAGATGTATTGAATCAGAACATCAAGGAGATCGATGCCACTATGGTGACATATGATCAAGGTCCTAGTTCAGATTTGGAGAAGATGGAAATTTTGAAATATGATTTGTGCACCCATCTCCAGAAAATAGACACATTGAAGAAGTTTTGGCAAAATGAGATTGCAAACCTTCAATCAGCATACTCGGATGTATTAACTATGTAAGTACTTGTGGATATATTTTTTGAGAACCTTTGTCATTAATTTCAAAGGGGGAGTATATAATATAGAAGAGAGAATATGGAGTTTTGTATATGATGTAAAGGGGAGTATAGTACATAATGAAAGAGGAGATATAAGTTAGAGTATGTATTAGAAATTTTTTTATAAAGATACAGTTAGTAACTTGGCCATATTCCTTTGTTTCCATTAATGACAAAGGGGGAGATAGTTGGAAAGTTGACTATACTAATATATATGACTATGATTTAGTGTTTTCATTATGGAAACAAAGTCATATGATACTATGGATTCAGCGCAAGCAGTTAGAACATTAGAATTTGGTTAAGTATGAAAGACTGGACAATTAGCAGAGCACTAGGTGAACAGAGCTTTAGTGCACGTGTGTATAACCAAGATATGGCATGTGCCCTTAAATATAAGCTTGTTAATATGTAATCATGCTAATTATAAGAACACATGATCAGATGAGTCAGTATGATGAAGATACATCCAGTTGAAGAGTCATAGACAGTGAGTGGTAGAACAAAACAGAGTATGGAGCCGACTGTTTGTATTTTGATTAGCGCTTATAATATTGTTTTGTAAAGGCTATTAGCCTATTTTATTTAGGTCATAGACATGTTAATATGATTATATGTAAACACGCTTGAGCCAATTCAATTGGAAGCGTTGTATGTAATTAGTAATAGGCCGACTTGATGATTAGTTTTGTATGCGCATATAAATAAGACATGCACCCTTGTAATTAGGTATGAGATATGAAAGATAGTTGATAGGAGTAGAGTAGAAGTATGTGAAGATAATATATAATGACATAGAGATTTACAAGAGGTTAAAGCATCAGCGCGCCAAAGGATTTGATCAGACAAGTAGTGTCACATCACCAGTTCACCTTGCAAATATAGTGTGTATCTAAGATCTAGAAGGTTGCAACCTTCACCACTTGAGCAGTGAGCTCTAGGATAGTGTGTCCCCACCCCTAACAGGGTTATTGTAAAAGACTCCTAACAAGGTCTGACCTTTGACCAGGTCATTGTACTAAAATCATTGTAAAGATCAACTCCTAACAGGGTTGCAAGATCTTCTAACAAGGATCATAAAAGACTAGTATAGTTCTTAGTGGGTGTCAATTCCAACCAAATTTTTTACCTATTTGGGTTTCCCTGTAATCATATTGTGTGTTATTTTTTATGGTTGTTTATCTTATTTGCATTGATATTCCGTTCAGTACTTAAGCTATAAAGTTAAGATTCAAAAGTTCAAAAAAAGTAATATTATATAGAAAATTGATTCACCTCCCCTCTCAGTGTTCCCATTACTAACATCGTCATGATTCCAGGATGAGTTTGAAAAGATGGGGTTTCTTTTCCCTTTCTACCTAAAATAAAACTTCGATCATTGATCTACAATCATCCAACGGTCACAATGTCATTTTTAGTCACTATCTGGTGTGGTGGCCCCATGGGTCCCATTAACTCACCTAGTCAGCTGACGGATGACTCACCTCATGAATCAAATGTGTCACGTCATCATCAAATGACATTTTTGGTAGACCGTGTGAGACTGTGAGTGAAACATGTTTAGTGACATGTGTCATGATTCTAGAACAGGTTTGAAAAGATGGGGTTGTTTTTCCCTTTCATCTTGAAGTCCATTGTACATCATCGATCTATGCTCATCCAATGGTAATTATTTGCAACAAACATTGTTAAATGTTATATTGTTATTTTTTCCTTTATAGATATTAATTAATAATGGATAATAATATTTAAAGTTATTTAATTTAATAGTAACAATTTTAGCCAATCAAATTCAAAATACACTATTTTTTTAATAATATTACATTCTAATAAATTTCAGAGGCTGGAGTTAAGGTTACTTAGGTTAGTGTTTAGAGATTACGAGAATTATGTGGTCGCTAACTCACTAGGTCTCCCAAACATGAGTTAAAGTAATATTTTTTATTGATTATATAGTATACTTAAAGTTAAAATGATATTTTTTATTGATTATAACTTTAAAGTTGATAATTATAATCACATATAGTTCTCATATCTTAAAATTAGAAAACCATAAATTCTTTCTCTAACCTTATTAATTCATTTGTCCTTCAAAATTTTGTAAATATTTCATATTAAATGTGCGAGTGTGTGAAATTGGAAAAAATGTCATGACAGGTAACATTACCCAAACTTAATGTCAGTGATAAGATATTTCTTTTATTAACTACAATTGTCTACATTGTACAACTGTGATACATTTTAAATATTCAAATTTAAAAATGAAACTACCATCAGCATCATTTGAACATTTCCTTATTTCTACTGAAACATACTTACAAGTTACATCATACATGTATAATACACAGATAAAGCAACTAATTAAAATATTGCAATCACAGTGACAAAGAAGTCTAAGAACCATTTTTTGTACCCATAAAACACAAATTGAAATGAACTTGCAAAATTTTCATTATTTTTTTTCATAAAATTATAATTGCATTATCCACTTCCAGTACAAAGAGAAACCTACTATAAACAAAAAACCCAAAAACATGGTATGTTTTTATTTTTAAAAAAACCACTAGTAGTCCACTACTGATTTTTCCCTCCGGCTCCATCTAAGTAGAATTCTGTAGAGAGGATTAACTGTGAGAATTCATCGAGCCACCCATATTGCCTCGCCTAAGCCTCCACTTCATCAAGAATAAACTACTTTTAGAGAAAATCCCTAGCTATCAGCGCCCATTTCCTATGGCGCTTCAACTTCCTATCATTCAGGCCCAATAGAAAAGGTTGCATGGCCACATTCTGGCCTGGGAGGAGAATCTTGGGTATTTCACCTACCCAAGGGATCCCCACTCCTATTTTTGCGAACATGACAACATGAACATTGTCCCCCAGGTATTCTTCTTTAAAAACCCTCCTCAGCAGCGTTAACATGTCCACCTTCTCTCCTCCGAGGTCAAAAAGAGATGCCAAAAAATGGGACGTAATGCCCATGTTGACCCGGTGCCTATCTTCATTGTGCAGAAACTCTCTGCCTAGCACCATTTTAACATCCTCTATTATGAAAGGCCCACCCTCCTTACAAATTGATTGTAAGGTTTCATCTAAAAAGTAACCCAGAAAGGCCTTTTAGGCCTCCTCAGATGTGCATCTAAGCCTAATTGGAGTGTCCTTCTAAAACTTCAGAAACCTTTAAAAAAAATTATTTGCAGAGTACAAACTAATGACCTACACAAACAAATTATCTAGCAAAGATGAATCGAGGAATAATAAAGCTAGATCATCTATAAATAGTCCTTGAATCCTTGATCATTACTTAGTAATAAATTATTTTGTCTTTAATGGTATTAAATCCATTGTCCTTAATATACCTCTAAATATTTCATGTAAATATTTCCCCTAAATGCATGCATGTGAGAAATAAAATTTCTATCCTTAATCTTTCATAGCTAGCAGTAAATCTTTCCCATAAATGCAAAAATGTCAAAAATTGGTTATATCATCTGTACGAATTTGGAAGTGGTGTGTGACAGTTAAAGGATATCACTTGTCACTGACAAGGCATTTATTTATTACCGAGTTAAGAGGTTACAAGTTGCACTATAGGACTGTGATTATCGATACCAACATGTGTACATTGTAGTCTGTAGACAAGTTGAAAACCCTAATTTGATACGTGTCAACATTCCGATGACTTCTTGGACAACTCTGTTTCCTTCAAGAAATTGGGGCTGAAATTAAACTTCAGCCATTGATCTTGGATCATCAGACGGTCTCAAATAATATATTTAACATTATAAAATAATGTATGTATGTTAGGTATGTTAGGTTAGGTTACATGTCCGTGTTATGCCGCATCTTCTGAACATCACTAATAAAATATTTTTTTTCCCATAATTAACGAACGATTAGCTTATAAAATAAATAAATTTTCAAACAGTACATAAAATTTGCCAATACAATTTTTTTTTCCCTTCAAAAGAATATCATTCGCCTCATATATTATAATTTTTTACTTCAAAAGAAAATTATTTGCGTCATATATTATAATTTTTTACTTCAAAAGAAAATTATTTGCCAGCAATTTATGAAATTTTCATTCGGAAAGGAAAAAATTGCTAATACAAACTATGAAAAAAAAATTCACCTGCATTAAAACAAATTCCCCCCTAAAATAATGTATGATTCGCCAAGATTTTACACTTTTTCCTAAAAGGGGGTTTCTTAAAGTTATCCCTAGAGGAGATGGGGAAGAAAATAGTGATGGTGGTGGGTTCTAGATTGGTGTGGACTTTGTGGAGGATTTGTTCATCTTTGCAAGCGACAATGGAGCTAGGACTTCTTGGCTTTACATTGCTCCTTCCACCTTGTGTAGTGACTCCACCATGGTAGTTACTTGGTTGCCCAAGGGTATTCATTTTTTCAATGTCAAAGGTATGATCTCAAGTTCATCCTCATGGTCTTAGAGCCTTGCATTTATCAAGGTTTGATCCTTAATGAGTTCATCCAAAATCATTCAACTTCAATAATAGATCAAATTAATTTTTTTATGGCAATGGAGCATGAAGGAAGTGGTGGGGTAAATTTGATATTGGTGAGGTGGGAAACAATTGTTTTCCTGATGGAGGATTGATGGTGGGGAATATGGATTTGGAGGAATCTGAGCCTCCTGAGTCAGTGCCAGTAGGATATTTCCATGCAGACAGCATGCAAGTGGGTCTAGAATCATGTCTGGATAAGGAGAAAGGGAATGGGGATGGAACAAGTGGGGAGAATAAAAAATAGTTGGAGCTTTTTAGCAACAAAATCAAAGGTAAGTCTATTTTAGCAGTTTCTCACTCTGTTAGCTTGGTATTGGGTGTTTTCTTTGTTGCTATCATGGATTCTTTGGTTGAGAAGATAATTTTTGTCATGGAGTGCTCTCTCATTGGGAAATTTGTGGGGCCTCACCCTAATATTGAGTCTATGAGAGCTTGGGTTGTACTGAAATGGAAAAATAAGGGCCAAATAGATATTCTTAACCATGGATAAAGGTTTTTTCACCTTTTCTTTCACGTGTGAGGAGGATCTTTGTGTTGTTTTGGCTGGGGGACCTTGGATTCTTAGAAGGTCTTCACTTTCTCCAAAAAAATGGGAGCTAGGTTTTTCCCCTGTAATCTAGGAGTGTGACTCTACTTCGGTGTAGGTTCATCTCCTTGGGCTACCTATGGAGTATTGGGATGATGAAATCTTTCAGAGTATTGCTTCTTGTTTTGGTGAATTAATCTCAGTCAATCCTATGACTGTGGCCAAAAAGAGGTTTCTATATGTTATATTGTGTGTTAACATTAAATAATTTATGTATCTCCCTTGAAAATTTGATATTAACTCTAAACTGGGAGTTTGGGCTCATGCCCTTGAGTTTGAGTCTTCGTTGTTTGCTTGCTTTCATTGCAAAAAGTTTTGTCCTTGGGAAAAAAACAATTCCTACAAAGAAAGTGTTGAATAAGTCTTCTAAGATGATGTGGAAGAAAAAATAAGCTCCAAAGGATTTTGTGGATAGGGGTTCCCTAGATTCACAAGGGTTGGGTTTGGTGGATCATCAAGACAAGGATGGGTTGAGGAAAATCTACCTTGGGAATAATTTCTTGGGGACAAATTGGATTTGGGCTTGAATGAACAAGAAGCTAAAGATCTTGATAAGACTATCCACGTTAGTGACGAGAGTATGCTAAATTTGGATGGTATATAAATATCATGGTTAACCTTGATGATAATTCAAGTAGAAATCAAGGAAGTTCTCAAGAGGAGGCATATCTTGAGAATCTTTTTCAACTACAAAATGGAGGAGAGGAGATAGTTACTGATAAGGGGTATATAAATATTTATTATTGTTGGTGTAATTAAATATTCCTAATTACACTTAACTTAATCTTACTTAGGATAATGCATTGCATAGTAGTTTTTCATTGAGACACCTAGGAGTTTGCACCTCAATTAAGCACATGGTGTAGGAGAATTTCCACATTAGGTGTGAGATCCACCTTTAGTGCACATATCACATTATCATCCTCATCCTATGGCACATACTTTATTGCATAATGGAGGATGATCGACATTTGGTGGACATGTGATTACACCTTGCATAGGTGATAACTTATCAGCTCCTTATCATTCTCTCTTATCACCTTTCCTATATAAGGAGGCCCATTATGTATATTTTAAATCAATTCAATCATCAATCATCAATCATTAATACAAGTCTATTCTTGTGCATATCATCTCTCTTGCATTTGCACTTTTCTTTAACCTCTAGATCCTTGGTTCAATATTTTCTATTTACAAATTCTTACATAGTATCAGAGCCATTGGATCATTTTGATTAGCCCATTTGGAGAGATATTGGTGCAACCATTGGAGGTCTATATCTCAGATCTAAAGACCAACATGTTATGGAAGCGTTTTGAGTAAGATCTAACCTCACCATTACGTACGGGAGGCTGTTTCAGTTAAAATTGACTATAAACTTGCCCGTATTCGATGAAATTCAAAATTGAGGCAATTTTTTTTACAAATCGAGTTGTACTACCCAATCTGCATCTCTGCGGTACAATTTTTTTTAAAAAAATAAAAATTAATTCTGCTTCTTTTTCAAAATTATTTTTTCCTGTAAACTTTGGTTTTACGGTTGGTACGACCACTTATTTACTTTTCAGATAAGCCTGCTCTATGACATCATCAAATCATAGATCTTGACATCATCAAAACCCAACAGTTGACATCATCGAAGGACTGAGTAGTCAACTCCTAGCCCCCTTGATGGGATAAGCTAGGATAGACAAACTTGTCTATGCTCCTGATCCTCCACTAGGATCTCAGTGTCTCTCCACACCAAAATAGGTCTCTAGGCTTCCTTATCCTTCTAAGGACTTCCCCTAACCTGCCTAACCTTCCCACCAAGTTTCACACTCCCATTCTTACACCTTTTTGCTTTGCATTCTCTCAATTAGCCTCTCACATAGGCTAAAAAGGGTCTTTTTGACTCCTGGCCTCTTATTGAGCTTCAACAGAGGAAGTCAAGGCTTTAGATGTCTTTTTAGGACCAACTAAACCTTCTCCATGCATTCTTGAGGTTTTGGAAGCACCTGATCTAGGGATTCCTTTGGAAAATAGGGCTACTAGACTAGCCTAATTAGCCCTCCACCCGGATTTGTAGGAGCTTTTATGCAAAATCCTTAGGGATTCACCAACCTTGGTCTGAATGACATTTTCTTAGAATGATCCCCTCTAAAATATTTTTGGGGTCTCAAATACCCAAAAGGTCGTACAATGTACTTGCCCAAATGTGAGGGTTTCAAGGGTTTTGAGGTCTTTACAAGCTTCTGGTCTTTTTCAGAGCCTTCTACACCTTATCAAAACTTCTTCTTCTACATTCAGGGCCTTCTAACATCCCTTAGGACTTCCTCAAAAAGGAAAGCCTTGACTCCTTGCCAATCTCCTATTGTAGCTTCTAGAACGCTGCTGGAACCTAGTCGGGTATGGCTATAC
The DNA here is from genome assembly GCA_027943335.1 of Chamaecyparis obtusa. NCBI lineage: Eukaryota > Viridiplantae > Streptophyta > Pinopsida > Cupressales > Cupressaceae > Chamaecyparis > Chamaecyparis obtusa. Next base: position 1,186,427 of record BSBK01004338.1, read on the forward strand.
TCACCTAGGGCATCCACAAACTCAAGTTTTTCTGCATTCTCCAGGGCTCTGCTTCCAAGACAAACAAGGTTAGGGTCTGAGTTCTTAGACTCCACAGTCCCATGGCTTTTCCATGGTGGAATCAAGAGCTACAGGCCCTTTACCAGTAGTGCCACCAAAACAATAGTGGACTGTAAAACTGAAATAAAAACAAAACAAATAAACTATATACACACAAAATGTAAACTAATTATAGAGGCATGAATTATAACAACCACACAAATGATAAGACAATACTAGATATCAACAATAGCTACTAAACACAAAGCTTCAAGCCATCAAATCCCTGTCAAACACTATTTCAGTATATATTATTCTATGTGCCCATACACCTGCTAAACATACCAATTTCCCACCTCAGTATTAGGGTTATACATGCCTTATATAGTCTTTTTTTGAAGTGTGTGCATTAGTCTTAGGGCTTTTAGACACTTAGTTTGATTAATTCTTACAAAGAGGAAAATTTGTCTAGCAACTTTCAAAAGTTGTTAGCAACTTTTAGGCAACTTATTAGTTGCTTGAGTAGCTCTTGCTCACTCAAACAAAAGATCATTCTTGAAGCACAATTGTGCTCATACATCACCTAACATCAACCTAGAACCAATAACCACAAATTCAAACACTCCAAGTTGCATAAATTCCTTGGAACAATGTACTACACAAACTAGGAAAACTAGAGACTTCTAGGACTTGAACAATGCCTAGACGCACCCAAAATGGAGTCAATCCATATGATGACTCTTATTGCTACTTACATGCTTTTGACACTCCAAAATAAGAATTTTAGGGCCCTCATAGAGGTTCTCCTACACCATACTCCCCCTCAGCACAAGCTAAGGTACCTTGGGATCTAGAAGTGCTAGATCAATCCCAAACTTCTTGAACTGTCCTTCTTCAACCCAGGTGGCTTCAGATTTAGGTTGATCCTTCCATTTAATCAGGTGTTCCATGTAGATGTGATGTCTAGTTGCCTTCTTTAGTCTGGATTCAAGGATACTCTCTGCTTTAACCGGTTCTTTCTTGGGCATGGCATTTGGATCTATGTCTTGGAGTACCTTAGGTGTACCTATTTCTTGCCTATTAATATCACCTTTGAATTGAATTAGGTCTGCTACATTGAACACCAGTGAGATGGCCAAATCTAAAGGTAAATCCACCTTGTAAGCATTGTCTCCATATTTTTCTAACACCTTGCATGGACCTACTCTTCTCATTTGCAGCTTAGTAGGCATGCCTTTTTGCATTCTTGCCTTGTTAAGATGGACCATAACATAGTCCCCAATCTGAAATTGTACTTCTTTTCTTTTTTCATCCATTTTAGCTTTGAGTCTTTGAGTAGACTCCATCATGGTTTTCTTCACTTGCTCTTGAACCTCTTTGATAGTTTGAGTGAAATCTTCAGCTTGTCCACTCTTCAACTCCATGGAACCTAAATCCCTCAACTCACACACTCCTCTAGGGTGTCTTCCATAAACTATCTCAAAAGGACTTCTTCCTGTGGTCCTGTTCACACTATCATTATATGCATATTCAGCCTAAGATATAACAAGATCCCAAGTCTGCCCATACTCCTTTGTTAGACACCTTAGCAAGTTGCCAATCACCCTATTGATGACCTCAATTTGACCATTAGCTTGAGGATGGTATGTTGAACTGAAAGAGAGATTAGTTCCTAGCCTTTTCCATAAAGTTTTCCAAAAATGGCCCATGAACTTGCTATCCCTATTTGACACAATGCTCAAAGGAAGTCCATGAATTCTAACAATCTCTTTAAAGAAGAGATGTGCTACATAACTGGCATCATGAGTAGTTCTACATGGAATGAAATGACTCATCTTAGAGAACCTGTCAACAACAACATAGATGCTATCCATACCTGATTTGGTTTTAGGGAGTCCAACTACAAAGTCCATACTTACACACTCCCAAGGCCTATTTGGAATTGGTAGAGGTTGATAGAGTCCAGCATTGCCTGAACCTCCTTTAGCTCTTTGGCATACTCCACATTGCTCAACATACCTCTTAACATCCCTTGCTAGCTTAGGCCAAAAGTAGTATCTTTGTACTAACTCCAAAGTCTTGTTTATGCCAAAATGACCACTTAGGCTGCCATTATGCTTCTCTTGGATAAGATTTTCCCTCATGGATCCTGTAGGTACACAAAGTTGATTACCTTTAAACAACAACCCATTTTGAAGGGTGTAATCTACAAACTCACCATGAAAGTTGTTCTCAAACTCCTTGCACACCTTGTAGGCTTGTGAGAAGTCTTCATCCTCTTCATATAAGTCTTTGAAACCTATTATTCCAATGCTTTACAGCTGTACCTCTTGGATAGTCAATAACTTCCTACTCAAGGCATCTGCTACCTTGTTGAGCTGCCCTTTCTTATGCTTGATTATGAAGGTAAAGTTCTGGAGATATTCCATCCACTTTAAATGCCTATTACTGAGCTTCTCCTGAGTGTTTATGTAGCCTAAAGCCTAATTATCAGTAAAGACAACAAATTCTTTTGGCAAAAGATAATGCCTCCACTTTTTGAGAGATTGTACTAATGCATACAACTCTAAATCATAAGCTGAATACTTTTTCTTTGCTTCATTGATCTTCTCACTAAATAATGCTATAGGTCTCCCTTCCTAACTCAAAACACCCCCTACTGCTGTACCACTTGCATCACATTCAATGGTAAACAATTTATCAAAAGTAGGCAAGAGTAGGATAGGTTTAGTAGCTACCTCTTACTTCAATGTTTGGAATGCTTTTTTAGCTGCATCAGTCCATTTGAATTTAGTTTTCAGCCCTCCTTTGATAGTGTCTAATACTAGTGCACAAATCCCACTGAAGTTCCTGATGAACTTTCTATAAAATTGGGCTAGACCATGAAAAATTCTAACTTCTGTCCCTGTTTTTGGGGTAGACCAATTCAAGATTGCCTCTACCTTGCTTGGGTCCATTTTCAAAGTACCCTTGGACACTACAAAGCCCAAAGAAATCAGCTCTTTCTGCATGAACTCACACTTTTCCAGGTTGATGGCTAATTTCTCTTCATGTAGCTTCTTCATAACTAACCTTAAGTGTTCCAGGTGTTCTGCTTTTGTCTTGTTATAGATGAGTATATCATCTAGATACACCACCACAAATCTTCCTATGAAGTCCTTCAAGACCTCATTCATCAACCTCATGAAGGTGCTTGGGGCATTAGTAAGCCCAAATGGCATCACAAGCCATTCATATAAACCATCAGTGGTTTTAAAAGTGGTCTTCCACTCATCACCCTCCTTAATTCTAATTTGGTGATAACCACTCTTCAAATCCAGCTTTGTAAAGTACATAGCACCTCCTAAGAAATCCATTAAATCCTCTATTCTTGGAATGGGGAACCTATACTAGATAGTGATCCTGTTGATAGCCCTTGAATCTATGCAAAGTCTCCATTTTCCTCCTTTCTTGGATGCCAAAACTACTGGAACTACACATGGACTTATACTCTTTTTAATCAGCCCTTGATCCAACAACTCTTGCACTTGCCTTGCTACTTCTTTGTTCTGATTCAGGGTTAGCTTGTAGGCTGCTTTTTTAGGTAGAGAAGCACTGGGAACAAAGTCAATTTGATGACTTGTTGCTTTTTTTGGAGGTAAAGTGGCTGGGGTTCCATCACTTACTATGTCTCTGAATTCTTCTAACATTTGCTGCACTTCCAATGGTAAAGCTGCCTTCACCTCCTTTTCTTCTTCTTTTGGTTTCACCATAACAACATACCCTATGGTCTCCTCATCCTGTAGAGCATGTAAAAACTCTTTGCCAATGCTAAGTAACACACTAGGTGTCTTGGAAACTCCTTCTTCATTCTCTATCAATGACTGAATTTTAAAAGTCCTCCCATCCTTCTTGAAAGAAATGGAGTTATCTTCCCCATCATAAATCATCTTCCTGTCAAATTGCCAAGGTCTTCCCAATAGAAGATGGCATGCATCCATGGGTAAGACATCACAAAGAATTCTATCTTTATAGCCTCCAATAGAAAACTCTACCCATGTCTGCTCATTAACTAGCACACTCTATTCCTGGTTCAACCAAGTTACCTTGTAAGGGGTTAGCATGTGGAACCCTTGTGAGTTTCAGCTTCTTTGATGCTTCCTCTACTATGATGTTATCTATAGATCTTGAATCCACAATCACCTTGCAAACTTTGCCTTGTATCTTGCACTTGACTCTAAAAAGAGCCCTTCTTTGCTTTCATTCACCTTGATTAGGATGCCTTATAAGCACCCTCCTAAACATAAGATTCTCTCCCATTTTTTATTCCAATTTTCTGACCTCATTAGTGCATGAGCTATTGTTGTCCTCTTGGGTATAGGCTACCCTCTTATCATTATGTAAGGTTGCTAGTTTATCAGGGCACCTATAGGCAAGGTGTCCAAGCTATCCACACTGATAGCACTTCATTGTGGCAAAATAGGAGCTGCTCCTTCCTGTTCCTCTTCCTCTACTTCCTTGAGAACCTCTTCCTCTACCATAAGATCCTCTTGTACTGATTTCTAAACTTTGTTCCAAGAGTCTTCTCTCACCTTGGTTTCTTGATTCACCACCTCTACTAGAACCTCCTCTTTGACCCCCTCTAGAGTCTCTACCTCTTCCTCTATTCTTGGAATTAGGTTCTTGCTTTCTCCTTTGTTTGTCTTCAAGTTTTTGTGCCATATGCTGACAACCAAGTAAGGTAGTAGGAGTGAACAAACTCATCTCTTCTACTATGCTCCATTTCAAGCCACTGAGGTACCTTGCTACTTTAATGCTTTCATCTTCTTGGACTCTAGATCTCAAGCTCAATTTGTGGAACTCTTCAGTATAGGTAGCTACATCCATCTCCTTCTGTCTAAGTGTCAACATTTTCTTATGCTACTGTATTTCATAATTAGCTGGTAGGTATGCTTCCCTAACCTTGTTGACCATGGCTTTCCAATTAGAGATTGGATTCTTTCCCTCTTTCTCTCTTTCACCCTGCAAGTAGTTCCACTAGGTTAATGCTTGTTCCACCAGGTTAATGCTTGTCCTCTCAACTTGGATTTAGCCACTTTGACCTTCTGTGCCTCTGAGATCTCTTCACATTTGAAGTGATTCTCCATGCCTTCAATCCACTACATCACAAGCTCAGTATCCATCCTGCCAGTCAATAATGGGACACCTTCAAGTGCCTTGCCTGTGATAGCCTTTATAGCTTTGAGAAATTGCTCATCTTGTGTTGGAGGATCAGGTGTGGGTACATCATCATCAAGAGTCTTCTCTTTCCCCTTAGCATCCTGCTCCTCCATTTTCACATTCACCTTATCTTCTTTTTCTTGGACATCATCCAATAGTTGTTCCATTTGATACAACCTTTCTTGCAGGAGTCTATTAGCTTCCTCCTAATCTTCTACTTTCTTGGCAAGCTCTACATTGGTCACCATCTTCTATTTCTAAGATGATCCACTTGATTCTTCTAGTGATTGAAACATCCACCTTTCACTTCCCAAGCCTTAAGAGGCTCTGATACCAATCTGATGGGATAAGCTAGGATAGACAAACTTGTCTATGCTCCTGATCCTCCACTAGGATCTCAGTGTCTCTCCACACCATAATATGTCTCTAGGCTTCCTTATCCTTCTAAGGACTTCCTCTAACCTATCTAACCTTCCCACCAAGTTTCACACTCCCATTGTTACACCTTTTTGCTTTGCATTCTCTCAATTAGCCTCTCACATAGGCTAAAAAGGGTATTTTTGACTCCTGGCTTCTTACTGAGCTTCAACAGAGGAATTCAAGGCTTCAAATGTCTTTTTAGGACCAACTAAACCTTCTCCATGCATTCTTGAGGTTTTGGAAGCACCCAATCTAGGGGTTCCTTTGGAAAATAGGGCTACTAGACTAGCCCAATTAGCCCTCCACTCGGATTTGTAGGAGCTTTTATGCAAAATCCTTAGGGATTCACCAACCCTGGTCTAAATGAAATTTTCTTAAAATGATCCCCTCTAAAATATTTTTTGGGTCTCAGATACCCAAAAGGTCGTACAGTGTACTTGCCCAAATGTGAGGGTTTCAAGGGTTTTGAGGTCTTTACAAGCTTCTAGTCTTTTTCAGAGCCTTCTGCACCTTATCAAACCTTATTCTTTTGCATTTAGGGCCTTCTAACATCCCTTATGACTTCCTCAAAAAGGAAATCCTTGACTCCTTGCCAATCTCCTATTGTAGCTTCTAGAACGCTGCTAGAACCTAGCCGGGTATGGCTATACTCACCTAGGGCATCCACAAACTCAAGTTTGTCTACATTCTCCAGGGCTCTGCTTCCAAGGAAAACAAGGTTAGGGTCTGAGTTCTTAGACTCCACAGTCCCATGGCTTTTCCATGGTGGAATCAAGAGCTACAGGCCCTTTACCATTAGTGCCACCAAAACAACAATGGACTGTAAAACTGAAATAAAAACAAAACAAATAAACTATATACACACAAAATGTAAACTAATTATAGAGGCATGAATTAGAACAACCACACAAATGATAAGAAAACACTAGATATCAACAATAGCTACTAAACACAAAGCTTCAAGCCATCAAATCCCTGTCAAACATTGTTTCAGTATATATTATTCTTTGTGCCTGTACGCCTGTTGTTCATACCAATTTCCCACCTCGGTATTAGGGTTATATGGGCCTTATATAGTCTTTGTTTGAAGTGTGTGCATCAGTCTTATGGCTTTTAGCCACTTAGTTTGATTAATTCTTACAAAGAGGAAAAGTTGTCTAGCAACTTTCAAAAGTTTTTAGCAACTTTTAGGCAACTTATTAGTTGCTTGAGTAGCTCTTGCTCACTCACACAAAAGATCATTCTTGAATCACACTTGTGCTCATACATCACCTAACATCAACCTAGAACCAATAACCACAAATTCAAACACTCCAAGTTGCATACATTCCTTGGAACAGTGTACTACACAAACTAGGAAAACTAGAAACTTCTAGGACTTGAACAATGCCTAGACTCACCCAAAATGGAGTCAATCCATATGATGACTCTTATTGCTACTTACATGCTTTTGACACACCAAAATAAGAAGGTGAGGGCCCTAATAGAGGTGCTCCTGCACCACCCCTGACAAATAGTCAAGACCGAGCTTGAGCCCTCACCTCAAGTGAGCTCCCGACCGAGCTTTTTACTTTCATGTATGTCGACACATATACAAAAGGGGCATAGAAACCCCTCCCACTATCAATGTGGGATTAAATCCTAGGTCGCCGCCTAGAACCACCACTTGAGTAATACTTCATCGCACCACCTTTGAGTGGCGAATCTCATCTCCACCACCGCCACTCCTCCATAACCATGCGGTGACATGCGAACAACACAAGACCCTCCATGCAACATCTCTTGACAGTACTACATGGTGAAGAAACAAACCACTAGTGCAGCCACCTTGACTGCCATGAGGACCAACTGAGGTCAACATGTGGACCCTTGCAATAGTATAAGCACTCAATCAGCCCCTAAGCTGCCAAATCAGCCTAGCCATATCACATGAGTGACATCATCAGACACACCATCATATGTGTGTTAGGAATAGTCCCAAGAGATAACTAAGAGGGGGGGGAGGTGGGGGGGGTGAATCAGTTATCTACAAGTTTCAATTCTTTATCCAATTAAGTATACTTAAACATAAAGCATAAACACAATGAAAGAACACTTGAACACAACACCAATATTTTGGTTATGGGGAAACCCAAATAGGTAAAAACCCTGGAGGGACTTGATACCCACTAATATTCTGTACTAGTGTATAATGATCCTTGCTAGAAGATATTTTACCCTGTTAGGAGTAGCTTTACAATATATTAAGTACAATAGACCTAGTTAAGGGTCAGACCCTGTTAGGAGTCTTTTACAATTTTTCCTATTAGGGGAGAGGATGCACTATCCAAGAGCTCACTGCTCAAATGGGCGAAGGCTACAACCTTCTGAATAATAGATACACACTATATCTAGATCTTGGTGAACTACACTTTGACCTAATGTCTAGATCAATTCCAATGAATATCACAAGTAATTTACTTGGTCACATAGACCTTCTTCTGATGGTTTCACCACTTCACACACTCTGCTCTACTCTGCTCAATCAACCATGAACCACAGTCAAGCAATCACAAATGACTGCCTATAAATATCTTTCCTCCAAATGATATAATCAATTAGGCCTATTAGAACCACCTTGAAATCATATTAGATAAACCATAATAAACTCCAACAAACATTCTTTTGGCTCTACTATGGGCACAACACATTCTGGGACTTGTTCATATAATATAATTGTAGACGCACACTACACACTGTCGACTCTACCAAAACAACTGGAACTTTCTCTGTAAGCTGAATTAACTTATGTGCTCTTAACAAAACATCAATAACACTTCTCCAAGCTTAAATCCAAGGGCACATATCCTCAAGATAGGCGCAACTCAAGAACCAATAAAATCTCTTTCGGCTCTTCTGAATAAACACAGGAAACTACTACTTGCGAATAGTGACTACATAACTTCACTTGCGTTCATCATTAGACTATGTGTTCATAACTAAAAAATCACTAACATGTCTTCAAAATATATCCTAGGGCACATGCCCATAAGACAACTATACAGACAACCATACATAGAACACTACTTGTAACTCTGTCAAGAACACTGCTGACACAAGCTGCTATATAACTATCTGTACTTATAGTTAACCTCTGCACCCATGATATCATGTTGATATCATGTCCATGCATCATATACTGAAGGCTTACTACATAAGACTTATACATATGCTACTTTCCATATGTTTTCATCAATGACAAACATACAGTCAGTACTGGCCTACTGGCAAATCTCCAACAATCTCCCCCTTTGGCATTGATGGCAACATGTGGAATGAAAAACCACCATCAACCCAAATGAACATTTCTTTTATAACATTCTCCATTTCCTCTTCAAAACTTCCCCAAAGATGAATCCTCCATCTGCTACAATATTTTCTAATATTCTCCATTTCCTCAACTGTACTGCTGTCATAACTGAATGTTGATCCCCCTTAGTATATTACTCCTGTTTTTACTTTTGTTTTTCATGACTCTATATATACTCCCCCTTTGACATCAATGGAAAAGGGTGCCACTCATTTTAAGCACCGGTACTACTCCTGAGGTAGAGTAGTCAACCTTCCATCAGTCCCTGAGGACTGATGCCATTCCTACTTCCTTCTAAGCAGAATCAGGGAAGGGAATTACTCCCAACTTCCCCCTAAGATACTCAAAAGTATCCTTAGGAAAGGGCTTTGTGAATATATCTACCAACTATTCTTTAGTACTCACATAGTCCAACTTTACTTCTTTCTCTACCACTTTCTCTCTTAGGAAGTGATACTTGATCTCAATGTTTTTTGTCTTTGCATGCATCATAGGGTTTTTAGACATATTGATAGTGCTAGTGTTATCATAGTGAATAACAATAGGATAATCAATTTGAATTCCAAAATCTTTTATCATCTTCTTGATCAAAACAATTCTAGAACAATTCAAGGCTACTGCAACATACTCCGCTTCTGTTGTTGACTAAGAAATACAATTTTGTTTCTTGCTTGTCCAAGTGACAAGTCTATCACCAAGAAACACTACTCCACCTGATGTACTCTTTCTATCATCAACACATCCTACTCAATTTGCATCAATGTATACATGAAGCTCAACATTTTCTAAATTGGGATACCATAAACCATAGTCTATAGTGCCTTATAAGTATCTAAATATTCTCTTTACTGCCATGAGGTGACTTTTTTTAGGCTCTTCTGCAAATCTTCCAACTATGCCAACTGCATTTGAAATATCAGGTCTAGTATGTGTATGATAAATCAATTTACCAATCATTGACTTGTATAATGTTATATCAATTGTTGGTGAGTCATCTTCCTTTGTAAGCTTGCATCCAGTAATCATAGGGGTTCCTACTGGCTTGCAATCATCCATCTTGAATTTCTTTAGTATCTCTTTCACATACTTTGATTGACTAATAAAAATCCCTTTTTCTATCTGCTACACATTTAATCCCAAAAAGTACTTGATAGGACCAATCATACTCATCTCAAACTCATTACACGTTTCTTTGGCAAATTCAGCACAGAGTTTGTCATTACCTCCAAAGATAATGTCATCAACAAATATAGCTACAAGTAATAAACCTTTAGATGTCTCTCTAATGAATAGATTACAATCTGTTGCTCCTTTCTTGAATCCAATCTTTGTTAAGTATCCATCTAGTCTCTCATACCATGCTCTAGGGGCTTACTTAAGTCCATAGAGGGCCTTCTTCAATCTGCATACCATATCAGGTCTATTTGATAAGGTGAATCCTTCAGGCTGCTCAATGTATACTTCTTATTTTAAGTCTCCATTCAAGAATGCTGATTTGACATCCATCTGATAAACTTTGAATTTTTTAACTGTAGCATAAGCTAAACACAACTTAATAGCTTCTAATCTACTCAGAGGTGCAAATGTGTCTGAATAATCAATGCCTTCTCTTTGCGCATATCCCTTACATACTAATCTTTCTTTATTTCTTACTACTATACCATCTTCATTCATCTTGTTTCTAAATATCCACTTTGTTCCAATCACATTCTTATCACTAGGTCTTGGGACCAGTTCCCAAGTGTCATTCTTAATGATTTGATCAAGTTCTTCTTTCATAGCATCACGCCAATCTGAATCCTTAAAAGCTTCTTCAACACTTAAAGGTTCAATCTGAGATAGTAAACATACTGCATCATTGCTAGCTGAGTTCTTTGCTTGTGATCTTATCAAGACTTTTCCGCTCTGATCTCCAATGATGTCTTTCTTGGAATGATTTCTTGATGTAAACTTTGGAACTTTAGGTGATTCTGACTCATCAGCCTTAGGAGTACCTTCTTCACCTATCTCAGGGTCATTGAACAATACATCAATGTTGTCAAACATTTCCTCAATAACTATCTCACTAGTGGAGGCTCTAGGTTCTTCTTCAATCATGGGTGAGTAATCATGATATCATTCTTGAATCATAAACTTTTCATCAATCTTTACATGAGCACTTTCAATGATCTTTTTCAATCTTAAATTGAAACATCTATAAGCTTTACTTTTAGTAGAGTAACCAAGGAAAATACCTTCATCACTTCTTGCATCAAACTTGCCTATTGCTTCATCCCTCTTGATGTAGCACTTGCTTCCAAAGATTATGAATTATTTTACTATGGGAACATTACCAAACCATAGCTCATAATGTTTTTTGTCAGCGCCAAGCCTTAACTGAATTCTATTGATTGTATAGACTATTTTATTAACTGCATCTCTCCAATAGGTGTGTGCAACTTTTCCTTCTATCATAATGGTGCGTGCTGTATCAAGAATGATCCTATTCCTTCTCTCTACAATTCCATTCTGCTGAGGTGTTCTAGGTGCACTTAACTATCTCTTTATGCCATGTTCTTTGCAGTACTCATAGAATCTATCAAAGGTGAATTCTCCTCCTCTATCCAATCTCAAACATTTTATCTTTAATCCAGATTCATTCTCAACCTTAGCTTTGAATATTTTGAACTTCTCAAAAGCTTCTAACTTATCTTTTAAGAATGCAACCCACATCATCCTAGTATAATCATCAACAAACAAAATAAAATACCTTTCACCATAGTATGATCTTGTTTGAGTTGGTCCACATAGGTCTGTATGAATCAAATCCAACTTGTTCTCTGCTGAATTTTGCTTGCTCTTGAATGAATTTCTCACATGCTTCCCCATCACACATTCCCTGCATATAGTATCAATTGGCTTTGTTATGCTAGGTAGATCTCTTACTACTTTAAAATTGCTTATCTTTACTATGTTATCAAAATTGATATGACAGTCTTTTATGCCTCAACCAACTATCATCAACTTTAGCAACAAAATAACTTGCTTCTGAATTGAGTTGAAAAACATTACCTCTTGTCTTTGTGCCTGATGCAATCATAATACCATCTTTGTTTTTAATGATGCATTTGTCATCTTTGAACTCCAACTGATAGCCTTTACCAAGTAACTTTCCAACACTGAGAAGGTTATGTTTCAAACCATCAACATAAAGAACATCATTAGTATTGTTCTTTCCATCCAAAGTGATGGCTCCTCTACCAACTATAGGTTTAGGAGTGTTGTCTCCAAATCTGACCATACCTCCATTGTATTTTTCCAAATGAACAAACCTACCTTTATCACTTGTCATGTGATGTGAACAACCATTGTCTATAATCTAGTTTGTTCTTATATCTGCTTGGGAAATCAATGCTAGCTCTTGATTTACTTTCTCATATTTAGGAATTGACTTACTATTTGTTTTGTCTACAATAGCAATTAATCCAATTTCTTCTTCACCTGATTCTTCATCTGAGACTCCATCTCCATCATAGTAGCATTCCTTAGAATACTTAGGCTTATAATCCTTTTTGAACTTTCTAACTCTAGTAGGACACTTAGATGCAAAGTGACCTATCTTATTACATGAAAAGCACTTAAATGGTAATTGACCTTCATATTTTCTTTTTCTTTTTTTTCTCTTTTGTAAATCATAGCAATAAAATCATCTAATGTTCTCTCTTCATCATCATCATCAAAATTACCAGAAGTGTTTGTAGCTTTCTTACCATGAACTGTTGCTTTGAAAGCTGTCTCATTCTTTGGTTCTGTCTTCAATCTTGAAATCTCAAAAGCTAAGATTTTGTTGATCAAGGTCTCTCTCTTGAAATTTTATGTAAGCTGCATGGTCTCATCAAGGATGTTGATCTTGCTCTCATATTCTGGACTAAGAGTAGCCATCAACTTGTCCATAATGTCTTCCTTAGAAACCTCTCCACCATTGTTCCTAATTCCAACAACTGCTCCATTAATCCTCTGATTATAACATCTAATATTTTCTTTAGGTAGCATCTCTAATGCATTGTATCTTTTCTTCCATGTCTTTCTGTGTGCATCCTTTAGTTGTTTGTCTCCTTCAAATGTGTCTTCTAGGTGCTTCCAAATTTTATGGGTTGTATCTACCTTCTTTACTTCTGAGAATTCACCATCAGATAGGGTGTTGATAAGGGCTTCTTTGGCAATATAATTATAATGAAACAATTCCTTTTGTGCATCAGTAGCATCATCTTTTCCAAGGTCTTCTAATGTAGGAATCTTGGCTTCTTGGATGGTTACATTAAAAACTTTAAAAGTAATGCACTGCAAATGGGTCACCATCTTGTTCTTCCAATCAAGATAATTCTCTCCATCAAACTTAGGACTTTCTTTTCTAAAGTATGCCATCTAATCAACCTCAAGCTATTAAACTTTCTCTCCGAGGAACTTGGCTCTAATACCAATTGTTAGGAATAGTCCCAAGAGATAACTAAGAGGGGGGGGGGGGGGGGGGGGGGGTGAATCAGTTATCTACAAGTTTCAATTATTTATCTAATTAAGTATACTTAAACATAAAGCATAAACAAAATGAAAGAACACTTGAACACAACACCAATATTTTGGTTACGGGGAAACCCAAATAGGTAAAAACCCCAGTGGGACTTGATACCCACTAATATTTTGTACTAGTGTATAATGATCCTTGCTAGAAGATCCTTTACCCTATTAGGAGTAGCTTTACAATATATTAAGTATAATAGACCTGGTTAAGGGTCGGACCCTGTTAGGAGTCTTGTAAAATTGTCCCTGTTAGGGGAGAGGATGCACTGTCCGAGAGCTCACTACTCAAATGGGTGAAGGCTACAACCTTCTGAATAATAGATACACACTATATCTGGATCTTGGTGACCTACACTTTGACCTGCTATCTAGATCAGTTCCAATGAATAGCACAAGTACTTTACTTGGTCACATAAACCTTCTTCTGATGGTTCCACCACTTCACACACTCTGCTCTGCTCTGCTTAATCAACCGTGAACCACACTCAAGCAATAAAAAATGACTACCTATAAATATCTTTCCTCCAAATGATATAATCAAGTCGGCCTATTAGAACCACCTTGAAATCATATTAGAGACACCATAATAAACTCCAACAAACATTCTATCAGCTATACTATGGGCGCAACACATTCTGGGACCTATTCATATAATATAATTGTAGATGCATGCTACACACTGTCGGCTCTACTAAAACAACTAGAACTTTCTCTGTAAGCTGAATTAACTTATGCACTCTTAACCGAACATCAATAACACTTCTCCAAGCTTGACTCCAAGGGCACATATCCTCAAGATAGGTGCAACTCAAGAACCAATAAAATCTTTGTCGGCTCTTCTGAACAAACACAGGAAAATGCTACTTGTGAATAGCGACTGCATAACTTCACTTGCGTTCATAACTAAAACATCACTAACATGTCTTCAAGATATATCCTAGGGCACATGCCCATAAGACAATTGTATGGACAACCATACACATAACACTGCCTGTAACTCTGTCAGGAACACTGCTGACACAAGCTGCTATATAATTGTTTACAGTTAACCTCTACACCCATGATATCATGTTGATATCATGTCCAAGCATCATATACTAAAGGCTTACTGCATAATACTTCCACACATGCTACTTTCCATATGTTTTCATCAATGACAAACATATAATCAGTACTGGCCTGCTAGCAAATCTCCAACAATTTGCCCATGTCAACATTAAGTCAGCATACGGGTGGACACATCATCTCCCATGTAAGCTATATGGACACCCTATCATGAGCTACCACATCAGCAAGATAGGATGATTTTTATGCCATGTTACCCATTCCATAGCCTAAAATTTAGGTAGTCTAGATGTCAAAAATGGAAAATTGGCAGTTTTAGGTGAGGGTCATATGACCATTAAATTTAATGCATTGATTTTTTTATGTTAGCAAGGGTTTGAATTTCTCTTCCTTCATCATTGGAGTTTTTGAATTTGCAGTCTAACTTCAAAGGGCCATATCTTGCTCAATTTTGCTCCTTTTTTTAAATATTTTTTTTAAGATTTTGGTTAGAATTTCTTGAAGATTCTATTGGTGGCATTATTTTTGCAATTTGGTGGCCAACCTCATCAGAAATTGCATATTTTTATGATTGTTCCTAATTTTTGCAACTTCTAGGGTTTTGTTTGGGCACATACTATAACATTTTGAGGTGAAATTTAATTTGAAAGTGCATGATTTTTTGTCTACTTTCCATATCTGCAATCAGATTTCAGTGATTTGGAGTGGAAATATCACTTTCATAAATAAGATATTTTGGGGCTATATTTGCACTTGGTTAATCCTTAGATTTTAGTTTTTGGATTTGCATCAGTCATTTGAAGGAGTTATCAGTAGTTATCAGTCATTATTTGGTTGCATTATGGATAGTTCAAAGGTCAAAATCCTCACTCCATATAACTACCATGAATGGAAAGAATCTTTATGTGATCACTCTTTGAGTATTGGATTTGTTAGAATGACTCTTAGGCAAGATCAAGAACCAGCTACAGGTGTTGCAGAAAGGAGAAAATGGTTTGATCAAAGGGATAAAGAACTTGGCTCTCTTATATCATCCATCTCTCAAGATGTGCTATTTCACATTGCATCTTGCACACATCCTCATGATGCTTGGGTCATATTGGAAGGACTCTTTGGTCAACCTGATAGAATGAGAAAAATCATATTAGAGAATGAGCTCATAGGTCTAAATCGTAGTGATTTTGATAATATTCAAGACTTTTTCTCTAAGTTCAATTCTATTAGATTGAAGCTTTCTTCTTGTGGTATTACTAAAGGGGATGAACAATTGATATTTTCTATTCTTCCCAAGCTAGGTCTTGAATATTCAATCTTTGTTTCTACATTCTATGCTACTATGGATTCTCTTGGTAGTCCATACAAATTGTCTTCTCTTGATGAATTTGTAGCTCAACTCACAAGGGAACAAGTAAAGTTGGCGCACATGGGTCAATTGAAATCTTCAACACATCATGGATTAATTGTAAATGAATCCACTTCAAAGGCTTCTAATGGAAAAGGAAAGAAGAAACATAAGGATCCTAAGCCTCATGATAAAGGTAATGAGTCTCCTTCACAACATACTTCTAAATCCCAAGTGCTCTTTAAGAGAGGAATCATCTAGAAGAAAGAGGGATAAATGTGAATATTGTAAAAATCTAGGACATGATGAGCATAAGTGTTTTCACAAGAAGATTAATGAGAAAACTCACATTATTCAAAAGCACAATATTAAGTTTCCCTCATAAGTTTCTACTACTTCTACACATTTGGCAGCTTCTACATCTCCATCATCATCTAAAGATAAAGGTAAAGGACAAGCACTTTTGGCTTCCACACATCCCAAACCAGGTAAATGGATTCTTGATTTAGGTGCATCACATCATATGCCATCTTCTATAAATATATTTTCTTCTATTCAGCTTTCTAATTCTCCTAATATTTTGATGGGTAACAACACATACATGAGGGTTTATGGGAAAGGTTCTATTCCTATGGTAGAGGGGACATTTAATGATGTTCTTTGTGTACCATCCTTGACCAATAATCTCCTTACTATTTACCAAATTACTCATGGGAAACATTGTTGAGTTGACTCATGATTATGTCTACATTAGGGACATGGAGACTAGAGATATCATAGCTATGGGATTTTTTGATCATACATCACGCTTGTGTTCTTTTTAACATTTTGATGATGATGATGATTATGATGATGATGATGATATTCATGGTGTACACATCCCTCTACCAAGGGATAATTATGTATGTGAGGAGAAATTTTGACACTTGATATACTATTTGACAAGCTGATCATAGTGCTTCAGATCTTGCATAATGTGATGACTACTTGCATGCCTTTTCAGCATTTTTTGTTGATTCTCATGATGAAAATTTGGGAGACACAGTTGAGGGGGTTTCTCTTCTCTTTTATGATAGCATGATAGTCAGATATACTTCTTCATCTTCTTTGGAGATTGGTATTCATGATTCTTCTTCACTTGGTTTGTCACATGAAGTGATAGATTCTTTGATCTTGGAGAGACTTATTCAATCTTCAGAGATTCATACATGGAGACCTTCATCTTCTTCCTCCTTTCATTTGCACATAGATTGGATTGTTGATCATTTGATGTATATTTTTCTTCCTCAGTGGAGACATGTTTCTTTTAGGCATTAGTTAATCTTTTGTTTGCAAGTACTTTTCAACCTGGGAGCTTCTTCATTATAGGGGGGATATAATGTCTCCAACTATCCTTCTTATGGGAGGATAATTATTTGTATATACATGATGTATGTAGTTCTTTGGGGCTCTTGATTACTCCATTCATCCATGCATCTTGTGTATTCTTCTCTCTTTTTAGGGGAGGGTTTTTTCCATGACATTTTCCCTCTTTGTCCACTTTATGAGGGTTTTGCATTTCATATATTGATTTTCATATTGTACATGGGTACCTAACATGGCCTAGTAGTCAAGACCCATCTTTCATTGTTATTTTAAGTGCATTCCCCTAAGTTTCACTTAGGGAGGGGGTGTTGGTGTAATTAAATATTCCTAGTTACACTTAACTTAATCTTACTTAGGATAATGCATTGCATAATATTTTTTCATTGAGACACCTAGGTGTTTGCACCTCAATTAAGAACATGGTGTAGGAGAATTTCCACTTTAGGTGTGAGATCCACCTTTAGTGCACACATCGCATTATCAGCCTCATCCTATTTCACATACTTTATTTCACAATGGAGGATGATCCACATTTTGTGGACATGTGATTACACCTTGCATAGGTGATAGCTTATCAGCTCCTTATCATTCTCTCTTATCACCTTTCCTATATAAGGAGGCTCATTATGTATATTTTAAATCAATTCATTGGATCAGTTCAATCATCAATCATTGCATCATTAATACAAGTCTATTCTTATTCATATAATCTCTCTTGCATTTGCACTTTTCTTTAACCTCTAGATCGTTGGTTCAATATTTTCTATTTATAAATTTTTACATGGTATCAAAGCCATTGGAGCATTTTGATTAGGCTATTTGGAGAGATCTTGGTGCAAGCATTGGAGGTCCATATCTCAGATCTAAAGACCAGCATGTTGTGGAAGTGTTTTGGATCAGATCTAACCTCACAATTGCATCTAGGAGGCTGTTTCTATTAAAATCAACTATAAACTCCCTCATATTTGGTGAAAGTCAAAAATGAGGAATTTTTTTTTCAAATCGAGCCATACTACCTGATCTGCATCTCTGTAGTACAATTTTTGAAAAAAAAAATTAATTCTCATTTTTCAAAATTATTTTTTTTATAAAATTTGGTTTCAGGGTTGGTACGACCCCTTATTTACTTGTCAGACAAGAACGCTCTATGACATCATTAGATAATAGATCTTGATATCATCAAAACCTAGTAGTTGTCATCATCGAAGGATCAGACAGTCAACTCCTGCCCCCTGACAAATAGTTAAGACCGAGCCCGAGCCCGAGCCCCAAGTGAGCCCCCGACTGAGCTCTTTACTTTCATGTATGTTGGCACATATACAAAAGGGGCATAGAAACCCCTCCCACTATCAATGTGAGATTAATTCCTAGGCCACCACCCAGAATCACTGCTTGAGCGACCCTTCATCACACCACCTTCGAGTGGTGGATCTCATCTCTACCACAACTGCTCCTCCAAGACCACGCATCAACATGCAGATAGATCAAGACCCTCCACGTGGCATCTCTTGATAGTGCCACATGATGAAGAAACAAATGGCCACTAACGCAACCACCTTGACTTCCATGGGGACCAATTAGAGGTTGACATGTAGCCCCTTGCCCTAGCAGAAATGCCAATCAGCCTAGCCACATCACATGAGTGACATCATCAGACATGCCATCATATCTGCCCATGTCAGTATTATGTCAGCATATGGGTGGACACATTATCTCCCACATAAGTTGTATGGACACCCTATTAGCTGCCAGATCAATAGGACGGGATGTTTTTTTTGCCATGTCACCCGTTCCATAACCTAAAGTTGATGGTAGTTTGGACATCAAAAAGGAAAAAAATTGGTAGTTTTAGGTGACATTCATACGACTGTCAAATTTAATACAGTGATTTTCTGATGTTAGCAAGGGTTTGAATTTCTCTTCCTTCACCATTAGAGTTTTTGAATTTGTAGTCTAACTTAAAAGGGCCATATCTTGCTTAATTTTGCTCCCTTTTTCAAGCATTTTTTTTAAAGATTTGGGGTAGAATTTCCTAAAGATTCTAGTGGTGGCATTATTTTTGCAATTTGGTGGCTAGACTAAT
Organism: Chamaecyparis obtusa; assembly: GCA_027943335.1. Lineage (NCBI taxonomy): Eukaryota > Viridiplantae > Streptophyta > Pinopsida > Cupressales > Cupressaceae > Chamaecyparis > Chamaecyparis obtusa. The sequence continues at coordinate 1,205,846 of BSBK01004338.1, forward strand.
CAGAAATTGTTGACTTTCATGATTGTTCCTGATTTTTGCAACTTCTAGGGCTTCATTTGGGCACATACTATAACATTTTGAGGTGAAATTTAATTTGAAATTGAATGATTTTTTGTCTACTTTCCAGATCTACAATCTGATTTCAGTGATTTAGGGTGGAAATATCACTTCAGAAATAGGCTATTTTGGGGCTATATTTTCACTTGGTTAATCCTTAGATTTTAGTTTTTGGATTTGCATCAGTTATTTGAAGGAGTTATCAGTAGTTATTAGTCATTATTTGGTTGCATTATGGATAGTTCAAAGGTCAAAATCCTCACTCCATATAACTACCATGAATGGAAAGAATCTTTATGTGATCACTTGTTGAGTAGTTGATTTCTTAGAATGACTCTTGGGGAGGATCAAGAACTAGCTATAGGTGTTGCAGAAAGGAGAAAATGGTTTGATTGAAGTGATAAAGCACTTGGCTCTGTTAGATCATCCATCTCTCGTGATGTGCTATTTCACATTGCATCTTCCACACATCCTCATGATGCTTGCATCATATTGGAAGGATTATTTGGTAAACCTGATAGAATGAGAAAATTCAGATTAGAGAATGAGCTCATAGGTCTAAATCATAGTGATTTTGACAATATTCAAGACTTTTTCTCTAAGTTCAATTCTATTATATTGGAGCTTTCTTCTTGTGGCATTACTAAAGGGGATGAACAATTGATATTTTCTATTCTTCCCAAGCTAGGTAATGAATATTCAATCTTTGTTTCTACATTCTATGCTAATATGGATGCTCTTGGTAGTCTATACAAATTTTCTTCTCTTGATGAATTTGTAGCTCAAATTGTAATACCCCTCTAACCCTAATATAAGTTTTGTGTTTTTGAAAGAATTAAGATCCTTCGATGTTTTCTTACAGCTTAAGTTGTACATGATACTTGTTTGATCTATTCCTATAGTTGTTTATAATAATTTCATAAGCTAGTACTCAATGATTCTAATATCAGACATACTATCTAAAGGTATCATTTTTGTATGTATTTATCTCCATGTATGTATTGAGTACCTACAAGACCTTTATGAACATAGTTAGGATGTTATATGATATGTACTTGATAGATATATATAAGTGGTTATTTATATTTTCTTCTATTAAGGTTACCTTGGATGAATCTTGTATCTCACTTGATGATTTGATTATGTTAATTTATTATTAGTATTGATAAGAGACTAACACAATGCTTGAGATTCTAACCTTCATTATGATGATGCTACATGCTTTGAGTGTATATATATACATGATGTGTTTTCATGATTCAGGACGAAGTCGTAGTTACTCACATAGCTGAGGTCCACATGATGTATCGATCCTGGTCATCTGTCTGCAATGTTTTCTTTTATATGTATATTCGTGCATATGTATTTCTTCTTTGCGATGCAGGCTTGCAGGTACCGGGCATCGACTTCACCTGGCTTCACAGGTCTGAGCATGCCCTCAAATCCTCGATGGTTGTTGTTATGGAGATAGTACTAAGGCCCCTACATGAGTCTTCCTTTGTCATTATTCCAATTTGGGAATATTAGGGTTCCTTCTTTGTCAATCAACCTTTGGGTCAAAAACTCAGATCCAACGCACCTGGTTGGGCATGGTTGTAGTTAGTGCCTTGTGACCACTTGAATTCATTTGGTTGTATGATTTGTTTACTCATTTTATTTATTTCTCTTTCTTGGTATGATTCTTAGTTAATCTTTCTATGTTGTGTTTCAGGAGTTTGGCTTGACTTTCCTTGTTGACTTTGGTTGACCTTGTTTGATCTTATGGTTTTCTCGATATGTTTCATAGATGATTTGTATGGCCTCTTTCGATGATTAGATTTATTTTGAGACATGTGATTTTATTCTACCTCAGTGTTATATCCTATAGCAATTATAAATAGGTAATAATATTGTGATCTATTACTTCATAATCTTATAGATTATAGTGTTTGGTATTTGGCATGTATCTATATAAATATAAATATATATATATATATGGAAATATATATATGGGTGCACACATATATGTATTTATATATATATATATAATTTATATGTGATTATAGGTTAATTATTGTAGATATTGTTGATGGTGTATATTTTGGGATTAATGTAAAGTATAATATTATTAATAATTAAATATTAAATAATGCGAGGTATATTATTCTCAATTGTTAATTATTAATAATGAGGATAGGTTATATATATAGATATTGATGTAATTAATGATGGAATATGCATATATGTTAGGATAATATTACATATGTGTATGAATGAATATAAATAATCTTTTATTGTATATTTGAGTAATATAGTTGTATGATATTAAGTTATTTTATAATACCCTTTAGTTAAGAGTTAGTTGGGAGTTGGTTACTTTTCCTCTCAACCTTTGGAAATCTATTTATATGCACTACTTTCTCATTTGAAGAGGGGGGATTTTGGGGCTGAAGCATTGAGGAGAGGATGGCCTTAATTTTCATGGTGATTTTGGAGAGAAAACTTGGAGATGTGAGGGAGAGTTTGTAAGCATATGTCTTTAAGAATTTTTGGTTATCTTTGCTTTTGGGAGCGAGACATTTTTGTGAAAATTTCAGTAGTTGAGAGAGGGATTATTTGCTGTGGAATTATTTCTTTCTTTCATGGAGATTTTTGAAAGTGGATAGGGTTTGAAGGATGCATCTCAAGTTTGGAATTGTCTTCTCTTTTGTTTCCTTCCTTCTTCGATTCAACCTTCGTAGGACATGAGGTATGGATTGAATATTTTAGTTACTTTATGTGTCTGATAGATTATGAATCTATTTATATATTATCATTATTTATTATATCTGTACTTTTCATTTCTATTGTTATTTTAAAGTTTTGAGTTTTTGTTTGTAAGAATTGACATGTGTTTTCCTAGGGTTTTTAGCAACCCATTTTTGGAGATCTATTATTATAATAATTTAAATTGCATATAGGGTTTTACTAAATTGATTTTCTAGAAGTAAAATTCACAGATCTCAAATGGGTATCTCTCTGATTTTATTTTTAGGTTCGAATTAATGCCTTATTTTTGACATTTTGGTAGACTATGCCTGTCCATTCTCGATTCCAAATTTTCTGTCAAATGTATTCGTATGCTACAGGCTGATATGATTATATAAAAGTCTAAATTTGATATAAAATATTATCCTAAGTCTTATCTTTCATTTCCAATTGTTTTGGAGAATTTTTATTATGTTTTGTGAAAATTACAACCGTTTTAGTGAAGGCAGGTCTGAACCCTAACCAGAATTTTCTTTTTTAAACCAGAAGTCATAACTTTCTTTCCCACCATTGGATCTTCCTAAAAATCAAATTGAGAGTCCATAATTATGTTATCTAAATCTCCACTTAAGATATTTCCTTTATTCTTTGTTTTGTGGAAGATATGGATGACTGTTCTATGATGACTATTCTTTGCATTTAATCCTTGCTTGAAATAATTCAGTTTAAGAACATCATTAAGTTTTAAGGTTTCGTATGGTCACCAGAGGCTATTAGAATGTTTTTTTTGGTTAATTGGATCTATGTATATTCTGAATATGTTTATAATATCACTTGGATGTCTTCTTATATGTTTGGAACATTCTGAATGCCATATTGGGTTTAGGGTTGTCAAGTGGACTAGGGACAACATATGTTTTCCTAAACTCAATCAAATGTTGTTATGGAATTGATATGAATTCTTGATGATGGATATATTATGTTCTTATGATTTTTATATGTATGTTAGGGAACCTAAGTACACTAGGTGAGTGGCTCATAGTGAGGGGCCGGGGCCCTAAGTGGCTAGTACCAGGATAACCTACTATGAGTTATTTAATCAAGTGATAACCTAAATAAATGAATTGGGAATGGGAGATTATTGGAATGGGAAATTACACACTAATCAAGATTAATTGTGCCTCACCCATGCCTTTAGTGCTAGTAAAGACTAAAGATGGGAGTGGGAGAAGGTACCTATGCGTAGGTACGACTGGATGACCTTGTCTGTACGAGAGGCATTCGGTTCCGCATGTGCCTACTTGGGGGCCGGGGCCAAGAGTGGCTAGTACCAGGACAACCCAAGGGGTGAGGGCTATGCGATGACACTCACCTAGCTTGTAGCTTAGAGTCTCTACCAAATTTGATCATGCCTCTGGTAGTCCTTGTGGTCTTCTTGTCTTTTCTTTTGTGTTGTGACTTTGGGTAAATTTTATCACCACCTTAGGAATTTCCTAGTTGTTACCTCTTGTATGGGCCTTTGGTTCTATCTCCTAGCTTGGGGGAGTGGGCCTATTGGTTCCACATGGTTGGGTGGTTAATATTTATATCGAGGTATTGATCGTGATTCTTTGGATGATCCTAGCACATATTCCTTTCCAAATTTGCAGTTGAAGATTTCTTATTGGATATTTTAATATGTTGAGATGTACTTATGTATTTGTATTCATGTAATTTTTAATCTCCTAAAAGGAGTCTTGTAGTATTGATGCAATCTCAATTCAAAGCAATGCATAAGGGAATGGGTAGTTCTAGGTAAAAGAAAGGGAAAAGAATGTGGAATATTGGACATGTTACTAGCATTAAAAGAAAGTGTTTATGTTATTTATCCTATCCTCTTATGTTGTCCATGTGTAAAGGAAATAATCTTAAATATAATTATATATAATGATGTATCACAACAATAATGTATTCTCTCTTGATGAAAGAATTCAAAGAGATTATTGAGAAATGATAGATTAGTGATTGGAATTATTAACAATGAATGGTTATGAAACAATGCAATAGAATAGTAATTTGATTTTAATGTTAATACTTGGTTCATGTTAATGAAGTACCTAGGATGATGCCTACCTTAATGAATATTAATCTCTTACCTAAATTATTAGAGAAAAGTGATATAAAGGATAGTAGATGTAGATGAAATCAATATGAATTTATGGAATGAGTTGATAAAAGGAATAATGATGTTGGATGATTAACCTATGTTTAATAAAAGAAATAAGTTAGGGACATTTAACTTGGTGCATTAAAATGAATGTAGATCTTTTAAGCTCATGATTCCGTGAATATCTTATGCATGTAAATGGTTTATATGATGTTGCTTTAGTAGCGACGTTAGGGAACCCAGGAGGACTTAAGTTGTATAAATCTTACATTCAAGTAGTAGAAAATTATTTCTTCTTTTAGAAATATGAAGTGTAATGATGAATATTATTCTAGTTAAAATAAATAAATAAAATAAAATAAAAATTCACTACTTGCATTTTATAGAGGTTTTATGTCTTGTCCTCTTGGGTTGCCTGGCGGGGCGTTACACAAATCACAAGGGAACAAGAAAAGTTGGCACACATGGGTCAATTGAAGTCTTCAATACATCATGCACTGACTGAAAATGAATCCACTTCAAAGGCTTCTACTAGAAAAGGAAAGAAGCAACAGAAGGATCCTAAACCTCATGACAAAGGTAATGAATCTCCTTCACAACATACTTCTAAATCTCAAGTCCTCTTCAAGAGAGGAATCATTTAGAAGAAATAGGGATAAATGTGCATATTGTAAAAAGCTAGGACATGATGAGCATAAGTGTTTCCACAAGAATATTGATGATATAACTCACATTATTCAAAATCACAATATTAAGTTTCCATCATCAGTGTCTACTCCTTCTACACATTTGGCAGATTCTACATCTCCATCATCATCCAAAGATAAAGGTAAAGGAAAATCATGTTTGGCTTCCACACATCCGGAACAAGGTAAATGGCTTCTTGATTTAGGTGCATCACATCATATGCCATCTTCTCTGGATATATTTTCTTCTATTCGGCCTTGTAATTATCCTAATATTTTTATGGGTAACAATACATACATGAGGGTTTGTGGGAAAGGTTCTATTCTTATGGGAGAGGGGACATTTAATGATGTTATTTGTGTACCATCCTTGACCACTAATCTACTTTCTATTTACCAAAGTACTCATGGGGAAATTGTTGAGTTCACTCTTGATTATGTCTACATTAGGGAGATGGAGACCAGAGATGTCATAGCTATGGGAGTTGTTGATCATACATCACGCTTGTATTCTTTTTCACATTTTGATGATGATGATGATGATGATATCAATGATGTACACATCCCTCTACCAAGGGATAATTATCTATGTGAGGATAACTTCTAACACTTCATATACTATTTAGTAGGATGATCATAGTGCTTCAGATCTTACATAATGCGATGACTACTTGGATGCCTTTTCAGCATTTGTTGTTGATTCTCATGATGCAGATTTGAGAGACATGGCTGAGGGGGTTTCTCTTCTCTATGATGATAGCATGATAGTTGGATATACTTCTTCACCTTCTTTGGAGATTGGTATTCATGATTCTTCTTCACTTGCTTTGTCACATGAAGTGATAGATTCTTTAAGCTTGGAGAGACCTATTCAATCTTCAAAGATTCATACATGGAAACCTTCGTCTTCTTCCTCCTTTCATTTGCACATGGATTTTATTCTTCATCATTTGATGTATCATTTTCTTCCTAAGTGGAGACATGTTTCTTGTAGGCATTAGTTAATCTTTTGTTTGCAGGTACTCTTCATCAAGATGGGAGATTCTTCATTATGGGGGGGACATCATGTCTCCAACTATCCTTCTTATGGGGGGGGGTAATTATTTGTATATACATGATTTATGTAGTTCTTGGGGGGTCTTGAGTACTTGATCCATCCATGCATTTTGTGTTTTCTTCTCTCTTTTTGGGTGAGGGTTTTTCCCATGAGGTTTTCCCTCTTTGTCCACTTTATGAGATTTTTGTATTTCATGTATTTCTTTGCATATTGTACATGGGTATGTAACATGGCCTAGTAGTCAGGACCCATCTTTCATTTTGATTTTAAGTGCATTCCCCTAAGTTGCACTTAAGGGGGGGTTTTGGTGTAATTAAATATTCCTAATTACACTTAACTTAATCTTACTTAGGATAATGCATTGCATAGTAGTTTGTCATTGAGACACCTAGGTGTTTGCACCTCAATTAAGCACATGGTGTAGGATAATTTCCTCTTTAGGTGTGAGATCCACCTTTAGTACACATCACATTATCATCCTCATCCTATGGCACATACTTTATTGCATAATGGAGGATGATCCACATTTGGTGGACATGTGATTACACCTTGCATAGGTGATAGCTTATCATCTCCTTATCATTCTCTCTTATTGCCTTTCCTATATAAGGAGGCCAATTATGTACATTTTAAATTAATTCATTGGATCAATTCAATCATCAATCATCAATCATTGTATCATTAATAAAAGTCTATTCTTGTTCATTTCATCTCTCTTGCATTTGTTCTTTTCTTTAACATCTAGATCCTTGGTTCAATCTTTTCTATTTGCAACTTCTTACAATGACCTCCTGGTATCCTAGAACTTACATGATGAGGATATTGCCTCATTTACTATGGCTAAATATAAATCCAAAAAAAATAAAAATTCTCAGACAACCATGGTCAATACCAGGAGCAAATTGAAGGTAGATTGTGGTAATACTCCCATGTGGGTGGGTAGACCAAGGTTTATCTAGACTATAGATAAAATCAGTAAGGTTGAAATTGCATATAGTTTAAAATGAACACTACCAGAGATGGGTCTCTATGGTTCCCCCTAATCTTCAAAATGAAGATTATTTCTTTTAATATAAGTTGGTTAAATAACCCCCAAAAGAATGATCTCCTATCTAATATGATTTGAAAGAATAAGCTTGATATTTTTATTGTTCAGGAAACCAAAATGATGGAGAAGAAACTTGTTGATCTTGGGATTTCTTTATTTAAAAATAATAGAGTTCAATGTGTGGATTCAGATGGTGCATCTGGTGGGATTACTAGTTCTTGGAACACGAAGCTCATTAAAGGTACTTTTATTGATTCTACCCCTAACCACATTGGTACTTGTTTTGAACATTTGAATAATGGGTACTCCTGGGTGGTGTCTAATATTTATGTCCCTAATAATACAGTTTCTAGAAAGGATCTTTGTAGGTCTTTGGAAATTTTTAGATCTTCAATTGGGAATGATAGATGTATTGTAATGGGAGACTTTAATACCCTTATCTATAGTGTTGATAATAAGGGTGGTGCTCCTATTGATATCAATAGTGGTCACAATTTGTTATAACTCAATACCTCTCAAGGGTTGCTGGATATGGATCCAAATTGAGTTTCTTATTCCTAGTCAAATAAAAGAATGGGTATGGATTTGATCTAGGTCAAATTGAATAGAGATATAATCTCCCCTAATTGGATTAGAAATTTTGATTTTCATCTAGCTTCTTTGTCACATATTGGATCAAACCATTTTCCTATCTCTTTTTCGGTTGACATTGTTTGTACAAAGAAGAACCTTCCCTTTAGGTTTGAAAAAATGTGGACCCTCAATCCTGATTTAATGAGTAAATTAAAGACTAGTAGGGAGTGGATGTTCACAGAATAATAATGTATAGAGTGGTTAATAAGTTGGCTATGGTTAAAAATAATGTTAAGAAGTGGAACAAGTCTTCCTTTGGTCACATATTTGATAACCAAGAAAAATGAAAGAGGGGTCTTGATAATGTCCAAGCTCAAGTTCAAACTCAAGGGGCATGTGGAGATCTAATCAATCAAGAGATAGATGTCTTATCTAAACTTCATGACATTATTTCCAAGGAGGAGGAATCTTGGAAACAAAGGTTGAGGGTCATCTGGTTGTGAAGTGATGACTGTAGTACCAAGTTCATCCAAATTCCTACCTTGAAACACATAACTACTAATAGAATTCACTTTATTAAGTGGAAAGGAAGAGATTGTCAAAAAGATGCAGATATTATGCAAGATTCCATAGATTACTATTCTTTTTTTAATCCAATGATGGTTCTTTAGATCTCTAGAGATAAATGAATATCCTTAGGGAGATTCCTTCTTTGGTCTCTCCGGATATGAATCATGCTCTATCAAGGATCCCCTTAGAGAAGGAAGTTCACAATGTCATCTTCTCCTTTGAAGGTAATAAAGGCCTTGGACTGGACAACTTCCCTATGTTCTTCTTTCAATTGTATAGGGATATAATTGCTAAGGATATTATTGTAGCTACTAAAGAATTATTTGAATCCAAAATAATGTTGAAGGAACTTAATTAAACCTTTATTGTTTGTATCCCCAAGAAGCCCTCTGTGGATACCTTTCAAGATTTTAAACCCAATCAATTTGTCCAATTCTATTTATAAAATATTCACTAAAATCATTGTGATCAGTTTGAAGGAGATTTTTCCTCTGTTAGTCTCTATTCAACAAAATGGATTTGGCCCAGGGAAGAAAATACTTGATTCCATAATGATGGTGAATGAAAGTACTCTCTCTCTCTCTCTCTCTCTCTCTCTCTCTCTCTCTCTCTCTCTCTCTCTCTCTCTCTCTCTCTCTCTATGTGTGTGTGTGTGTGTGTGTGTGTGTGTGTGCACATGCACACATGTGTGTGTGAATAAAAATGCAATATTCCTCTTGAAGTTGAATCTTCTCAAAGCTGACGATAGGGTTAATTGGAGTTTCCTTCTAAAAGTTTTGAGTTCTTTCAGCTTTGATGGGAATTTTTTGAAGATAGTCAATCAATTTATTTCTATAACCAAACATGTTGTCATTATCAATAGATACCCTACTGGTTTCTTTTCTCTCTCTAGAGGGTTGAGGTAGGTGGATCATGCTAGGAATAAGGTGTCTCAACCTTGGATAATTCCTATTCTTATTATTTTTTTTGTAAATGTATTTTTTTGCAAATAATGAAATTAAGTGTGAGTGTACATGTCTAGTTGGCATGTTGATGTGTCAGCATCTTGTGCGTAAGGAGATCATGATTGAAACTGTCATGACAGATTCCTATGATGTGTAAGAACTATTTAAGGAATGTGCTATGACAGGTGTAAGAGCATCTTATGACTTGGGCCTATTTGGGCACCCAAGAAGGAGTGGTTGGTGTGTGTAAGAGAATATGCCAAAAATAGGTTGGTATAACAGATTCTCTTACACTTCTCTTGTGACCATTATTTTTGGCAGATTCTATGACAAGCTGTCATAGTCTATTCTAGGGATGGATGCCTATTCTTGGGATTGCATGTAACAGATGTGTACATGTGGCTTTGTACATGGGTCTTGGTGGTTGGGTGCCAAACTCCTTTTTTAGGTATTTTTTGGGTCCTGAGGAGTCTATATATATGATGTTGCTTCTATGGGAGAGATATAAGTTTTACTAGTCTCTCATCTCCTGAAAGAACTTGCATTGCAAGTGTGTTGTAGTCTTTGTGTTGAAAATAATACATTGTGTAGGTTTTGGAGGGGTGGGGTTGTTTTACCGAAAGGTTTTTCCCCACCGGCATATCTTTGTGTTTATGTGTTTCAATCTTCTCTATCTATTTTATGTATGCATGGTATATGGCTGCAATATCTTTGTTAAAGTAGTTAATGAATCTGAAATTGTAAGGATTTAAATAGAATTTGCACAATACTTTCCTTTAGAGATTAGTGTAGGAAGTTGTTTCCGCACCTGAGTTTCCTTACAAGTGGTATCAGAGCCTAATCAACTTTTGATCCTAGTTGTTGGGTAGGGTTTTTTGAGCTAATCTCAAGTTGAGTGGGAGTTTTGTGTAGAGTATTCTGAATCTTATTTGTAGATTGAGATGGCAAGTTCCTCATACAGTAGAATGGAGGTGGAGAAATTTAATGGCACTAATTTTGAGTTGTGGAAACTCAAGATGGAAGACATGCTTGAAGACCGTGATCTATGGGAGGCTACTTCACTTGATGTGAAACCTGCAATGATATCTCAAGTGGATTGGGAGGTCAAGGATCGGAAGGCTAAGGGTCTCATCAAACTCTATCTAGCAAATGTCCTTCTTCTGAATGTTCTTGATGAGACTACTGCAAATTCTTTGTGGCAATGACTTGGGTCTGTGTATCAGGCCAAATCTCTAGTGAATAAGTTGTTCCTGAGAAAGAAGTTGTATTCTTTAAGAATTGAGGAAGGTGGATCTATAACTGATCATCTCAATGCATTCAATTTATTGATTGCACAATTGGCATCATCTGGTGCCAAGATCGAGGAGGAGGATCATTGTATGACCCTGCTTTGTTCCTTGCCGGATTCATGGGACCATTTTGTGATGGCTCTCAGAAATACTATAGTCACATTTCATATGGATGATGTGGTGTCTTCACTACTATCTAAGGAGATGTGAAGAAAGACTTTGGATTCATCTAAGGAAGCCCTTGATGTTCACGGGAGATCCAATGACAGAGGAAAGTAGAATGACAACAAGTCAAAGAAGGGTAGATCCAAATCCCGTGGGAGTTCTAAGACTCCTAAAAAGTCCAAGGTGAAATGTTGGAACTATGATAAAATTGGGCACTTCCAGAGGGACTACAAAGAACTGAAGAAGAAGAAGAAAGGCTCAGATTCAGCTTTTGAAAAATCTCAAGAAGATGGAGATGCTTTTATTGCAGCTTTGGCATCCCATGCATCTAATGATGTGTGGTTAGTTGACTTGAGTGCTTCTTTTCACATGACCTCTCATTGGAACTGGTTCTCAAAATATGAAGAGTTCGATGGTGGAAAGGTGTACTTGGGTGATGATTCTCACCTAAAAATAATTGGATGTGAAAGGGTCACTATCAGATTTCTTGATGAACAAGTAAAGGGAATCAACGGAGTTATGCACATTTCAAGTTTGGCATGAAACCTATTATCTGTAAGTATGCTGAATGATGTAGGTGTGCAAGTTGTCTTTTCAAAAGATGGATGCAAGATGATGAGAGGTTCTATGGTGCTCGCTAAAGGTACTAGGAGAGGTACTTTGTTTCAACTTGAAGCATGCATTACTCAGTGCAATAGTTCTTCTATTTCAAAGAAGAGAGCAGTTATCACTTCATCCCCACCATCTGAACAAGCAGTAAAGAAGACTGTGGCAATGGGTTTTGATGGTAGTGTAGTAAGTGTACCTAAGGGTGCAAACACTATGGAAGGCAAGCTTCCTGTAGAAAAGATGATGTTGTGGCATATGAGATTTAGCCACATTGGTGAGAAGGGTCTTAGGACCCTGAAAAATAAAAACCTCGTTGAGGGGTTAAATGATTGCAATCTCGAGTTTGACTTCTGCGAACACTATGTTTATGGTAAACAAAATCGTGTTCAATTTTACTCTAGTTCTCACAAATCTTCTGATGTTTTGGATCTTATTCATTTTGATGTATTTGGTCCTGTAAAAGTTCCTTCAATCTCCAAGTCTGTATTTTTTGTATCTTTCATAGATGATTATAGTAGGACTTGGATTTATTTCCTTAAAAGTAAGACACAAGTCTTTAGTAGGTTCAAGGAATTTAAAGCCCTTGTAGAGAATCAAACTAGTAAGAAGATTAAGTGTGTGAGAACTGATAATGGTGGTGAGTTTTGCTCAGTAGAGTTTGAACAGTTCTATAAAGAACGAGGTATTGAGAGGCATAAGACAACTCCTTATACCCCGCAGCAAAATGGAGTTGCAGAGAGAATGAACAAGACATTGATGGAGAAGGCTAGGAGTATGCTTAGTGGAGCTGGTTTAAAACAAAGGTTTTGGGCCAAAGTTGTGGCCACTACTTTCTATCTAGTTAACAGATCTCCTACATCAGCTCTTGTTGGTAAGACACCCATGGAGGTGTGGTCTGGTAAGAAGCCTTCAATTAGACATCTTCATGTTTTTGGTTGTGAAGCTTATGCACATGTTCCAAAGGAGAAAAGATCTAAGTTGGAAAACAAAGCTATCAAATGTATTGTCATCGGATATAGTGTTGGTGTGAAAGGATATAAGCTTTGGGATCCTGTGACTAGTAAGGTGTTGTATATTAGAAATGTTATTTTTAGAGAGCTGACATCTTGTCCTATTGTGCTAAAACCAAATGAAAAAGAAAAGGAAAAAAATGTTGTTCAGTTGCCTCCTACCTCTGAGAAGACTGAACAGAGGGACCATGTTGGGTCTAATGATGAGGAGAGCTCTAGCAGCTTTGATAGTTCAGAAGAAGAGGAAGAACAACCTCAACCTCAGCCCTTGAGGAGATCCATAAGAGAAAGAAAGCAACCAGAAAGGTTTGGTTATTCTATGTTAGATTCCAGTTGTGCTTTTTCTTTGATTACTAACACTGATGAGCCTAGATCTGTGAAAGAGGCTTTGGGCATGGAAGATGTAGGTTCTTGGATTGAGGCTATGGATGATGAGATGGCTTCATTGGAGAAAAACAAAACTTGGGACCTTGTACCTTTTCCTAAAGGGAGAAAATATGTTGGTTGTAAATGGGTGTTCAAGAAGAAATTATGTTCAGATGGCAGTGTTGAAAGGTACAAAGCTAGATTGGTTGCAAAGGGGTTTTCACAGGTAGAGGGAATAGATTATGGTGAAATATTCTCTCCTATTGCAAAGTTGACATCCATTAGATTTTTGTTATCTCTTATTGCATCATATGATTTAGAGATAGAACAGATGGATGTGAAGATAGCTTTCCTTCATGGTGATTTGGAGGAAGAGATTTATATGTCACAGCCTGAGCACTACATTGTTAAAGGTAAAGAATCCTTAGTTTGCAGATTAAACAAATCTCTATATGGTTTGAAGCAATCTCCTAGGATGTGGTACCTTAAGTTTGATGCCTTTGTGTTGTCAATTGGATTTGTAAGATCGAAATCAGATCATTGTGTTTATTTCAGAGTTGAAAATGATCGCCTTCTTATTGTTGCATTATATGTTGATGATATGTTTCTATTTGGGAAGGGTAAGGGTATGATTTATGATTTTAAATCTCAATTGTCAGCACATTTTGAGATGAAAGATCTAGGGGCAGCTAGGTACATCTTGGGTATGGAAATCAGTAGAGACAACTCTAACAGAAAACTTTGGTTGAGTCCGAGTAAGTATGTGAAGTCTGTGTTGGATAGGTTCAGCATGGCAGATTGTAGACCACTTTGTGTTCCTATTTCTGTGGGAACAAATTTATCTATAGATGATTGTCCAAAATCTCCTAGTGAGGTGGAGGACATGAGTAGAGTACCTTATGCTAGTGCAGTTGGTAGTCTTATGTATGTTATGGTCTGTACTAGACCAGACATTGCCCAAGCAGTGGGAGTCCTGAGTCAATTTATGGCTAACCCTGGATGGGTACATTGGGATGCAATTAAGCGAGTATTTAGATATTTGAGGGGTACATCAGATTACTCCATACGTTATCATGGTAACTCTTCTAGATCTCTACATTTAGTTTGTATTCGTGGGTTTGTGGATTCAGATTGGGTAGGTGATATTGATAGTAGGAGATCCACCAGTGCTTATGTGTTCACTATGTTTGGTGGTGCCATTAGTTGGATGAGTAAGCGACAACCTGTGGTTGCTTTGTCCACTACATAAGCTAAGTACATGGCTGCTACTCATGCTTGTAAGGAAGCCATTTGGCTTAGGAGATTGTGTTCTGATGTTGGTGTTGATGTAGAATAGATTACTATTTGGTGTGACAATCAAAGCACTATTTGCCTTGCAAAAAATCCAACTTTCCATGCCAGAACGAAGCACATAGATGTGCAGTTTCACTTTGTGAGAGATATGGTGGAAGATGGAAAGGTAAATTTGGAGAAGGTAGATACTATGAAGAATGTTGCAGATGCATTAATAAAACTAGTGGGCACTGAGAAGTTCAGATGGTGTTTGAATTCTATGGGCCTTTTGGCCTATAGCAGTTAAGTTCTTGTTATGTTCCTGTTGCTCTTACAAGGTGTTCAATAAGTGGGAGAATGTTAGGAATAAGGTGTCTCAACCTTGGATAATTCCTATTCTTATTATTTGTTTTGTAAATGTATTTTTTTGCAAATAATGAAATTAAGTGTGAGTGTACATGTCTAGTTGGCATGTTAATGTGTCACTCCACATGATGTGTCGGCATCTTGTGCATAAGGAGATCATGACTGAAATAGTCATGACGGATTCCTATGATGCATAAGAACTATTTAAGGAATGTGCTATGACAAGTGTAAGAGCATCTTATGACTTGGGCCTATTCGGGCACCCAAGAAGGAGTGGTTGGTGTGTGTAAGATAATATGCCAAAAATAGGTTGGTATGAGAGATTCTCTTACACTTCTCTTGTGACCATTATTTTTGGTAGATTCTATGACAAGCTGTCATAGTCTATTCTAGGGATGGACACCTATTCTTGGGATTGCATGTAACAGCTATGTACATGTGGCTTTGTGCATGGGTCTTGGTGGTTGGGTGCCAAACTCATTTTTTGGGTATTTGTTGGGTCCTGAGGAGTCTATATATATGATGTTGCTTCTATGGGAGAGATATAAGTTTTACTAGTCTCTCATCTCCTAAAAGAACTTGCATTGCAAGTGTGTTGTAGTCTTTTTGTTGAAGATAATACATTGTGCAGGTTTTGGAGGGGTGGGGTTGTTTTACCAAAAGTTTTTTCCCCACCAACATATCTTTGTGTTTATATGTTTCAATCCTCTCTATCTATTTTCTATATGCATGGTATATGGCTGCAATATCTTTGTTAAAGTAGTTAACGAATCTAAAATTGTAAGGATTTAAATAGAATTTGCACAATACTTTCCTTTAGAGATTAATGTAGGAAGTTATTTCTGCACCTGAGTTTCCTTACAGATCATATTTTCCCTTTCCTCTTTATCCTTTTGGTGGAATCATTTAGAAGATTCATAAGCAAGAAGTTTTCTATTCGTAAGTTAAACCTAATTTCCCTGTCTTCTGTAAATGTTATTTTCTCTCATCAACAATTTATTGATGATATGGTTCTTGTGGGTGAAATTTTAATTGTGGAGGCAAAGATATTAAAAAATGTCATCCAACTCTATGGAATGGCTTCAAGCTAGGCTTCTAGCCTGTCAGAAAGCTCATTCTTTTCCTTAATAATCTGGAGAGAAGACGATTAAGGATTTATTAGGTCTTTAGATGTAAAATTGAGGATTTTCGGGCTCTATATGTATCTAGGTTTTCCTGTTTTTCCTCATCAGGCTCCCCACTCTTTTTGGTCTAGGTTGATTGAGAAATTATAGGCTAAACTAGCTGCATGAAAAAACACTTCGCTATCTCAAGATAGGAAACTATAATTGATTAAATCATCATTGAAGAACCTTCCAGTCTATGCTATGAGCTTGTGTCAAGTTCCCAAAAAAAGTATAATGAAAATGGAGTAGATTCAAAGGAATTGTTTATGGAAGGATACAAGAGTAGGAATATAATGCACATGGTGGCCTGGGATCAAGTCTATTTTCCTAATAAACTTGGGGGATTAGCCATCAGAAGAATCAAAGTCTTCAACAAGTCTCTTTTTGAAAAATAATTGTGGAGAAGCTTCAAAAATGATACTGAATCCATAAGGATTGTTAGGAGTAAATATTATGGTCTATCTAATGTGATATATCTACTCCAGGATGACAGGAAAATGGAGAATCCCTTAGTCCTTTGGAAACATATTCTGGGTACCAAGGATATTATTTCTAAGGGGACTTGGTGGTCTCTTGGAAATGGGAGGGATATTTTGTTTTGGGATGATTGGTGGATGGGAGATGCTCCTCTCTCTTAGTCTCCCATTTTTTTATCAATTTAAGGAGGCATGCATGAGGAGGTGTGGTTGTTGGATGGTCAACTACATTAGTAACTTTAGTTGGGTGGATTTAAGCATGGTGGATCCTACTTTCACTAGTACATTTTGGAAAATATGTGACTACGTGACTAAAAATTTGTCACACCACTAAAAATTTTGATCACATGACTAAAATTGATCATATTCTACTTTTTTATATAATTTACAAGTATAGATGACTAAATAAGTGACTAATTTAGTCACCAGGTAAAATCACAAGGTCAACCAAATAAAAATGACTAAATAAACTACCAAATAAATGACTGAATAATTAGTCACCTAAACAAAAATGACTAAATAAATTATTATTATTACTTTATAATTATAACAATTGATTATATAATCATAGACTAATACATAACTTATTAGTCCCATTTCACCAGTAACACTTTTTCACCAATAGGCTTATTGCGTGGGAAACCCATCTACACCTATCTCTTGCTAGAAATTTGAATTTCAGGTGCTTTGATCAAAATTGATTGATAAACACCATTAATTTAGAGATATTATAATCAAAATAAAAAGGAATAGTTTATACCATCAAACAAATTTGCAATTATGGTTTATTGTGACAAGTTTCATTTTGAATACTTCCTTTGCAAAATAGGGCTAATTGAAGACCTGAAATGGAGGATAGTTAATATACTTAACAAGATTTTTCCAAATTAAATTAAGCCTGTTGGTTTGAAGATTATATCATGTTATAGTGGTCCAATTAATTAAATATGTAGGGTGTTTGAATCAATGATTTGTTTGAAGAGTATAACTAATTTAGGAAGTTTGGGAGTTTTGAACCCAAAACAATGTTGGGAGGGCTAGTAGACCTAGAGTTATTGTTTGAAGGAAGAAGTAAAGGTAATGTTTCAAAGCAAATAATAAGTCTTTTTATCATGTATATTTGTGGATTCAACTGTGTCAAATTTTGCAATTAGCATTATGGAGGTGTATATGCATATTTGTAATGGCCAAAGTATTTAAAATTATTTTGAAAGCTTAAGATTTTTAAAACAAAATTAATATTTTATCTTAAATATATATATTATTATTTTAAATATCTTAAATTTGAAAATAAAATTATTTTAGCTATCTTATAGTAAAAATAAAGACAAAAATATTTGAGAACTAGTTTTTTTTATATGTAAATAATTTATTTTAAGTTCGCCTGGGGCACAATCCTGGCCTAATCCCTTTTAAAGATGTCTTCTCCCTGGGCAAGTGCCCAGTGAGATTTGAACCCTGGTGGGCTCAATGAGAACCATTGAGCTTCACCGCTAGGCCAACCAACTGTTGACAACTAGTTGTACACATCACCTAAAATAGATTATTTATTATACTACACACTAATTAATCAAAAATAAAAATAATAATAATTAAGAATAAGAATCAATTAATTAAAAATTAAAATTAAATGAGCATTTTTTCAATTTATTAAATAATTTATAATGATGGGTGATCATGGAATGTTTGGGTGGATATAAAACATAAACCAAAATCTAATCTAACATTTCATTCCAAAATCATTCGACGGGAGGAGAACTCGCCAAAAAATTTATTCACGTGCCTGAATGTGCTTGGCGCCAAGCTCAACATTTCATTCCAAAATCATTCAACCGGAGGAGAACTTGCAAGGAAAGTTGTTCACACGCCTGAATGTGGTTGGTGCCAAGCTGAATGTGCTTTCTACCCTTGCCTCCAGCTTAAACCACTGCTACTGTTAGATTTGGATCTGCTAAAAGGTAAACAATGGGCTCTTTTTCCCTAGCACAAGTAACACAAAAATTGATTCTTTATTTCCCTAGCACAAGAATTAATTTTTTATCATTGTAATAATCATAATCTATTTGGTGACTTACATGTGATGCTCCTCTGCCAAGGTGACAAGAATAGAAAAGATAAAAATTGCATCCAATCACTTTGGATAAGGGCCTTCTCAATGTATTGTCAGGTAAACAGTAAATCTTATTTCCCTATTTTGTTGTTTTGGGTTTCCAAGTAGCTCTTGTATTCCCTTCTTTACACAATCGATCTTTTTTTTTTAATAGGGAAAGCTTGCTTGTACATATTTGAGTTTATATTTGAGCTTTATGTGAAGGGGTAGTAGAATTAGCTAATGTTTTGATAACTGATAAAGAATGATCATTTTGAGAAAGAACATTTGCAACAAAATCTTCAATAGCATCACCAAGTATTCTTTTATTCATATCCTTTGAGGAAATTGAGGATGTTTTATCTTTTAAATATCCATCTATAAAGAAACTCTTGCTAGTCTCATCAAAAACCTAATATTTATCCAGTGTGTGTTTAACAAAACAAAAAGTAGCTTGCTTTTTAACTTTGTTTCCTACACTCTTAGCACTAGATGTATTTGTGCCTCATACCATGTGCCTACTATATGGTAATTCCACAAGCTTGTTCATGGAAATAATTTCATGATCTCTTTCTCCATCTTTCCAACTTTTGGGCATAATAGGTATCTACTTTAGTACAATATTCCTCTATGATGTAGAGAATCCTGAAAAATTATTCATTCTCCTATGATCATGATGACCCAAGCAATATCTTTCAATATATTCTTGTTCAAAAAGAATCAAAAAATGTATTGCGTAAAAAAGACTCAAGGAATATTTTTGTTACTGGAAACATAAATCATAAAGGAACCAATTAGAGAATTCACTTATCTGAAAACATTCAAAAGAAGGGGACTTGATCAGTAATATTGAGATAAGAGTTTACAAAATTTGACAATACTCAAGAGTTTGTATTTTCCAAAACTATTTATTCTAATGTGTCAATTTTTTTTAATTTTCTTTTTTTTTTTTGGGGGGGGGGGGGCTTACAATACAAAATGTGGCCACTTATATAAACATGGACCACAACTGAATATGTCTGACATGCCCGTTCATAAAAAATTATAACAAAATAAATTATCTTAATATGAATATATTAATGTTGACCAAATGAGTAATATATTCCTCATCCTTGTAAGAATCCACATGTTTTGCTAAGACCTCCATTGCAAAATCTTGTCTACGCATTTTTTTTAGTTATCATCAACACGTGAGTACATCAAATTAGTGAGCATATTGGAACACATTACAACATTATGCACAAAGCATATTTAAAAATTAAAGTGGACATGAAGTACATATTTGAAGTAATATTTGGGGTAGCTTTGAGATGACAATATGATGTAAATATTCCATAATTAAAACTTATGTGCATTCTTCTCCATATGTTTTTTTATACAAGATATTTTTTTCTAAAATGACCAAATTGCCAGCATCGTTCCCTCTTGTACTAATATGGTATCTTCAATATAGGGCATGCACAATTTATTTTTTTTGTGAAATGCTTTAGAAACTTCATGCCAAATGAAGCCTATAGGTGAAGAGTTGGATTCAACAATCTTTACTAGCATTTTCTCTAACGTACATGCATGACAAATGTAAAAACATAAACAAGGTTGTGAGCTTTTTGATTGAAGTGATTGAGAAGGAATGTCATTTCATGTATTCTATGATTACATAATCATAGAGAATGATTTTGGTAAGAGGGATTTGATTTATTTTTTTAAATGTGACTGGCAAGAATAATACAAGAAACCCTTGAAAGGCTTGGTGTCTTACTATAGTGCTTGTTTGATCCCCCTTCTCTTATACTCTGTAATTTTATTTGCTCATCTTGAATCCTTGATCTTCGTGCATGAGGTTTTCCACCCTCCATCTCCCTATGGGATATATTACCACTACTATAATCTGAAATAAATGTATGTAATATATTTAGTTATCCATACAGGAGAATTTGTTTGACAAATTCAATGCATAAATGGAAATGAAAATTTCTAGAAAAAAGATTACTTTTATTGCAAGACACAATGACAAATTTTTTTATACCTATTCAAAGACTCTTAATTTAATCCTCATCTATGCAATAATAAGGTGATTGCATTTTTACCTTCCCCATCAAACCCTTAATCGTAGTGTTGTCCTTATGCCAGTTAATTCTACTAAATTTTACTTTTAAATTTTACTTTCAATTATATTACCCTCATCATAGTTATTAACATTTGTTACTCTCATGGATAGATATAGAAGAACTTTCATGGGTGATCAAGCTTGCTAGGATAGTAGGACTTGGAGACTTTGAAAAGGTAGGAAAGAAATTCAGAGTTTGTTGTAAATATCTAAAGTTGGGGAGGCCCTCTACAAAAAATTTAGAGGTAATTCAGAACCTGAAACACACATATTTCATTTTGATTAGGTAAATGTCAAATAAATGTAAGATAGATCTTAGGACAACTCATTATATCCTCTTCTTTCTGTTATGGTCTCTACTAAAAGTGACTACTTTCAACAATGATTTGGCATCTTTATTTTTAGATTTATGTGTTTTTTATTTAAATCAAAAAATAAATTAATACTAGAATTCATAATATTAGATATGGATCAATGTTGAAGGATGACTACAGATCAATATCATGCATATGATGAGACAGTAGCTGGTGAGAAGAACAATGACAAATATCCATGTCCATGTAAAAAATGTCTTGGTGGAAAGGTGAAAAAAATGAATGTGATTTATCTACATATAATAAGATATGGGCATAGTGGTATAAGTCCTTGGGCTTATAATTATTATGAAGATATGATATAATTGTAAACAGTGAGAGATGGAGAGGTAACAAACATAGACAAAGTGGCACCAAACATAGATCAAGAGGCAGAAATATTTGACAAAAGGTTTCAAGTTGATAGAATGTTGGATGAGGCTCTAAATGATGATTGGACCAAGTTAATGGAGGATGCTTTAAATCCTATGTGTTCTAATTGAAAATCAAGTCATTTGACAAAAATCCTTCAAATTCTTAACTTTTCCGTGACCAAAAATGGTAGCTCAACAAAGGTCTTTTGAGCTTGATGAAAAATACTTCTAGAAAGCTTTTTTGAAATGAAAGTTATGGTGGAAGTGTTTTTCCAAGAGAGGGAAGAATGATAGAGGAAAAAGGAAGGAAAGGCTATAAAGAAGGATGAATATGAATCCTTGTTGAAACAAGACAAAGGTAAAGGAGTAGGAGGTGGTTATGACCCTCTTGAACCTCCATCCCCATCTTCTTCATATTCATCTTCTTCATCTACTTCTAAAAAGAAACTGTTAGGAATAACAGTCCACCAATACAACTAAGAGGGGGGGTGAATCAATGGTATTGCAGATTATTAAAATTTAAACTTTAAATAGAAGCTACACTAAATCAAATGATAACACATTAAATGCCAACATATTAATGCAATAATTTTTGTGTTGAGGAAACCCTATTAAAGTTAAAACCCCGGTGGGAATTAGCACCCACTAATGATGTACCTAAAGTATAGTATCCTTGTTAAAAGATTTAGCCCTGTTAGGAGCTTATTAAAACATTACAGTACATAGTCCTTGTTAAAGGATAGACCATGTTAGGAGTCAAAGAAAAGAGTAGGCTCACTGCCTAGGCTCGCTGCCCAAAGAAGGTTATGTCCACCTCTAGAACTCACTTTTCACAACACAAGTGTATATAAAGGAAATAAACAATCCTTTTGAACTATCTGATAGAAACTATCTTTTCTTGATTAGTTCCAATGAAGTATATAAACTGTCCTCTACTCTACATCTAGCAGATACAAGCTCGCAGCTTCAAAAATCCTCTTTTACATTCCTTTCATACTACATATCTTTTCAAAAGAAAAGATCTTACATATATACCTTATTATAATTAAATGATCAGGTTTTCCAATTAGGCTTTCATAATATACAAATAATTAGATAACCCCTTGCTAAGATACAAACAGTATCTAAAACAAGTATACAACAAATATAATTCAGAAATTAAGGTCCAACATCTGCAATCCATGCTCACTATCCATAATACACACTACAACTCTGAAGTTGGCCCCAAATAGGTCTCCTCTAGAACACATTCCATAGCTGATGTCATCATGCTTCCCATGACTTTCTAAGATCATCGAACATTCCTCAGTACACTATATGTCATCCCTTAAGCTCGCATATAGTGAATCCACATTGCTTGTAAGATATACTCAAAACACAGAGACTTACTCTATTGGATTCCATTGTCATAGTCCAAAAACCAATCTTCACCAAATCTATTGTTAATCAACCAATATGCAATATTATAGCATGTAATCTTAGATATAAGATCACAACACTTCCCTGTACACAAAACTATGCTCGCTCATTCTGAATCATCTGTACAGTATATGTACAATGTAATAACCAGTCTATTTTCTTCATAGAAACATATGTTGACATCAGTGACAAAAAATGAATGACAATAGAATTAATTCCAACAACACTCAACAATAAAATGTAGTGATTAAACATATTAAATGCATCAGCAACATCCAACAATCTCCCCCTTTGGCATTGATGGAAACATATGGGAAATTGATCAACCCAAATCCATCACTTTCAAAAATACTCTCTCAATACAAATTTCTCAATATCCTTAAATAATGAACTCTTCTCCATAGTATCTCCCCATACATTAAGGATTTTCTCATAGTATCTCCCCCCCTTTGACAACAATGGAAAAGGGTGCCATAACTCATCAACTATCTTCTATTTAGTCTTCATCAACCAGGTGGTTAATCACCAAAATGTATTTTGTAAGTTTCCAATGATCACTCCCCCTTAGGAGTAGATCCATACATCAAATCCAAAAAATGATAGAGATTTGAAGACCTTTGGATTGATGCATCTCTGCATCATTTAATTCTCACTAGGAGGGTCTTGCACCCCAATCATACCTCTAAGATACTTAAAGGCATCTTTTGGAAATGGATTTGTAAAGATGTTTTCTATCTGTTCCTTTGTGCTAATGTATTACAACTTTATTTCTTTCTCTACTACCTTGTCTCTCAAAAAGTGATACTTAATAGAAATATGCTTAGTTTTAGAAAGCATCACGAGATTCTTTGACATATTCATTGTACTGGTGTTATCACAATGGATAACCATAGGTTCAACAAAAGTTATTACAATATCTTTCAGCACTTGTTTCATCCAAACAATTTGAGTGCAATTAATAGCAGTAGAAACCTACTCAGATTCAGCAGTAGATTGAGCTATATAATCCTTCTTTTTACTTAACCATGAAACCAACCTTTTCCCAAGGAAAAATGCACCTCCACTAGTACTCTTTCTATCATCAATGTTTCCTTCCCAATCAGCATTAGTATAAGCATGTAGTTCAAAGTCATCATTTTTATCATACCATAAGCCATATTCCAATGTTCCTTTTAGGTATCTAAATATCCTTTTCATAGCAGCCATGTGTGCCTCTTTAGGATCTACCTGATATCTAGCCACAATTCCAACAACATTAGCAATATCTGGTCTGGAGTGAGTCAGATATTGTAATCCTCCAATCATTGATTTATACTTGGTCTGAGGAACACTCTTGGTCTCATCAGTATTTGTCATCTTACAACTAGTCACCATGGGTGTACCAACAGGTTTACAGTCTTCCATTTCAAACTTTTTCAACATTTCTTTAAGATACTTAGTCTGAGAAATAAAAATGTCATTCTTTCTATGATTTATTTGAAGTCCAAGAAAGAATTTCATCTCGCCAATCATGGACACCTCAAATTCATTCTCCATTTCTTTAGAAAACTTCTTACACATCTCATCATTGCCTCCAAAAATAATATCATCAACAAAAACTTCTATTATCAAAATTCCATCTTGATTAGTTCTTAAGGACAAATTATTGTCAGCATTACCTTTTCTAAATCCAAGGTGAAGTAAGCACTTATCTAACCTTACATACCAAACCCTTGGTACTTGCTTCAGTCCATACAATGCCTTTTTCAACTTGCAAACCATGTCTTCATCTTCTGTCAGAGGAAATCCATCAAGTTTTTATATGTATACCTCCTCTTCAAGATCTCCATTCAAATGTAGATTTTACATCCATCTGATAGACCTTGAAGTATTTATGTGCAACATAAGCCATAAATAGTCTCACAGCTTCCAACCTAGCAACAGGAGAAAATGTCTCTTCAAAATCTCTGCCTTCTTGTTTTGAATAGCCTTTGTAGACTAGTCTTGCTTTGTTTCTTACAATAATTCTTTCATCACTTCTAGAATCAAATTTCTCTTCTCTGATTTGAATTATGTTCAATGTGTATACTATTGTCCCAACAACTTCTCTCCAATGTACATGAGATACATTTCCTTCTAGCAACATTGTCCTAATAGCATCCAATATTGTTATGTTTCTTCACTCTATTATCCCATTTTTCTATGGAGTCCTAGGAGAAGATGGATGTATGTGTATTCCATGCTCTTCGTAATATGAATTGAATAGATCTGAAGTAAACTCTCCACCTCTCTCTAATCTCAAACATTTTATCTTTAAGCCTGATTCATTCTCTACTTTTGCTTTGAATAACTTGAATTTGTCAAATGCTTCTGATTTCTCTTTCAAGTAAGTAATCCACATCATTCTAGAAAAGTCATCAGCAAGTACTTTTCACCATAGTATAATCTTGTCCTTGTAGGTCCACATAGGTCTATATGTATCAGATCCAACTTTCCTTTTGTTGAATATGACTTTCTTTTATAAAAGCTTCTAGTTTGCTTTCCCATAACACACTCTCTACACATAGTGTTAGATGGTTTTACAAGCTTAGGTAGGTCTCTCACTGCATTATCCAAGCTTGCCTTCACAATATTATCAAAATTAACATGACAAAACCTTTTGTGCCATAACCAACTATCATCTATCTTTGCAAAAAAACAAGAAGCTTCGTATGTATTTAACTCAAATACATTACCTCTAGATTTAGTACCAGTTGCAATAAAATTTCTTGTCTTAGTTTTGATAAAACATTTCCCATAAATGAATTTCAATTGATAACCTTTGTCCATCATCTATCCAACACTCAAAAAATTATGCTTAAATCCATCAACAAGTAGTACATTGTCAATATTAGTCTTTTCATCCAAATAAATAGATCCTACTCCAATGATAATCTTAGGAACATTGTCTCCAAGTCTTACAACACCACCATCATACTTATTTAGTTTAACAAACTTCTTTTTATCTCTAGTCATATGATGTGAGAAACCACTATCTATAACCATTTAGATTTCTTATCAACATGTGACCCAATGGAGCGGGAGCGAGAGGGAGGAGGAGGAGAAAGAGCGGGAGAAAAAAATTTGAATTTGAAGCAAGACGGGAATCTAGATGCTCCTAGTTTTGCTGCGGATTCTATGCCTGAATCTGGAAATGTTGTGGTTACTGAGAATATTTCAGATGGCATTGCTGAAGGACCTTTGTCAGATAAGGGGGAATGTGCTAGTGGGTCAAGCATGGCCCAGCCAAGCAAGGACAACAGTCCTGTCTTGGGACCAGAGGTGGAAAAGGTTGTTACCTCTGAGAAAGGTGAAGGATCAACAAAACAACAAGAACATTCCTCACATGGTGGGAACTCAAACTGAGGTAAGTGGAAATGGTCGGGCCTTTTTGGGGTCAAACCAATTGGAAAATATTCTTTCCCTAAGGTTGATATTGTTTCAGATTCGTTAAAGGGGGAGATAGGTATAAACATTCCCAACCAAATCATAGACCATACTATTTCTATAATGGTGTCTACGTTGATAGGAAAGTTTATAGGTCCTAGATTGAATATTGATTTGGTGAGAGCCTTTACCTTCTAGAAGTAGAAGCTTAAAGGACAAGTGAATGTTGCGGCTATGCCTAAAGGATTTTTTTCCTTTGTGTTCTCCAATGGAGAAGATCTTTCTAAAGTGTTGTGTGATGGCCCTTGGATGATGGGTAAATTCTCTTTATCATTGCAGAAACAGTCAATGAACTTGGATTATAATGAAATTTTCTTTATCTTTGCACCTATCTGGGTAAGACTGCCTAGTTTACCCCTAGAATATTGGCATAAGGACATATTGGTGGCTATAGTTGGTTCCTTTGGTGAACTACTAATGATAGATCTGATGACCATGGCCTAATCTAGACAAGTGTTTGCTACGATCTATGTTAATATTTAGCAAGATACTAAACTACCCCAAGTAATAACCCTTAACTCAAAAGTTGGCAAGTGGAGACAAGAAATAAAAAATGAGTCAACACCTTTTGTTTTCTTCACCTGTAAAAAGGTTGGCCACTGGGCTAAGCACTGTCCCTTGAAGACTACTATAGAAAAGAAAGATCAGGAGTCAAAGATATCAAAGAAATGGGAGTGGAGGAAAACAAAAGGGGAAACCCAAAGACCACCTACTAAATAGATCCCCTGTTCTAACTCAGAGGAGAAGCAGGCCTCCCCTCAAAAGGAGATGGAAGAAACAGAAGAACAAAAGGAAGCAACACCTCTTAATGAGATAAACAAATTGTAGGAACAATCATGTTCAATCAACTCTTCTGAGGAGACCCTTGATCTTTTAAATGATTTTGATCCTCAACTGATCTCCAGGGTTGAAGATAGTCTAGATTTAATGAAGGGGAGGGATTCCAAGCTAGGTCTACTGGGGATTGCTGAAGAACTAAAAGCTTTAGATCATTTCAGCGGTGAAGCCTCGAATGCTAATCTTTTAAAGTCCGAATCAAGACAGGATCATCTCAAAGGAAAGAATGATGACTTTGAAACAATGGAAGTAGAGAAAAATAAGAATCCCTAGATATAAGTTAAGAAAAAATCTCTAGCAGGAAAAGGGTCTAGTCCTTAGCCTAGAAAGGAATAATATAAAGACCAAACTCCTTTATCAAGAAAAAATAGTTCAATGGTTTCATTAGGATGCTCAGCATCTAAATCAAGAAAAAAGGGGGGACAAATCAAACATGGAGGTGTCTAGACAAGAAGACAACAACAAAAGGTGGATACTAGAACCCCTAAAAGAGAAAGAGGAAGAGTATCTGAAAAGGAACAGATAGAGCTGGAAGCAAAATAGAACATAGCAGATGGAAGACAACTCACCATCAATCAGTTCTTCTCTCCAAACCTTAAATGAAAATTTTATCTTGGAACATCAGAGGTCTAAATAGTCCTCACAAACAAGATGTTAGTAATTTAGTTAGAGATTCTAATCCTGACATTTTTCTTATTCAAGAAACTAAAATGGTTAAAGACAAGATAGCTAAAATCAATCTGTTAAAGCATGGTGAGAAGTTTGGTAGTGACTTGAAAGGAGCCTCAGGTGGCTTGGCTATTTATTGGAACTCTAAGTATTTTTATTGCATCCTGCTGAGAGAGGACAAGAACTTCCTGGGAGTCAAAGTAAGAATCATTAAGGATAACTTTTCTTGGACACTGATTAATGTGTATGCCCCTAATACTAGATCAGGAAGACTCAAAGTTTGGAAAAGGATTCATGATCTTAGGAAAGATTATCCAGATGAGAACGAGATGATGATGGGAGATTTTAACACTCCTTTGAAAGAAATTGAAAAAAGAGGAGGAAACAATACCCAAGTGGAAAGCAGGGTTGACCTTATGGAATTTATTAGTAATGAAGGCTTGTTGGATGTTGATCTAGAAGGAATTGATTATACATGGACTAACAGGAGAGTGGGAGCTGAACTTATCCAGGTTAAGCTTGATAGGGTCCTCCTTTCTCATGAGTGGTTTGCTAATTTTTCATGTACCCTCTCTTCTCTCAACCGTATTGGCTCGGACCACTACCCCATCTCCTTTCTTTCTAAACCCTTTAACGTGACAGGAAATTCCCCATTCAGACTTGAAAAAATGTGGTTGGCTCACCCAGATTTTGAAAATAGAATCAAGGAATGGTGGAATATTAAAGTGGAAGGAAAAGTAATGTTCCAAGTGGCTAAAAAAATGGCATAAGGATTTTTTTGGTGATATATTCCAAACCAAAAGTAAGATTCAATTTGACTTAAAAGAAATTCAATATAAGATTCAAAGTACCGGATTGACTGAAGAAATGAGAAAAGAGGAAAATAAAGTTCTTGTAAACTATCACAATATCATAACAAAAGAGGAGACCTACTGGAGATAGAGATCTAGATCCCTTTGGCTGAAAGCGGGAGACAAAAATACTAGATTTTTTCACCTTACAGCAATGAATCATAAAGCAATGAACATAATTAATTCTCTTGTTACTACCAAGGGTACTTTAGCTAAAGAGGAGGAAATAAGGGAAGAAATGATGGGCTATTTCACTTCTCTTCTCTCCAAAGAGAAAAATTTAAATCAAGAGAATCAAAAATCCTTGCTGAGATCCATTCCCTCACTATTGGACTCTAAGGATAATGATTTTCTTAAATCTATTCCTAAGGATGAAGAAATTAAAAGGTTTGTTCACTCTTTTGAAGGAGAAAAATCCCCTGGATCGGATGGTTTCCAAAAAAATTTCTTCCAATCTTTCTAGAGTATCATTGGGAAAGATGTGTGTGGGGCTGTGAAAGAGTTCTTTGGTTCTAAATCTATTCTTAAAGAACTTAACTCTACTTTTATAGCTCTTGTTCTGAAAATACAGGGAGCTAATGCTGTGGACTACTTCAGGCCTATCAGTCTTTGTAAATCACTATATAAGATTATGTCAAAGGTCCTCACTAATAGGATTATAAAGCTCCTCCCTCATCTCATCTCTCCCTAATAGAATGGGTTTATCTTGGGGAGACAAATTCTGGATTCTATTATGGTTGTTCATGAGAATATCCATTCATTGGAGAACTCAAGGAAATAGGGCTTCCTAATGAAGCTTGATTTATCCAAAGCCTACGATAGAGTGGACTGGGAGCTGCTATCAAAAATTCTTCAGGCTTTCAATTTTGAAAATGGAGTGGTCAAACTCATTATGCAATTGGTTACCATGGTTTCCTCCTCTATGATTGTGAATGGTGGCTCCTCTCCCTTCTTCAGACCTTCTAGGGGGTTGAGGCAAGGAGACCCTATCTCCCTTATCCTTTTCATAATAATGGCTGAAATCCTAGGGAGATTCAATAAAATCCAAGTTACTCAAGGGCAGATTTCTGGTCTGCAACCTTCTTCTATGGAGATTAAATGTTCTCATGAACAATTTGTTGATGACACAATTCTTATGGGGGAATCTACTGTCAAAGAGGTGAGGAATCTGAAAAAGGTCGTCAATGTTTACTCTAATGCTATTGGTCAACTTATAAACTAGGAGAAAAGCTTCCTATATTTTTTTAACACAGCTGAAGCCAGAATGAACAAAATCTCTTCTATTCTTGGGTGCAAGATTAGGAGGCTTCTTGCTCCTTACTTAGGTTTGTCGTTGTGTTTGAAGCTGAAGGCCAATTTTTGGAATGAAATTCTTGATAGATTCCATAACAAGTTGGCGGGTTGGAAAGGGGTTACTCTTAGTCAAGCTGGAAAATTTTAACTGCTGAAGGCTACTCTTCACAACCTTCCAGTTTATGCTCTAAATCTATTCAAAATTCCTCTGAAGTATATTGATCTTATTGAAAAAATTCAAAAAAGGTTCCTTTGGACTGGAGTTGAAGAGAAAAAGAGACTTAGCTTGGTGGCCTGGGAGAAGGTTTGTAAACCTAAGAAGCTGGGGGGCTGGACATCAGAAACATAATTAATACAAATAAAGCCCTTCTAGCTAAACAATGTTGGAGGATATTTGAAGATGAAAAAGAATGGAATGCAATAATTAAAAGAAAATACCATCTCACTTCTCTTGAAGGTATTCTTTAATCTCAAAACAAAATCTAGGGCTCCTTTGTTTGGCACAGTATAAGCAAGTGTAAGAACTTGATCAATAAAGGGGCTAGATGGAAGCTGGGAAATGGCAGGAAGATTCAATTCTAGAATGACAAATGGCTCTCGAATAAACCTCTTATAGAGAATGAGGAGTGGAATATTGTGATCCAAGAATGTAAAGAGACCATTGGGGAATATGTGAGTGACTACTGGATTAATGATGATTGGATCGACCTGGGGTTGAGGGATACCAGATTTAAAGAGGTGAATAAACAACTTAACAACTAGTTTATCAGAGAAAATGAGCCCGATGAATTGATTTGGGGCCCTACTATCTCTGGCAAGTTCTTGATTGCCTCTACCTCAGCTCTTCTCATCCCTTTTGAGGATCAACCTTTTTGTGCTTAGGTATGGAATAAAGATCTAATCCCTAAAATTAACATGTTTTTTTGGTTGCTTGTTCAGAACAAAATCCTCACAATAGACAACCTCATGAGAAGAGGGTTCCAAATTCCTAATAGATGCATCATGTGTTGTGAAGAAGCTGAGACGTGTCATCACTTAATGATCCACTGCTCCTTTTCTACAGAGGTCTGGGACTCCATCTTTATGTCTCTAAACCTGAAGTGGGTTAAACCTAAAAGCATCCAAGACTTTATCCAGTAATGTCAGAGCCCCTTCCATGACAAAAATTCTAAGGATCTCTAGAAATTTGTTTTCCCTCACTTTACTTGGAAAATATGGAAGGAGAGGAACAACAAAATTTTAGAGATAAAAAAGCTTCTTCTCTTTTAGTTGCTAACTTCGTTTCTAGAAGCCTTATGGAGAACTAAAAAAGTATTGGTATGAAGGATACCAACTCTTGGAATCCTAATCCTAAGAAGGAATGTACCATTTCTTGGGAGAACCTGAAGAGCAGAACTGATCTGAATCCTAGAGACAATGTTATGTGGTCTACTCCTCCCTCGGGATGGTTAAAAGGGAACTTTGATGGGTCTGCTAGAGGAAACTGTGGAAGGGCTAGAGGGGGAGGACTCATAAGAGACTAGGCTGGTAATTGCCTAGGATCTATTGTTGTTCCATTGGGGATTCAAACAAACCATGTGGAAAAGGCTGAGGTGGCACTTTATGTGGTGAAGATGGCTAAAGATATGGGTTGTTCGAAATTATGGCTCGAAGGTGATTCCCTCAACATAATAAACTATATCAAAGGGAATTTTGTGAGCTCCTAGACTATATCTCATATAATAAACAAAATTAAAATGATAATCAACTCATTTGAGGAATGCCACATCACTCATATATACCGTGAAGGTAAAAAGTTGGCGGAGAGGTTGGCAAATGAAGGTACCCAGAGTGATGTCATTAAAACATGGAGAGGAGAAGCAAATCTAAATGCCGAAGTCATAAGTCTAATTGCTTATGAAAAAATTAATCACAATGAAGGGAAAATCACTTAAAATTATGATGACAAGGATGAAACAATTATCGAGGAGGATTGCATGTAAGGTGAAGTGTGGGATCATTATTTTGGTCTTAATGAGACGTGGATTCTGGGTTATTTGAAGTAATCAGAAAAGTAATAGAAAGAAAAGTTGTGAGACAAAGATTACTGGTAAGAAGCTAAGCCAAAATAGAAGTAGAAAGCATAACATGGGAGGAGGTCTAAAGAGAGTGGAGCCCTTTGACTATGAAAAATGGAAAGTTTGGAAGAAGTTGAGAAAATGAGGGGTTAGTACTTAGTACATGGAAAAGCTTCACGGCTACGATAAACATGTAACTTCTTTTTTTTGTTGATGGCTAGGTTAGAGGTAAAGTCAATTTATGGGGAAAATCTTTCCCCCTTACTCTTTCCCTTATGGCTGAAATCACTGGCTTACCCCTGGAGGGAACGCATTTCCATAGAGGCAACCATCAGCTTGGTACTGAAGCTTTTAATCTATTCCCAAAAACTATTGATGAAAACACTCTCATGACTAAAGGCAAAGGGGATTATGTGGATATTACTAAAATCAAGGATTTTTGGGCTAAAATGTTGAAGGTAATGATCGATTACTTCACGCTTGATGGGAGTTACTCCAAAATCTACAACCTGCATTTTGTTCTAGCCAATCACTTTAGGCACAATAAGAGGATTTCTTTTCCATACTTTCTTTTGAGCTCTCTGAATAGTAGCATAATGGAGCATAGGAAGAAAGTGAGTAATCATGTGTTGCATGAGGTTTTGATCCTCCTCATTGCTAACTATGCAAGGGATATTATCCTAGACCCAATTCCTAAAAGGGTCACTAGAAAAAGAAAGGAGACCAAAGAGGTGGATAGAAAGGCTGAATCCAGCAAAAAGAGGAAGAAAAACAAGAAACAAATCTTTGAGAGTAGTGATGAAGATGGCAATAAAAGTGGTAAGGAGAAATAAATGGTTAGTGGAGATGATGCTAATGAAAATAGGCCTCTTTCTCAAGGAAAGGGAAAATTCGAGGAAGAAAATGTGGAGGTGGATTCTGATAATGACGAGGAGAGTGCCCAGGAAAAAGAGGATAGGAATCTTGAAGAGAAAGAGTAGGAAGAGGAAATGAATGACATTATGGAAGATGATAAGGAGGAAGAAGAAGAAGGTAAAGATGATGATAATCAAGAGGAAGAAAAAGAAGAGGAAGGAGCTAAAGAGGAGGAAGAAGATGCCCAGGACTCCCCTACTAAATATGATAAGGAAGCAACTCAGGATTTCCCTACTGAAGAATAAAAAGTTGAAGATCTTATCAAAGTTGAGGATGGAAAGGACCTGGCTAGCAAAGAGGAAAAGGAGGAAACCTTAGGCCTCCTGGTGGTTCAGGATGAAGAGGATAAGGAGGCTAGTCAGAACTCCCCTGCTTCTGATAAAAAAGAAGAGGATCAAAATGAACCTGATGATGGTAAGGACCAGGCTACCATTGAGGATGGTAATAGCCATAAGGAGGACACCTTAGGCCTCTTGATGGGTGCTACTAATCTGGAAGAGGTTAACAATGTTGATGGTCAAGGCACTAATTTGGAATGGATCAAGTGGGAGATGCAGGAGATGAAGCTCCACCTTCAGGCAATGGAAAAAACTATGAAAACCCTTACTACTAAGCTGGAGAAGATGGAGAATAAGGTTTTGGATAAGGTAAATAATAAAAATTGGAATGAGGATATAGTGGCTGAAATCAACAAGATAGTTGACAACAAGGTTAAAGATATCAAGGCTAAAATTAGGAACAATAGGAACATGATAAATGAGGTCCTGAGTCACAACAATGAATGACTCAGTGTTGCTGTCATGAACTTGAATATGCTGCACAACTATCTGCAAAAAAGCCAACTGGAAAAAAAGACCATTACAATTGATGATGATGTTGGGAATACTGGTCTTGGAATGAGAACTAGAGAGCGCACTCAAAGGAAGATCCCTAAAAATCCAAAGGAACTGAAGGACCTGAAAGATGCTATCCAGAAGATGGAGGACTTGCAGATGAAGGCAAAGAAAATGATAAAAAAACAAATAATCTGGTCTAGTTGGTAGTTGGGTGTTGCTGGTAGTTTTGCTAGTAACTATTTTTCTTAGTTTTTGTTCTCATTTCTAGGGTTGTTTTAGGTCTTTCTTCTATTCTTCCAGCAAGCGTCTCTTTTTGAAAGAGTTTAATGCTATATCTTTATGCTCTAATGTAAATGGTTTTAGGTTCCATTCAAAACCTATTTTTACCTTAATCAAAAACATGTGACACAAATGATTTTTCCTCATTTAAGGGTTTTTCATCTTTGATAGCAATAAATCCAATTTCCTCATCATCATAAATACCTTCACTAGCATAATAACATTTCTTTTCTTTTGAATACTTAGATTTGAAAAACTTAGGTTTGTGTTTAGGAACTCTTGTAGGACATCTAGATGCAAAGTGACCTATCTTATTGCATGAAAAACATTTCAAATGTAACTTTACTTCAAATTTACCCTTACCTCTCTTTTCTCTTCTAGCGATCAAGGAAACAAGTTCATCTAGCTTTCTTTCTTCTTCTTGTATCAGTTCTCATTCATCAACATACTCACCAAGATCTTCTTTTATATTATCATTGATGGTGCTCGCAATTCTAGATAATGTCTTTTTGTGTGGTGATCCCTTAAATGTTGTTTTATCTTTAGGTAAAGAATCTCACATTTATGTATCTTCAAAGGTAGTTATCTTTGCAATCAACATCTCTCTGCTAAATTTTGTAGTCAAAGGTATAATCTCTTCTATAGCCTGAACTTTGCTCTTATAAACAAGTGTTAATGATCTAAGGATCTTTGCAATGACTTCTTCCTCTTCATAAGTGCCTCCGGAATTTTTTCTTCCAATCAAAACCTCATTAACTCTTTGTACATAAGCCCTAATATTTTCATCATCTTTCATTTTCAACTTCTCCATCCTTGTTTTCCATTTCTGCAACTTTTCTTGCTTAGTAAACTTGTCTCCTTCATATAATGCTTCTAATCTTGCCCAAATTTTGTGTGCTGAATCCAAATCTTTCACCTTAGTAAATTCTCCTTCAGAGAGTGCATTGATTAGTGCTTCCCTTATGACCATGTTGTATGAAAATGTCTTCTTTTCTTCATTAGTAGATTTATCTAATTCATCCTCAGCCTTCATGTTTACCTCATTCTTCGTGATCATCCAGTAGTCAATACCCAAGCATAGAAAATGTGTTCACATCTTGTTCTTCTAACTACCAAAGTTTTTAGGATCAAATTTCAGACTATCCTTCCTATAGAATGCCATCTCCAAGATCACCTCAAGTGGTTAAGTTTTCTCTCTAAGGACTAGTACCTATGATACCAATTTTTAGGAATAACGGTCCGCCAATACAACTGAGACAGGGGGTGAATCATTTGTATGGCAGATTATTAAACTTTAAACTTTAAGTAGCAGCTATACTAAATCAAATGATAACACAGTAAATGCTAACACAATAACACAATATTTTGTTATCAAGGAAACCATGTTAAAGGTAAAACCTCAGTGGGAATTAGCACCCACTAATGATGTACCTAGAATATAGTATCCCTATTAAAAGATCTAACCATGTTAGGAGCTTATTAAAACATTACAATACATAGACTCTGTTAAGGGACATACCCTGTTAGGTGTCAAAGAAAAGAGTAGGCTCACTGCCCAAAGAAGGTTATGTCCACCTCTAGAACTCAATGTTCACAACACAAGTGTATATAAAGGAAATAAACAATCCTTGTGAACTGTCTGATAGCAAGTATCTTTTATTGATCATTTCCAATGAATTATATAAAGTATCCTCTACTCTACATCCATCAGATACAAACTCACACCTTCCACAATCCTCTTTTACATTCCTTCCATACTACATATATTTTCAAAAGAAAAGATCTTTTATATATATATATATATATATATATATATATATATATATATATATATATATATATATATATATATATATATATATATATATATATATACACATATATACCTTATTACAACTAAATAATCTGGTCATCCAATTAGGCTTTCTTAATATAAAAAGAATTACATAACCCCTTGATAAGATACACACAGTATCTAAAACAATTATACAACAATTATAATTCAGCAATTAAGGTCCAACATCCGCAATCCATGCTCGCTATCCATTATATACGCTACAACTCTAAAGTCATCCCCAAATAGGTCTCCTCCAGAACACACACCATAGCTGATGTCATCATGTTTCCCAAGACTTTCTAAGATCATCAAACATTCCTCAGTATGCTATCTATCATCCCTTAAGCTCGCATACACTAAATCCACATCGCTTGTAAGATATACTCAAAACATAGAGACTTATCTTGTCAAATTCCACTATCAAAGTCTAGAAACCAGTCTTCACCAAATCTATTGTTACTCAACCAATATGAAATATTATAGCATGTGATCTTAAATATAAGATCACAACACTTCCCTATACACAAAACTATATTTCATTCTAAATCATCTGTATAGTATTTGTACACTGTAATAACCAGTCTATTCTCTTCATAGAAACATATGTTGACATTAGTGACAAAACACGAATGATAACAATATTAATTCCAACAACACTCAAAAAGATAATGTAGTGATTAAACATATTAAATGCATCAACAACATCCAACAAAAACAACTTGTGTAAACACATTTGTTAAAATTGGA